>SSNS01000297.1:297657-313341 GCA_006937985.1 Aphyosemion australe | reverse complement strand
GAATCTTGTGAAGTTAGCCTACTGATAAAGAGTTCCAATCTGGCTCAAAGGCTGACCTTTACGGAGCAATCAATCTTGTTAGTCAGAGCTGTTGTAGCTTACAGTAACGTAATCCCAGACATCCACCACCTTAGATTTCGAAACACTGACACACTTAAACTTATGCTGCATAGCAACAAAATGCTGTCGGATGTACAAATGTACAAATAACTACAAACAACTCCAGAAAAAATAGATATTCTCTTCTTTTTTTGTTGACATCACAGTAAAAAGCTCTGTTTATCTCTTTGGGACTTTTTCAGACAAGACTGTGTTCTGGAACTAATCTGAATGATATCTGACACTTATGCTGAGATTTCCAAAATAGATGTTTTAGGGCTCACATGCTTTGGTATTCATGACCCCGGCCTTTTAGCGTTTACCAAATGTGCATTGTAAGTCATTACTTGTCCATTTACCCCTGTGTTTTATGAGGCAGATTTATAACCTGCATCTTAAACTTCTGCCCTACCAGATGTCTGCGTAAATCAAAAAAAGTCTCATTGTGTGTGTCGTATAAATGAGCCTTGAACAAAATAACAGCAAAATCTGAAAATATTATTTAATGAACTATAAAAACAGTCTGAAAAATATATTAAAGTTATATTTCATCACCTAAAAACAGTTCCATTGGTTGATTTTTAAAGCCGTTAGTTCACATGAGGATCACATTCTGGGTTGATGACATTTAGTGAGCTTTTGTGTCAACAAGCTTTTACTGGCAAACAGTAAAAGTATCAGTGCCGTGGCACATGGTGGTGCTATTGTTTGCTGTTTCCTGTCAAAAGACCACAAGAGAAGTAAAACAAGTATCTCCAATTTTCTGTGCAGTAACAAAATGAGTCATGACGACATTCTAAGGATCAGGACCATCGCTCCTTACCTGTGTTTGACACGTTTGTATACTTGATGAATTAGCAGAGAACACTCCATTACAGAAAGGCAGAACTCTTCCCAACAAACCCTCACTACTTGTTAGTATTTACAGAAGTAGAGCTTATACACTTAGCTTCCTCTGAAAAACAAGTCATATCATCATAATTCAACAAGAGATGACCATGACAGCTGACTGAATTTTAAGAACCTCTGTATGCATGCCCGTGAGTTGGTTTTTAGTAGGGGGTGAATCTGTGTTAAGCTGTCTAGACACAATTATATAGAGTCATCTAGACTCTAACTGAACTCATTGTGACTTTTGCTACCTACGGCCGTCTGATTTGACACTCAGTGAGACACAGTAGACGCTGAGGAGGCATCAGACAGAGACACACAAACAGGCTCTCTGTCGTGCTGCCTCAGACAGTAAAGAAGAGTGATGAGGAGTCAGAAAATGGACAGAGAAGCTCAGACAGAGGTAGTAAATCATCACATTAGACAGAAAACCTTGTTATGGTAGGCAGCTTTGGTTGCATCCATGCTGAAAAGAAGACTACTGGGGATATAGAATCAGGAAGCATGGTTTAACACGCCAGCAGAAAGTAATAAATGGGTGTATATGATTAATGTGAGTTAGTTATTATTAAAGGAATAAATTTATAAGGGTAGGTCTTGACTGCATGGCCTCTTCTAAGGCATAGTGAAGCAATAAGGAAGAGACTTTGTTGACACTAATGAATATCTTAGGTTATAGAGGAGGAGAGAAGGGATTGCCTTCTCCACAAACATTCCCAGTTAAGGACACAGAGACGGTGTATAGAGCAAAAGGACATATACATAAATACTGACTGAAAAGTATAAGCATAAGCTGTAAGCATGAGGACAATAGCCATATATAGAGCAGAAAAGAGACAAAAGATTGAATTACATGAAGGGAATTCTGCATATTTGGACCCAAACACCAACAAGGGAACGCCTCATGGGATTTGAGTAAAGCAGAAAGCTCAGCATCAATGAAATCAATCAGTGGAAAGCCAATGTTATGATGACTGCTATTTATAGCGAGGTCTGTTTGTGACATGACAGTGACTGCTTTTGGATTCTCTCCCAGATGTGAAGTCAGACTCCTCTTGTTTTAGAGTTTGCTGTAATTTCCTTTCAATCATTTGCCTGTCCTTATGCAATTAGCTTTGCAGGTGTGTACTCAAGTAAAAGAGCACAACTGAGAATTCTTTTGTTTGTTTGTATACATATGACAAAAAACTACATTTGTTATCAGAAACTGATGAGATTTTCTCCTAGATAAAATACGTCATAAATCGGTTCTGCTATTTTGTCACATCACAGTTGCGTCTTAAGGTTAATTTAAGAAATATGTTTATTGACAAAATAAAAAAGTACGGATATCTTTTATTATTTTAGCATGCCGTTAGTGAGCACACTAATGGTGCTAGAAATCTGGGACTGTTTGATTTGGTTTTGATCACAACTTAATTATCTAGTATTAAACATTTTTTCTTTCAACTAGAGAAAAAATGCTCATTTCCTATTCTAATAAGAAATCTTGCACTAGCGTGATTAACAGACTGATTGCCATTTCCGTTCTCTGAATCCCTGATGACTTAATTTCTGCAGCATCCATTCTGTGCAACATAAGACGTGGCAGATGCAGCAGATACATGTTTTTAAAGCATCAGCTTGGGTGTTGCCTTGGCATTACTGCACTTTTATATTACTACTGCCATCTAGAGGCAGTAGTGGTCATTGCATAGATTTGATGGAGTTGTGCAAGTTAGGCGTTTGAAGTGTTGAATTTAGCAATGGAATAGCCTAGAAGCAATCTTATGAAAAATATCACTGCAGTTTCTTTCACTTCATCATCAAATCATTTATCCTTAGGACCGAAAGCTGACCAAAGCGGAGCAGCAGCGCTTCAAGGAAGAGGCTGAGATGTTAAAAGGACTTCAGCACCCCAACATAGTTCGCTTCTATGATTCATGGGAGTCTGCGCTGCGTGGGAAGAAGTGCATTGTACTGGTCACAGAGCTTATGACATCAGGAACGCTCAAAACGTCAGTATAGCATCTATCACTCTCACTTTTTCTTCTCAGTGGCAGTTTTCTTACTTTAGGTAACTTTCCTAAATACTTTCTTTAACAATACTTAAACCTCCGTAGTACAAATAGGCTTAGAGTCTCTCACCCTTGTCATAGAGTGAGAGGTGGAAAACATTTTGGTCATGAAGCTAATAACTTTGTAACACACTCTGCCATACTTGGTAAATTTAGAGTCATCAGTTCACCCAACATGACCCAATAGGACAATACATTAACTGTAAGATGTATTGATTTTTCTCTTGTAGTCTGCCAAATTGACAAAGTGATTACAGTATTTTTTTTTGAGTGGCTGCATTTGTGCTCTCTGAACAGCTACCTGAAGCGTTTTAAGGTGATGAAACCCAAAGTTCTAAGGAGTTGGTGCAGGCAAATTCTGAAGGGCCTTCACTTCCTTCACACCAGGACTCCACCGATTGTCCACCGGGATCTTAAGTGTGACAACATCTTCATAACAGGTCCCACAGGATCAGTCAAGATAGGTGACCTGGGTCTAGCCACTCTTATGAGGACCTCATTTGCCAAAAGTGTCATTGGTATGATAATTGTTATTAAAATTTGAAATTATTTAAATTTTTCCTCTGACTCTGCTGCATGTCTGTTCTGTAGCCATGTCATTAAGAGTAGTGAAGTAGCTATTTAGACTGTTAATACTAACTACTTTCTTGTCTAATCAGGAACCCCAGAGTTCATGGCTCCAGAGATGTATGAGGAGCACTATGACGAGTCTGTGGATGTGTATGCCTTTGGGATGTGTATGCTGGAGATGGCTACTTCAGAATACCCCTACTCTGAATGCCAAAATGCTGCTCAGATCTATCGCAAAGTCACAAGTGTGAGTGCTTCTGATCAAACCTCTCTCCTTCAATCAAATAGTTCAAAATCTATTTTTATGAAAAAAATGATTTCCTTTTTCTCAACAGGGTATAAAACCAGCCAGCTTCGACAAAGTGAATGATCCAGAAATCAAGGAGATCATTGAAGGTTGCATTCGTCAAAACAAAAGCCAGAGGTAAGAATAACTGTTCGGTTCCACAACATGACCCTTTCATGACTTTTTTTCATGCAAATTCACTGATTGTTTGACTATTAAACATTTTATCTGTCTATAGACTCTCCATCAGAGACCTTATAAACCATGCATTCTTTGGGGAAGACACAGGGGTTCGAGTGGAGCTGGCAGAGGAGGACACAGGAACCCAGGACTGTCTGGCTCTTCGGATATGGGTTGAAGACCCTAAGAAGCTAAAGGGGAAGCACAAAGACAACGAGGCCATTGAGTTCAGTTATGACCTGGAGAATGATAGTGCTGAAGAAGTAGCTTTAGAAATGGTAGGACATAAGAATGATCTGATACTGATGATTAGAAACAATGCTGAAAGAAATCTGACATGACGAGCTTCACCAGGCTTTGATGTTAAAAGTGGACATTTGGTGGACAGCTCTGCATAATTATTGTAATTGCCTATTATTTATTTGCTCTCTATCCCATAATTTATCAAAGGTGAAGTCAGGCTTCTTCCACGAGAGTGATGCCAAGGTGGTGGGAAAATCCATCCGGGATCGTGTGAATCTGATCAGAAAATCCAGAGAGCGTCGACAGCAGCAACTTCTTCAGCAAGGCTTGGAAGAACGAAGAGACTCCACTCTCACCTCCTACCCCTTTTCTAATCCCTCTTGCCCCTCCTCGCTGCTGCTAGGGGCAGGTGGACATACAGGAGGAGGAGAAACAGGAGCTGCGGGAGTGGTTCAGGAGTCTGAGGAGCTGCCTGAAGTAGACCAGCATGTCAGGCAGCAACACATTTTTAGTGCGACAACCCTTAGCTTGCCAGGTAGAGTTTTTCAAAGCATCTGATGTGGAGGGAATATTGATTAGCAAATGATAGAAATTAAACATACAAATTGGCAGAAAAACGTATAGTTTATGTATTGTACACTCACTTGTTTTTACTTCATCTTTTACCCAGAAGGTGAAAGCATCGGATCTGCCAGCTGTGAGTCTTATGCAAGTGGACAAAGTCAGGCATACTCTCAGCAAGGGGAGTCATACTCCCACTCCCAGATTACTCTCCCTGCTATGGCATCTGTAAGTCTATGCTTCGATTTATTGACGAATGATAGAAATTTGCTGAGTGTATCATAATCATTTTCTTCTTGTGGTGCAGAGCACAGCTGCAATGGCAAATCCACACATGATCAGCACCGGTGAGAGCGGAAGTGGTCCAAATGTGCCTCTTGATCAGAGTGTCAGCATGTCCAGTGTGCAAGGTGAAGGGGGACCTGTTGCCCAGGCGTTTCTTCAACCCAGCACCATGGTTCCACAGGTATCGCTAAGTGTACCTCAGCATTATTTTCAGGTGAAAAATGGGGGTCATACATCTCTAAAAACAAAAGCCATACTTATACAGTAATGGTCCAACTACTCAGTTTCATCTGGACATTTTTCCCTTAATGAATGATTAAATATCTAATAACACCCTTCATACCCTCATAAATCTCTAAGATTGACTGTCTGGTACCACAATACACAAGGTTTTCCCCAGGAAGTTAGTGAGTAAAAGTAAGTGAGGCATGAGAAAAGGGGAAGCAGTATAGTTTGTGATGTAAAAATGTTTTTTAATTAAATGGGATTTATTTTTCTAATCAAAGATTAGCCGGTATTATACCGCTCACATCTTCACTGTGGGAAACGTTGTTGTTTAAAGTTAGATGTGTTCATGATTTATGCTCCTTGCTTATTCTAAACCTAATTTTTCTACTGCTTTCTCCCCCACCCTTACCTTCTTTCATTTCTTACCATCACACTGGAATTATCACTGAGTAGACACAGACATTTCCATCTGACGCATTTCAAACTGCCACACCTCATGGCCCAGTAGCCCCCCCACAGTCATACCTACCCCCTGTTTCCCCACAAGCACCCATTAATGTTTTTACTACATCCATGCCAGTCAGTGATCCTACTGGGCAAGCGGGGACCATTGTGCCCCACCCTCAGCAGATCCAACACCCTGCCACCCCCATGCAGCACACTGACATCATCCCCCATGCTGCACCCCTGCAAACACAGCCCATCATGATCCCACAGCAGTCCATTGTCCCACAACAACAGAAAGGGATGGATTCCCAGACTTCCACCCTCCAGCAGCAGCCACAACAGCAAATGGAGGCTCAGGTGACTCTGGCTGAACAACAAGTTGGTGCCATTCAGCTGCCACCAGAGCAGGATCAACAGAGCCTTTCAGCTTCTGCTGTCCAGAAAAGTCAGCGGGAGCCTGAGCAGCAGATCTTTATGCAGCAGCACGTCCAGCCAGCTTCTCAACAGCATGTGATGGCTACACAAGCAGCAATGTCAGTTCCACAGCCAGGAGAGCAACCTCGAGCTTTTAAACAGCAAGCAGCTGGTGATCCTTGCAAGCAGACTATAATACAGTCCCAACTTCAACAACAGCTTCAGCAACAACAAGCTCTGCTGCAACAGAAGGCCTTTAACCTTGAAAAACATCAATTATATATACAGCAACAGTTTGATCAGCAGCAACAAACTGCATTGCTTCAGCAGCAACAACCTCTGCAATACAAGCAACTCGTGGATCTGCAGCAACAGCAAGGTCTTGTGCATCAAGAGCCACACATACACACACTCTTACACCAGTTAGATCAGCAGCAGCAGAGCCAGTTGCATCAGCACGTTGGACAACACCAAAGCGGAACAAAAACAGAACCAGAGGTGCAACTGCAAAGTGGGCAGCAACAACAGAAAACTGTGTTTCTGCAACAATCCCAGCAGACGCAACAGAAACATGAACAAATGCCTCAGCAAAATGTAATCCAACAGATTGAACAAGCATTAATACAACAGGATCTGCAAAAGCAGTATATTCTAAATCAGCAGCAACTCAAGCTACAACAGGAGCAGCAACAAGTCCAACTCAAGCAACACATCGAGCAGCAACAGCAAGCTCTGTTGCAGCAGCAGTTAGAACAACAGCATCAACAAGTTTTGTTACAACAGCAACAAGCGGATTTATTACAGCAACAAGCTCAGATGAAACACCTGATTCAAGAGCAACAAGCAGCCATCATTCAGCTGCAGCAAACTGAGAAACAACAGTCCATGCCTGTTCCACAAAGCAACGAGGAGCTACACATTAAGCAGCAGCAGCAGCTGTGTATCCCACAACTAAACACCGGCCAGTTTACCCAGCAGCAGCAACCAATCATTGCACAGCTGCTGCAGCACCACACATCCCAGATTGAACCTCTTCTTTCAGTAGGTGTTCCAGGTGGGATGGAAACAATTCAGCCTCAAACTCATGTGCTTTCACCAACTCCGGTTCCAGTTACCAAGCAGACTACCCAGACCCCTGTCCAGATGTCTCCTGTTGTCCTCACTCAGCAAGGACAATGTGATATTCACCATCAGAAGCAAGGCCAAGTACCAGTCCAGTTTTTGGCCCAACCAGTACCCTCAGCTGCAGCTGAGGCCAGTGCTATTGCCCCAGCAACAATGGCCCTGCAGCAAATGCAAGTCCTCCAGAACCAGCAAATTCCTTTGCAGGCTAATTATCCTGGACCTGTAAATCCCACACAGAATCAGGTAACTGCTCAACCATTAATCCAGATTACGTCTCAGGCAGTACACAGCCAGATCCCAAAGGTTGAACTTCAAACAGCAGGCCAAACACATCAAGGTATTGTTCAGCCCTCGGCTGTAATTGCTTCAGTTCCTGGTCCGATCCATCATGAGACTTGTGTTCAGCAAAATGTTCAAATGCCAAGTGTTATCCAGCCTAATCTACAAGAGGCTCAAGGCCAGCTACCTTGCCAGGTGCCTCCCCAGTCTGCAGTTGGCTTTTTAACTCCCCAGTATGCTCCTCAGTCTACCCACCAAACCATACAACCTTTAGTACCTGACATGAGTCATTTTTCCCAACAGCAAATTAATCAGCAACCAGTAATCCATTATCAACACATGACCATGTCTCCAGGCACGACTGGCAGTGTTGAGTCTAAAAGTGATGCTCTTGTGGTTGATCCCACCTGCCTTTCCTCTCAGGCTGGACAAGGTCAAGTTCAAAGCCAATCAACACTTCCTCCAGTTGTTCAGGCTCAGCAACCGTCTACAGGAACCTCTGCAGACTCAACTGTTGTCCAGCTCATGTCCCAGCCGTTTGTGTTTCAGTCTGCAGAGCATTACCAGAATTATTCTCAAGTCCAACAACCCCCAGCCCAAACTGCCACACACTTCCAGTTAGTGGGACAGTCTGTTCAAACTCCCACCCCACAACCAGTTCCTCCAAAGCAAGATTTGACCACATTTAACACTGAGGGTCAGCTCCCACCGCAGTGTCCCCAAACTTCACATGCTGTGATGCATCCTTCTGCCCTGATAGGAGCCAGTACTGCTGCTGAGGCTCAGTCACAGAGCAGGACCCTGCCTCCCTACAGTCACCTAGTGGCAGCTGGTCCTCCATCCCCACAGCACCAAGCCAAACAGACACCACCAGCTCATACACACACACAAACCAGCAACCAGACCCAAGCACACTCCCACACACAAACACAAGTTCACACACAAAGTCATTCTCAAACTCAGACACACAATGAGATGCCACAATCAGAACACCCTGCTTTGTCTCATGCTGCCTTTCCTGCACAACAAATGCCCCTCAGCTCTGCAAATACCCCATGTGTCTCAACACCACCACCATCTCTCCCATCCCAACATATCAGCACTGCTCCTGCTACAGAGCTTCCTACATCTCTGCCAGTAGCCCAGATAATCTTACCAGGGCAGGCCGACTTTATTCCCACCTCTCCCTCGCCTGTCACTGCGCTACAATCGCTTGACTCTAATCCCCCCAAACTGCCCCAAGCCTCGCTGCAAGACTGTGACATTTCTCTACTGGGCATCACTCAGGTACTTACTTAATGTTTGCTGTGATAATAACAACCTTTTTCTGGTTTAAGGTTGCTAAAAACACAAGTTGTGCACTGGACACAATTATTTGAATTTCATGACGAAACCTTTTGATAACCTTACAGATGTCTGAGAAAAGACTTGAACATATTTCTCTTTGCATTTGAAATTGTTAATTTTGTGGGGACCTAAACTTAATTTAATTAATCAAAACTTTCTTAGTTATTGTGTTCAGGTTATTTCTGTAGATGTGTTCGATCACCAAAATATAATGATGTTTTATCAAAATACCTATATTCTTACAGTTCAGGAGTGTCAGTGTTTCTGGAAAGGATTGCATTGGTTATTAATGTCATATTTAGTTTCAGATATTTTTTTTACATCTGATTTAGCAGATTATTATTTTTTACGTATGTTTACATGTATGCTTTGTGTATATATTCATGAACCACTCTGCAGGATGGTGCATTCCTGACAAGTGCAGAAAAGTCTTCATCAGGGTATGTCTGATATCAGTACTGATTCTAGAACCCTTTATTTACCCGAACAGTCAAAAAATTGGTTTGAGTTTTATATAAAAAGCTTTTTCAGAAGAAAAGAAAAATTAAAGGATCTTTTTATGAAGCTTTTTTAATATATATTGTCCATTGTTAAAACCTTGTTAAATTACTTTAAATATGTCTATAAGACAGTAATCAACATCCTACACTTCTCAGATCTCTTCCAGCCAATGGCGAAGACCCCATGCAGCCTTCAGCAAATGGAAAATTAGAAAAATCAAAGGCTCAGAAAAAAGCTGCCTCTCAGAAGCCTGAGAAAAATCAGTTTCAACTGAGCATGCTGCAGGTACATCCTTAGTTCGCTGTCTGTGTTTCCACTATGATGTTTTTGAAAATACTGGTTGCATAATAAAAAAAATATTTTTCTCAAAATTTCTAGGTTTCCAGCAAAGGAGATAATATGGTTGAATGTCAGCTAGAAACACACAGTAATAAAATGGTGACGTTCAAATTTGATATTGAAGGAGACGCACCTGAAGATATCGCCGATTACATGGTGAACTTTTCATACTGAACATTTATTTATTCTTACCTAAAGATGATCACATATTTTAGTCGTTTGCTTTTGGTTTCCCTTTCTAGGTGGAGGAGGACTTTGTTCTTGATGTAGAGAAAGAGAAATTTGTGGAGGAGCTCAGAGCAATAGTGAAGAAAGCCCATGGAATTCTTCAGACACATTCACAGGTATGTTGATGTTCACCTGTCAGCTTGTCTCCTGTTATTTTCTACACTGAATAAGTAATAAGTCATTTCATTTTTTTATATCAGACCGGATCAACTGACCAGTTGAGCACTCCCAGTAGCTCAAGTAAGTTTGTGGATTTTGTTTTTTCACCCAAAAAGTGACTGTTCACAGTAAGATAACCACTAAACCATCTTTATGGTTCCTTAGTAGACTCTGCACCACATTCGTCTCCTGTGGGGCGCTGGCGCTTCTTTATCAACCAGACCATTCGCCACAGAGACTCCCTGTCCAGCCAGGGCACGGTCACGCCACCACCCACCTCAGAGACGAGGATTCCACAGTCTCCTCAAAGAGATAGAGGTGAGAATCCTTCATAGGTCCGTTTGATTACTGTGATTTTTTTTAACATGGTGATGAAATAACAGGTTTTGTTGCTTTTTTGTGGTTGCAGAAGATGATGGATCTCAAAATCTCGAGTCCTTCACAGGAATAGTGTCTTCCCCCCACACCACCCTTTCTTCTGACCTATCTTCTGTTTCCACAGCCTCAGCTCCTGTGGCTGAGGCTGAAACCATCTCTGGACCAGCCTCTGTCCCATTCGTTGCTCCAAGTTGTCTTGAATTACAAGTGCCCACCTCTGCCTCTGAGGACCACATTCCTAGTTCTGTTCCACTTTTACCTACTGTTGCAGATGTCCCCACATTGTCCGCTGCTCCTGCTGTCGTGTCTTCCTCCACCTCAGCCATTTTCCCTGGTGTCTTTACTAGTGTTGGACCCAATGCAGCAGCTCCCCCATCTTCTGTGGGAAGCCAGCTTGTCCTAGAGCAGCAGCAGACATTCACCCAAGTGGCTCCATCAGTGCACCAACAACTTCAATTAATGCATTTTGAAAAAGAGATGCAGCAGTCAGCACCACAACAACCACTATTAAAACATCATAGCAATCAAGAACAGATTTTGCTGCAGCAAGAACAACCGCCTCTACAGAAACTAGTGGCAAACCTAACTCCATCTCAGCAAGAGCTGACTGAAGTGCAGATGCTGACTCTGTCTGGTAACACAGATTTGTTACAACAGTCTGTTCCTACACACCAGTTTCTTCCACTCTTACCCATACAGCAGACCCAACCACAGCTGCTGCAGCAGCCTCAGTTTCAGCAGTTATCAGAACAGGTTATTGCACCTCCAGCTGCTTTGGTGTCTCAGCAGCCAGAGCAACAGCAGCAACAGCTAAACCTGCAACAGACAATATACTTACAGCAACAGCAAATGATGGAACAGCAGCTGCAACAGCAGCTTTTAATGGGTGCTCAAAACCAAGCATCGTCCTCAGCTGCTAATCTACAGCAGGCACAACAAAATGTCACATCTGTATCACAACAGCAAATTCTACATCAGAACCAAGTTCCTGCTGAACTGCTGCAACACTCTGAACAACAGCATGAGACGGTCAAAGCCATGGACCCCTCACAGAAACAGCCACTAGTCTCCATGCAGAAGCAGTCTTCATTTCAGATGTCAGAGTCAGAGGTGTCTGCGGGTGAGATGAGTGTCACAGAGGACACTGGGAGCTATTTTGCTGCTTTTAACCCTTCATCTGATTCCTCTCTGCCACCCCTCCATCTTGGCTCTACTGAGACCCACTTACCCAATCTCTCCCTCACAATGACACCATCCCCTGCTCAGCCGTCCTCTGTGGCTGAGTCGGACAGTGAAGGGCCCCCAAAAATGGGGTTCGTTGACAACCGCATAAAGACTTTGGATGAGAAGCTGAGGAACTTGTTGTATCAGGAGTACAGCAGTGGTGCAGCATGCTCTGGGGCTGCCTCTGTTCCTGTATCAGCTGCCTCCTCTTCAGCTGGGGGGGATGAGTCATCTGAGCTACAGCACTTATCTTTTCACCCACCTGCCTCTTCCTCTGATACATCCCCCCATTCCTCATCCTCTACCACCTCCTCCACCACTTCCCGTTGCTCCTCAACCTCTCCTGACCCAGAGAGGGGTAGAGTGGGAGAAGAAGCTAATCCTGACTTGCCCAACCTTGTTCAGTTGAGCCCGGTGGACCAACAGCCTGGACCATCTCTTCCCTCCAATTCGGCCTCATCCACCCTGCTCACTTCTCTCCTCCCGCCCAGCCAGGATAGCTCCGCTGGCACCCCGGGCCAGCCAGTACCAGGAGAACCAACTGTACTTGTAAGTAAAAACTAAAGAACATATTTTGAGTAAATCTCTCTGTGTGCTTATTTTAATTAATATCGGTGTTTATATTCAAGTGTGTAAATGCCTCCACTCCTGTCTGTGATGATTTGTAATATTTAAATGTTTAAATACATCTCTCCTTTTTATGTCTCACATCCATGCAGCCATTCTTAATTGTCCTAACTATTCTAGGCTGTACCCCCACACTCTGACACCAGTGCCACTGGAGGCGCTTCGTGGCCCCCCCGTCAGCAACCGATCCCTCTCAGGCATGGACAGCAGCAGCACAATGCAGGAGGTGGATATTTTGGCCTAAACCTGACATGTCCTAGTATCAGAAATCCGGTTAGCAAGAAATCCTGGACTCGAAAATTCAAAAACTGGGCATGCAAACTGCGCCACTCCGCCAGCTTGTTCAAGAAGCCCAGAGTCCCACAAGGTAGCGTCCTTTTAGGGAGCGAAAGAGCAAGAGAGAGAGAGAGCATGGGGTGTTGGGGCATGGATTAATTCCTATGTCTAATACTAGCTTTAACCCATTAAATAATCTTTAAGAGCTAATCCGTGCTAATGTTTAAAACTAAATGATCACTTTAATCATATTTGACCATATGCCTCATGTGATGTCAGTGTCAACATCACTGCTTACATTACTGTTTGTATTTTTTTTTTCTGTTTAAATTAATTTTTTCCACTAAATTTCATTTTCTTGAAAGTTTTTCTTTGTTTGCATGAGTTACTCGGCGGCCATAACAGTGGGCGGTAGAGAAGGGTGGGACATTGGCACAGAGTAGGAAGAGGTTGACAGCAAAAGTAAAGCCCAGCTGTGCCTTGTGCCCACAACATACCCCTCCATATGTCACCCCACACCCTTCATTGCCCTAAGCCCACAGGCACCAGCAGCAGGATCCACCTCACCTCTTCACCTCCACCTGCAGGCTCAGTGTAGACAGCACCTCTCGTCGTTTCAGTAGCTAAGATCTGCTATCCTTTAGAATGCATGTGCTCTTTCTGTAGGCTTGCACTACTTAGTGAAACTCCACTTTGGCTTATAGCGGGCACAACAACGACCATACCTGGTTTTCTTACAGCTTAGATTTAAAAAGTATGAATTTTTTTACTACGTTAAAAATGTGATCGTGTTAAACGCTTGATCTGAAATAGTAGGGATTTGGAAAAGGGAGGCAGCAAAATAATGAAAAGGTTGAGGGGGCACCTGGTTGACATTTGTACCAATATTTGAGTTAAAGCAGCAATTTGAGCCCCATCCAATTTGAACTGAGTGCTGCTCATTATTAGCCAATAGCGTTAGACATCTGTTTACATACAGATGTCAATCACAGAGCATTTGCTGAAGTAGACTGATGCAGAGTTGGCGACATTTCTTTAAACATAATATATGAATTAAAAAATAATGTGAGAATAATAATTGTAAAACAATGTGTTTTAGCGCTGTTAGCCGGCTAGAGGTGCACATTCACAAACGAGAGGCGTTGCTTCTGGCGCAATCACGGGAGTAGGGAGAGGGCCTTAAGGTGCAGTACATTTTTTCACCTCTAGATGGTGCCCTCTAAAAAAACTCCACATTTCTGCTTGTTAATTCTATAAAAGTTCATACTACCGAGGTTTATACACAACTAGACCTTTAATTTGCTTTATGCTCTTGTAGTTTTCCACCCATCCTGCATGCATTTGTGTTCATACATGTTACGTGTGTAGAACTAGCTTAGAGCCTCTGCTACAAGAGCACATGCATGATCACCTGTTATGTTCCACACGAGTGACTAATAATGGACCATAAATCTGTAAGTAACACCTGCACATTTATTCCCATGTGTGTTTTTTATTTAAACATTTTATTGTTCATTTTGAATAACCTTTATTTGTCAAAGTGCACACTTTACTAATGTTGTAATCCATCAAACACACATATTAATCTAGATCTGGGCCCAGATCTCAGATGTAATATTGGATGGGTTTTTTTTCCTGCTATATGTTTGAGCCAGTGAGAATGAGAGTGGATGTGTTAGTAGATGGGGAACATTTCATTTAGATTTTTTAATTAACATTTTGGTTATTAATTCATTGAATAGTCCAACGGGAAATGACACAACACATAAACATACAGAATGTTTACACATTTTATAGGCCTGCATGCACGCTAGCGTATGTGACAAAGCTGATTGTGTGCAGTGTTGACAGGTGACTTTTTTTAACAGCTTTTTTTTGTGTTTGTGTTCTACGTCTGTCTTGCTGTGATGTGCATTTTGTTTGCCTTTGTCCTTATTCGTGTGCTCTTTGTACGTGTGTCTTTGTGTTGCTGTCTTTGTTTTTTTGCCTCCCATTTTTGTTTTTCATCCCTGTCTTTTTATCAGATTCAATCAGTCACCCACTTGGTGATGAGAAAAAGGCAACACCTTTAAGTTCACCTAAATCACGAAAAGGACGATTTCAGGTTAGGAAAATATTCACATTTTCTCAGATTTTTTTTTCTTGTTTTGCCTAAGCATGCATTAAATGTTCTTTTTCTGTTTTTAGGTGACACCCGTGCCCCAGACTTCATCCCCAAAAGATGCACCCCTGAGCCACGGTGGCACTCACAGGAGAGTGGGACGCTTCTCTGTAACCCGGACAGAGACCAAGAAAGGGGACCAGCAGACTGAAAGCTCACCAGTGTCTCCTGATTTGAAAAGAGAGAGGAGGAGATCTCAAGCAAAGGACGGGGACAAAGACGAAAGTAAGAGGACCTCATCAGTGGCGCACCTGCCCCGAGGGGTTGGTCACAGCCACTCACCAGCTGGCAGCAGCGATGATGATGATGAAAGTGAGCTGGAGGATGAGGAGCTGAGAAAAGAATTACACAGGCTCAAAGAAAAGTAAGTGTAAAAGAGTGAAATGCCCATTTATTTATTTTTTACTAAATAGTTGCCTTGAATTTGTGTTTCCATTTTTCCATTTACAAAATGTTTTTTTTCTATTTGTAGGCACATCAAAGAGGTTGTTTCCCTTCAGGCCAAGCAGAACAGAGAGCTTCAGGAACTTTACAGACAGCTCCGTTCTCTAAAAGACCAAAGACAGAGTCTGCCAGCCTCCCTGTCCCGATCTCCTCTTCTTTCCACAGGACCTCATCTCCTCTCGCCACGCAGGCCAAGACCGGCCAAAATGAAGCTTCGTCCCCGGCCTCACTCTCACATGGACAACAGTGGAGTTATGCACTCTGGTTAGGCTGTAAT
Organism: Aphyosemion australe; assembly: GCA_006937985.1. Lineage (NCBI taxonomy): Eukaryota > Metazoa > Chordata > Actinopteri > Cyprinodontiformes > Nothobranchiidae > Aphyosemion > Aphyosemion australe. Next base: position 297,715 of record SSNS01000297.1, on the reverse strand, counting down.
CAATGATTTGTTGCTCCGTTTTTAGAAAACTTGGTTCTTCTGTAACAATGTATTGTTT
>SSNS01000297.1:276881-295913 GCA_006937985.1 Aphyosemion australe | reverse complement strand
CATCGGAGCTCCGTTTAACACCTGCTCTTCATCCTCGTCTACTTGTTCCTCATCTTGTTCAACTGCTGCTCTGCCTTCCAGTGCCAAAATTCACCCAACACCCCCCACCTCTACTCTTCCTCTGGGACAAAAATGAAGACATAAAAACACTTATCGGGTCTGGATGCTTGGAATGTTAGTTGAATGTGCGTGTGTGTGTGTGTGTGTGTGTGTGTGTGTGTGTGTGTGTGTGTGTGTGTGACAGGAAATTATTGTGGAAGACAGAACTGTAATATGAAACACAGCAGTTGTGTTTTTGAAAGCCTTGATGTTGAGTGAAGTCTTTTGTGTATGAGTGTGTTTTGAATGTGAATGTGTGTTTGTAGAATATCTGATAACATATCACTTGTGTCCTTGGATACAAATGACCCAATTTGTTTTCAGACCAACTCTGCTGAACTCAGAACCCCCCGAAGCAGAGACAAAAAGGACAAAATGAAGTGGATTCTAGTGCACTGAGGCTGGAGAAGGACACAATGTTGCACTGTGGTTGTATTTTTGGTTTAAATTGCCAACACTAACGGTGAAAGGACTATTCAATTTAAAAGTGCAATTAGTGATGGTCATCCAAACTGATCAGCATTGCATTAATTTGTCTACAAAGCCTGAAAGATTTTTGTAGAGGCACACAGATTGCAGAGGATGTTTTTAACCTTTAAAACTTTATACTTGCAGCACTTCATAATTCAGCGACCATTTAAAGTCAGTTAAACAGCATGTCATGAGGCTGAGCATGGTGTCTGGCTACCTTCATTCAAATGTTCACCAACACGTTTGCAGTGTCATATATGCTACAGCATGTTATTTGTTATTGTTTTGTGTTTTTAAGAGAAAATTGTCCAAATTAACACGTTTCAGTCACTAAGTGAGGATAAATTCATACATGCCATTCAGTAAATCCCTGAACACTCTCAGCCCCAAACGACATGACCTTCTCACTTATTTGACTCACCTGAATGCATACGACTTCACCGGATTTTTTGCTTTCTGTTTAAACCGTGCAAATCAAGTTAAATCTGTGTCACACAGAAGAAACGAAAAGAGCTGCCAAATTATTCTCAACGGTGAAAACCAAACTATAGGGGATTTCCATGTTGCCTTTTATAATTACTGCTGTGTTGTGAGTGTGTGATTGTATGTTTTTTATGTGCAACAAAGCTTTGTGAGTCCTATTGTATATTTTGTCATGACTTTCACTCCCCTTTTTGTTATTCAAAGCAGCCTCTCAGATGTCACTGTACTCAAATGAAAATGTTTACTCGGCCTGTGTCCCAGGCTCGCTTCCTTATGTTACAAAAACAGAAATATTAGAATAAAAGGGTTATAAGTGTGGTGTTTAACACTGTTGTGAGGTACTCACATGTTGAGCTGTAAGCTTTGTTTGGCAATCCTTGTTTCAGCTGTGAGCTATTTAGTCTTTTCCTGCAGGCTTTCTGAAATGTGAGCAATAGATGTGCTGTATGCTCATCACTAAAAGTTTTACTTGTTATCTCTAAACTTAATTTGTACATGCAGAGACGTGCAGAGTAATGTATCAGCAGATGATATATTGCCATATGATGTGCTAGCTTTAAGTGAACTTCGCCATGCACACGTTTGACCATTGATGGTTAGATATNAAAAAAATATTTTTCTCAAAATTTCTAGGTTTCCAGCAAAGGAGATAATATGGTTGAATGTCAGCTAGAAACACACAGTAATAAAATGGTGACGTTCAAATTTGATATTGAAGGAGACGCACCTGAAGATATCGCCGATTACATGGTGAACTTTTCATACTGAACATTTATTTATTCTTACCTAAAGATGATCACATATTTTAGTCGTTTGCTTTTGGTTTCCCTTTCTAGGTGGAGGAGGACTTTGTTCTTGATGTAGAGAAAGAGAAATTTGTGGAGGAGCTCAGAGCAATAGTGAAGAAAGCCCATGGAATTCTTCAGACACATTCACAGGTATGTTGATGTTCACCTGTCAGCTTGTCTCCTGTTATTTTCTACACTGAATAAGTAATAAGTCATTTCATTTTTTTATATCAGACCGGATCAACTGACCAGTTGAGCACTCCCAGTAGCTCAAGTAAGTTTGTGGATTTTGTTTTTTCACCCAAAAAGTGACTGTTCACAGTAAGATAACCACTAAACCATCTTTATGGTTCCTTAGTAGACTCTGCACCACATTCGTCTCCTGTGGGGCGCTGGCGCTTCTTTATCAACCAGACCATTCGCCACAGAGACTCCCTGTCCAGCCAGGGCACGGTCACGCCACCACCCACCTCAGAGACGAGGATTCCACAGTCTCCTCAAAGAGATAGAGGTGAGAATCCTTCATAGGTCCATTTGATTACTGTGATTTTTTTTAACGTGGTGATGAAATAACAGGTTTTGTTGCTTTTTTGTGGTTGCAGAAGATGATGGATCTCAAAATCTCGAGTCCTTCACAGGAATAGTGTCTTCCCCCCACACCACCCTTTCTTCTGACCTATCTTCTGTTTCCACAGCCTCAGCTCCTGTGGCTGAGGCTGAAACCATCTCTGGACCAGCCTCTGTCCCATTCGTTGCTCCAAGTTGTCTTGAATTACAAGTGCCCACCTCTGCCTCTGAAGACCACATTCCTAGTTCTGTTCCACTTTTACCTACTGTTGCAGATGTCCCCACATTGTCCGCTGCTCCTGCTGTCGTGTCTTCCTCCACCTCAGCCATTTTCCCTGGTGTCCTTACTAGTGTTGGACCCAATGTAGCAGCTCCCCCATCTTCTGTGGGAAGCCAGCTTGTCCTAGAGCAGCAGCAGACATTCACCCAAGTGGCTCCATCAGTGCACCAACAACTTCAATTAATGCATTTTGAAAAAGAGATGCAGCAGTCAGCACCACAACAACCACTATTAAAACATCATAGCAATCAAGAACAGATTTTGCTGCAGCAAGAACAACCATTGCAACAGCCTCTACAGAAACTAGTGGCAAACCAAACTCCATCTCAGCAAGAGCTGACTGAAGTGCAGATGCTGACTCTGTCTGGTAACACAGATTTGTTACAACAGTCTGTTCCTACACACCAGTTTCTTCCACTCTTACCCATACAGCAGACCCAACCACAGCTGCTGCAGCAGCCTCAGTTTCAGCAGTTATCAGAACAGGTTATTGCACCTCCAGCTGCATTGGTGTCTCAGCAGCCAGAGCAACAGCAGCAACAGCTAAACCTGCAACAGACAATATACTTACAGCAACAGCAAATGATGGAACAGCAGCTGCAACAGCAGTTTTTAATGGGTGCTCAAAACCAAGCATCGTCCTCAGCTGCTAATCTACAGCAGGCACAACTAAATGTCACATCTGTATCACAACAGCAAATTCTACATCAGAACCAAGTTCCTGCTGAACTGCTGCAACACTCTGAACAACAGCATGAGACGGTCAAAGCCTCACAGAAACAGCCACTAGTCGCCATGCAGAAGCAGTCTTCATTTCAGATGTCAGAGTCAGAGGTGTCTGCGGGTGAGATGAGTGTCACAGAGGACACTGGGAGCTATTCTGCTGCTTTTAACCCTTCATCTGATTCCTCTCTGCCACCCCTCCATCTTGGCTCTACTGAGACCCACTTACCCAATCTCTCCCTCACAATGACACCATCCCCTGCTCAGCCGTCCTCTGTGGCTGAGTCGGACAGTGAAGGGCCCCCAAAAATGGGGTTCGTTGACAACCGCATAAAGACTTTGGATGAGAAGCTGAGGAACTTGTTGTATCAGGAGTACAGCAGTGGTGCAGCATGCTCTGGGGCTGCCTCTGTTCCTGTATCAGCTGCCTCCTCTTCAGCTGGGGGGGATGAGTCATCTGAGCTACAGCACTTATCTTTTCACCCACCCGCCTCTTCCTCTGATACATCCCCCCATTCCTCATCCTCTACCACCTCCTCCACCACTTCCCGTTGCTCCTCAACCTCTCCTGACCCAGAGAGGGGTAGAGTGGGAGAAGAAGCTAATCCTGACTTGCCCAACCTTGTTCAGTTGAGCCCGGTGGACCAACAGCCTGGACCATCTCTTCCCTCCAATTCGGCCTCATCCACCCTGCTCACTTCTCTCCTCCCGCCCAGCCAGGATAGCTCCGCTGGCACCCCGGGCCAGCCAGTACCAGGAGAACCAACTGTACTTGTAAGTAAAAACTAAAGAACATATTTTGAGTAAATCTCTCTGTGTGCTTATTTTAATTAATATCGGTGTTTATATTCAAGTGTGTAAATGCCTCCACTCCTGTCTGTGATGATTTGTAATATTTAAATGTTTAAATACATCTCTCCTTTTTATGTCTCACATCCATGCAGCCATTCTTAATTGTCCTAACTATTCTAGGCTGTACCCCCACACTCTGACACCAGTGCCACTGGAGGCGCTTCGTGGCCCCCCCGTCAGCAACCGATCCCTCTCAGGCATGGACAGCAGCAGCACAATGCAGGAGGTGGATATTTTGGCCTAAACCTGACATGTCCTAGTATCAGAAATCCGGTTAGCAAGAAATCCTGGACTCGAAAATTCAAAAACTGGGCATGCAAACTGCGCCACTCCGCCAGCTTGTTCAAGAAGCCCAGAGTCCCACAAGGTAGCGTCCTTTTAGGGAGCGAAAGAGCAAGAGAGAGAGAGAGCATGGGGTGTTGGGGCATGGATTAATTCCTATGTCTAATACTAGCTTTAACCCATTAAATAATCTTTAAGAGCTAATCCGTGCTAATGTTTAAAACTAAATGATCACTTTAATCATATTTGACCATATGCCTCATGTGATGTCAGTGTCAACATCACTGCTTACATTACTGTTTGTATTTTTTTTTCTGTTTAAATTAATTTTTTCCACTAAATTTCATTTTCTTGAAAGTTTTTCTTTGTTTGCATGAGTTACTCGGCGGCCATAACAGTGGGCGGTAGAGAAGGGTGGGACATTGGCACAGAGTAGGAAGAGGTTGACAGCAAAAGTAAAGCCCAGCTGTGCCTTGTGCCCACAACATACCCCTCCATATGTCACCCCACCCCCTTCATTGCCCTAAGCCCACAGGCACCAGCAGCAGGATCCACCTCACCTCTTCACCTCCACCTGCAGGCTCAGTGTAGACAGCACCTCTCGTCATTTCAGTAGCTAAGATCTGCTATCCTTTAGAATGCATGTGCTCTTTCTGTAGGCTTGCACTACTTAGTGAAACTCCACTTTGGCTTATAGCGGGCACAACAACGACCATACCTGGTTTTCTTACAGCTTAGATTTAAAAAGTATGAATTTTTTTACTATGTTAAAAATGTGATCGTGTTAAACGCTTGATCTGAAATAGTAGGGATTTGGAAAAGGGAGGCAGCAAAATAATGAAAAAGTTGAGGGGGCACCTGGTTGACGTTTGTACCAATATTTGAGTTAAAGCAGCAATTTGAGCTCCATCCAATTTGAACTGAGTGCTGCTCATTATTAGCCAATAGCGTTAGACATCTGTTTACATACAGATGTCAATCACAGAGCATTTGCTGAAGTAGACTGATGCAGAGTTGGCGACATTTCTTTAAACATAATATAATATAATGTTAAAATAATAATTGTAAAACAATGTGTTTTAGCGCTGTTAGCCGGCTAGAGGTGCACATTCACAAACGAGAGGCGTTGCTTCTGGCGCAATCACGGGAGTAGGGAGAGGGCCTTAAGGTGCAGTACATTTTTTCACCTCTAGATGGTGCCCTCTAAAAAAACTCCACATTTCTGCTTGTTAATTCTATAAAAGTTCATACTACCGAGGTTTATACACAACTAGACCTTTAATTTGCTTTATGCTCTTGTAGTTTTCCACCCATCCTGCATGCATTTGTGTTCATACATGTTACGTGTGTAGAACTAGCTTAGAGCCTCTGCTACAAGAGCACATGCATGATCACCTGTTATGTTCCACACGAGTGACTAATAATGGACCATAAATCTGTAAGTAACACCTGCACATTTATTCCCATGTGTGTTTTTTATTTAAACATTTTATTGTTCATTTTGAATAACCTTTATTTGTCAAAGTGCACACTTTACTAATGTTGTAATCCATCAAACACACATATTAATCTAGATCTGGGCCCAGATCTCAGATGTAATATTGGATGGGTTTTTTTTCCTGCTATATGTTTGAGCCAGTGAGAATGAGAGTGGATGTGTTAGTAGATGGGGAACATTTCATTTAGATTTTTTAATTAACATTTTGGTTATTAATTCATTGAATAGTCCAACGGGAAATGACACAACACATAAACATACAGAATGTTTACACATTTTATAGGCCTGCATGCACGCTAGCGTATGTGACAAAGCTGATTGTGTGCAGTGTTGACAGGTGACTTTTTTTAACACAGCTTTTTTTTGTGTTTGTGTTCTACGTCTGTCTTGCTGTGATGTGCATTTTGTTTGCCTTTGTCCTTATTCGTGTGCTCTTTGTACGTGTGTCTTTGTGTTGCTGTCTTTGTTTTTTTGCCTCCCATTTTTGTTTTTCATCCCTGTCTTTTTATCAGATTCAATCAGTCACCCACTTGGTGATGAGAAAAAGGCAACACCTTTAAGTTCACCTAAATCACGAAAAGGACGATTTCAGGTTAGGAAAATATTCACATTTTCTCAGATTTTTTTTTCTTGTTTTGCCTAAGCATGCATTAAATGTTCTTTTTCTGTTTTTAGGTGACACCCGTGCCCCAGACTTCATCCCCAAAAGATGCACCCCTGAGCCACGGTGGCACTCACAGGAGAGTGGGACGCTTCTCTGTAACCCGGACAGAGACCAAGAAAGGGGACCAGCAGACTGAAAGCTCACCAGTGTCTCCTGATTTGAAAAGAGAGAGGAGGAGATCTCAAGCAAAGGACGGGGACAAAGACGAAAGTAAGAGGACCTCATCAGTGGCGCACCTGCCCCGAGGGGTTGGTCACAGCCACTCACCAGCTGGCAGCAGCGATGATGATGATGAAAGTGAGCTGGAGGATGAGGAGCTGAGAAAAGAATTACACAGGCTCAAAGAAAAGTAAGTGTAAAAGAGTGAAATGCCCATTTATTTATTTTTTACTAAATAGTTGCCTTGAATTTGTGTTTCCATTTTTCCATTTACAAAATGTTTTTTTTCTATTTGTAGGCACATCAAAGAGGTTGTTTCCCTTCAGGCCAAGCAGAACAGAGAGCTTCAGGAACTTTACAGACAGCTCCGTTCTCTAAAAGACCAAAGACAGAGTCTGCCAGCCTCCCTGTCCCGATCTCCTCTTCTTTCCACAGGACCTCATCTCCTCTCGCCACGCAGGCCAAGACCGGCCAAAATGAAGCTTCGTCCCCGGCCTCACTCTCACATGGACAACAGTGGAGTTATGCACTCTGGTTAGGCTGTAATCAATGATTTGTTGCTCCGTTTTTAGAAAACTTGGTTCTTCTGTAACAATGTATTGTTTATCTCTTCTAGGGCTTCAGCAGCCATGTTGTTTTTCAGGTGGTGAACAAGGTAAACTGTCACCATTCTGCAACCCAGAGCCCACTAAAACAGGTAACTTATCTGATCAGTGCTTGACCAAAGCAACATTAATATAGTCAACAGGAGTCCTATTGAATCACTTCGCATTTTTACACAGATCAGAGTCCCTCAAGGAAAAGCACATTCACAGACGAACTGCACAAACTTGTTGATAATTGGACAATGGAGATGGTGGGTCCTGCTCCAACCAAGCCTTCACTCAATCAGATCAAACAGATCCAGCAGGTGCAGGGAGGCTGGAGCCAATCAGCAGAGGTACAACAGCACTACACTATCGTTTAAAAATAGATTTCTCCCTTGTTCAAGTAGATTGTTATTTCTATATTATAAATTTAAACAATCTAACTTTACATTAATTGTTTAAAACAATGTAAACAGGTTCTTTATTACAGTATAATTGAAGACAGTAAAGGTTAAATATCCTGGGTATTTCTGATGCTGACATTTGCTTGAGGGATCTAAAAGTACCATGTTTTGTTTATTAATTCGATTACAGATGGCTCCGCCTGGTTGGTTTCCAGCAACACAACTGAACCCTCAGACATGCCCGGCCTCTACAGGCTTGGCAGCAGCAGCCCCCCCTCATTACACAGGAGGAGGAATCATAACCACCCTCCCCTCCCCGGGACCCCCACCATCGCAAACTCACATGGCTCAAGTGCCACAGATGCAGCAAAGTTTACACCTCCATCAGCCTGCCCCCCTCCAGCAGATGACCTATCAGCAGCCCCCTTTGTGCCAGCAAATGCCACAGCCTCGGATGCAAACCTCCATACCCTCACCCACCCAGCCCACCATGCTGCTGCCCCAGTCAGCACCACAAAGCCAACCCATACTGCCTTCCCAAACGCCCACATCATCTGCGTCAACAGCCAGTCCTGCGCTGCATGGCGGTGTCGCCGCCGTACCTGCCGACAGCTCCGCTGTCATCGGAGCTCCGTTTAACACCTGCTCTTCATCCTCGTCTACTTGTTCCTCATCTTGTTCAACTGCTGCTCTGCCTTCCAGTGCCAAAATTCACCCAACACCCCCCACCTCTACTCTTCCTCTGGGACAAAAATGAAGACATAAAAACACTTACCGGGTCTGGATGCTTGGAATGTTAGTTGAATGTGCGTGTGTGTGTGTGTGTGTGTGTGTGTGTGTGTGTGTGTGTGTGTGACAGGAAATTATTGTGGAAGACAGAACTGTAATATGAAACACAGCAGTTGTGTTTTTGAAAGCCTTGATGTTGAGTGAAGTATTTTGTGTATGAGTGTGTTTTGAATGTGAATGTGTGTTTGTAGAATATCTGATAACATATCACTTGTGTCCTTGGATACAAATGACCCAATTTGTTTTCAGACCAACTCTGCTGAACTCAGAACCCCCCGAAGCAGAGACAAAAAGGACAAAATGAAGTGGATTCTAGTGCACTGAGGCTGGAGAAGGACACAATGTTGCACTGTGGTTGTATTTTTGGTTTAAATTGCCAACACTAACGGTGAAAGGACTATCCAATTTAAAAGTGCAATTAGTGATGGTCATCCAAACTGATCAGCATTGCATTAATTTGTCTACAAAGCCTGAAAGATTTTTGTAGAGGCACACAGATTGCAGAGGATGTTTTTAACCTTTAAAACTTTATACTTGCAGCACTTCATAATTCAGCAACCATTTAAAGTCAGTTAAACAGCATGTCATGAGGCCAGAGGCGCTGCACGGGTCTCTTGGGGCCCCAGGCAAAAATTTTCAAGGGGGCCCTCAAACTAGGTTTCATCATACATATAGAATCCAACACTGACTGAACATTTCTTTATTACAAAGTGCATAATAGCCTTTTTTTAAAATGTAAACAATTAGCATGTGCATTTTAAAATTATAATTGTGAAGGCTGATGAAGAACAGAAAGTAACCAATAACTTTATGAAATCTTTATTTCAAACTTGAATTTGTCCTTAAGTGACAAGTGAACACTTCACTATCGGTTGGGTTACTTCAGCCATTGTGCAGGGTCATTTGATATCATTTCATATTGCTCCCAGAAGGATAAAATCTATTTTTAGCTAAATAAATAGTTATTGGAAATTTAAATAATGCTTGAATGAAGCTGAATCTAATAGTTGAGTGTTGTTCAAATAAAAAACAAGTTTGATTGGACAAACATTTGACATCACCTGGTTAGGTAATCTGTCCCTCCTCATGGTCACTATCTACAGAAATTCCTTCAACTGAGTGGACTTTCTTAGTGATATTTACATCATTTTATAAAAGCTATTCATGCAGATTATCTCCGCCGTTTCGTTTTCCGCTCTCTCTCCCGTCGCGGTTCGTTCCGTTTCTTTGTGTGATGCAGAGCAGCAGGTTTCACTATAATAGCGATATTTTCAGTAACATGGACTAGCCCATGCAATACATCGTTGGAAAGCTTGTTTTATGCACTTTTAGAAACCCTTGGAATTATTTTAATTCGATCAACCATTCAGAAGTTATGACGCGGAGCATCAATGTTGACAAACTATCGAAGGAGGCTACCATAATGTACATTACACCAAAAGCTCTATTTTAAAGATTTCCAGCACTTTTGGAATTTTCCAGATATCTTGAACGGTTCAGGAATTACGGTAATGAGAAGTGCGCGCCCCAAATCCCATCGGCTGCTACAGGTAAAAAGCCGACACATTTTGAGTGTGGGAGGGGGAGAGGTGGATGGGGCCCCGTAAAGGGGGTGTGAGATGTCCAGCTGTCAATGACAACTTTTCAGGGTCTCACTAATGTTCTGACTTGGTTCGAAGCCTGTCGGTCCTCTGGGGCCCCCTTTGCCTTGGGGGCCCCAGGCAATTGCCTGTCTTGCCTGCCCGCAAACGGCGCCTCATGATGAGGCTGAGCATGGTGTCTGGCTACCTTCATTCAAATGTTCACCAACACGTTTGCAGTGTCATATATGCTACAGCATGTTATTTGTTATTGTTTTGTGTTTTTAAGAGAAAATTGTCCAAATTAACACATTTCAGTCACTAAGTGAGGATAAATTCATACATGCCATTCAGTAAATCCCTGAACACTCTCAGCCCCAAACGACATGACCTTCTCACTTATTTGACTCACCTGAATGCATACGACTTCCACCGGATTTTTTGCTTTCTGTTTAAACCGTGCAAATCAAGTTAAATCTGTGTCACACAGAAGAAACGAAAAGAGCTGCCAAATTATTCTCAACGGTGAAAACCAAACTATAGGGGATTTCCATGTTGCCTTTTATAATTACTGCTGTGTTGTGAGTGTGTGATTGTATGTTTTTTATGTGCAACAAAGCTTTGTGAGTCCTATTGTATATTTTGTCATGACTTTCACTCCCCTTTTTTGTTATTCAAAGCAGCCTCTCAGATGTCACTGTACTCAAATGAAAATGTTTACTCGGCCTGTGTCCCAGGCTCGCTTCCTTATGTAACAAAAACAGAAATATTAGAATAAAAGGGTTATAAGTGTGGTGTTTAACACTGTTGTGAGGTACTCACATGTTGAGCTGTAAGCTTTGTTTGGCAATCCTTGTTTCAGCTGTGAGCTATTTAGTCTTTTCCTGCAGGCTTTCTGAAATGTGAGCAATAGATGTGCTGTATGCTCATCACTAAAAGTTTTACTTGTTATCTCTAAACTTAATTTGTACATGCAGAGACGTGCAGAGTAATGTATCAGCAGATGATATATTGCCATATGATGTGCTAGCTTTAAGTGAACTTCGCCATGCACACGTTTGACCATTGATGGTTAGATATAATACATTTTTAGTGTAAAAACTGGCCTGTGTTCAAAGCAGCATTCATGTTTGAACTGATTATAGAAAGAGCGTGGGACTCAGAAAACAGGAAATTGCACAGAATGATAAAAGCTGCTAAATGTGAGTCGAGAAATCGAATCGGACTGGTTTAGGACGACTAGTTCATACTAAAAGGTGTGATTGAGAAATTGCATAATCTAGAGTATGAATTTTAAAGCGTGTTTTCATTTGTTGTTTTTTCCAGACTTGCTACACTTAGTTCATTAGTAGTGAAGGTGAGATACTGTGCTGTCTGATACTAACGTGTCTAACAAGCTGTAGCTTGATGGTCATGATTCTGAAGGTGGCTGTGTCCCTGTGAGTGTTACCAAAATGTGATTTAAAAGATAAAGATTATTTTTGTATTTTGGAATGGGATTGTACAAATTGTAAAATTTTATTCTCATTGCTATTAATTAGACGTTGTTTTAAAAAAATCCCTGTTTTATATGGGGCTCCCAGTTCTTAAATATACAGTATCTCTACAAGCAAGGGTGTTTACTTTTAATTTATAGAGAGGAAAAGTCATTTATGACATCTAATTTTTTCTGTTTCTAATCTGGATTATTCATAACAAAATGACGCCAGCTGTGCAGATTTTAAATATCAAAAATTAAAACAGCAACAAATGTGGGAGACCCAAAATGCATGACCAGGATCCAATGAAAAAGTTTTCTTATGCAGAAAATGTGAGATAAAACATGCTGGTGATTTCGCCCCTGTAAATTGTAACTAATTCAACTGTTGATTTTATTTATGTTTTGTAACTAATCAAAATAAATGATTTTAATCATCACAATGCATGACTTTTTTTTCCAAAATATGTTTAATTAGTTGGTGGTCCATTTGCTGCCTCTTGGCCAGGACTCCCTTGAAAATGAGGTTTTTAATCTCAATGGGACCTTCCTGGTTAAATAAAGAATAAATAAAAAAAAAACATGAAAAGGAGACATCTTTACAGTGATTTAAATTCAAATGCCAGCAGATTTCCAAACTCAGAACAGGATTCACCATAGTTTTTGTAATTTAGACCTGCTGAATACATAAAAATATTTTCAAATGGTAAATGGCCTCTATTTGATATAGCACCTTCCAGAGTCCCAGGGCACTTTACAACACAGTCATTCACCCATTCATGCACAAAGATAGTTCATAGATTTTAGAGATCTAATTTTAGAAATAACATTTTTAGCTGATTATAATATTTCATAAATTAACTGAAGTAAAAAAATTGAGGGATCAGGGGAAAAAGTTAAATAAAGTTTTCTTATGTTTGAATAGTTACATTCTGTGCTTCTTGTATTTATAATTATTATATTATATTTAATTTCATTTATTAATCTAAAAAAATCGTGATTTCAAAGTCTATATTTATGATGAAAATGCTCTTAAATGTTGCATTTCTGTTGCCGCATGAAAGCTTCTTTTTTTTTTACTCATTTTGACTATCCGTAACTTTATTGTTCACTCAATTGCAGACAACAACGAAACAACGGTTTGACGCTATCCTCTTTGAAATGGCGCTGAGGCAGTTAAAGGCGCACTTTTTGCTTGTTACTGTCCTCTTTTAGCTCTATTCGGGTTTTAGTTTTTTGCGCAAGTGCTATTATCTGAACCCAACCTTCGTTTTTGAGCATCATTCAGTTCATAAACAAAAATGTGTTGAAGCAAATTGTTAATAATTGACGTTGCATAATAAGGCCGCGGTAGCCCCCGAGCTCGCGTAGAGATTCCAGCCGCTTCTCAGTGCTTGGCCTAGCCGCGGAGCAGCAGCAGTTTGGTGAGTGGCAATCGGCTAGGGTCGAGTTAGCCATCTTAGCTTAGTTAGAATTAACTCACTGTATTAGCTTAATAAAATGTGTCTTTCAAGCAACATTTAAAGCTAATTGTTGTTCAAGTTTGCATCTGCACGATTGTTGTTATTGGAAAGCTATATCTGCGCGGCTAATGCTAGCTTGCATTCAAAGTGGAGCCGAGCACGGTGTGTTTACAAACAGTAAGCTAACCTTACAACCTGCGATGTTGTAGCGTTATAAGCAGAAGCAAATTAGCTTCATTCATATTCTGCAAATGCCACAAAATAACAGCTATCTTAATATTTATAGTTAAATTATGCAAAAGTTTTACCCTTGATGGCGCCAGTTATGACTTTATTCTAAGCTACAAAAAGCAAACAAGTTTCGTGCTCAGCTGAGAGCTAGCTGACAGAATCTGAAAGTTTAACCCAGTTACCTCTCTAAGTGTTGTATATGTGGTTGTATTGTAGTCATGATGAGTGATGATCACCTACTAATATTCTTCTCTTGTGTTTGTGTTTTAATAGGTGTTCAAGTGAATTCCAGCTTACGTTTCTGTCAGAAACAGAACCCTGGATTCAGTTTAGTTCAGCCTATATTATCAGGAGCTCACCTGCAGCAATTCTACATCTGCATTTGCATTTGTAAACACACTTAAACTCAACATGGCATCAGTGCCATTGTACTGCTTGTGTCGCCTGCCCTATGATGTGACACGCTTCATGATCGAATGTGACAATTGTCAGGACTGGTTTCATGGAAGGTAATGTGTTATTTTTATTTATTTTGTTGATTGTAATTTACTGGCATGTTATTAATTTATTATGCATTCATTATTTGATTTCCATAGGTAAAATAGATTTTGAACTTACTGGACATAATTTAATCTGCCCTGTATTATTTGTATAGTTGTGTGGGAGTAGAGGAGGACAAAGCAGCTGAGATTGACTTGTATCACTGCCCCAACTGTCAGGTCACCCATGGGCCATCTGTTAGTAAGTTTCTTTTTCATTTGGTTAAAAAAAGGCTTGAAAATATTGCCGCTTCCAGGCAATTGTATTTCTGCAACTTGGCTATCAGTTTGTCACAGGATTCTTATGTGCTAAGCACACATTCTTGAACTTGTTATGCTGCTGTTACTTTGCTTTTTAACTGTGCACTTGTTAATTGTTTTCTCAGTGCGTAAACGACGTGGAGGCAATAAGCAGACAGATGGAAGCACTGCCGTAGGAAGAGATCCAAGTCGACCTGTTAAGACGGGGAGTTCACAGTTTGTTAGGGAGCTTCGAAGTCGTACCTTCCCAAGGTAAGAACCATGTCTGGTAACAAATGAATAAGTAAAAGCATCACTAGAATGTTAGTGTGCTGTACTACTAGTAAACACACCACACCGTTTTAACATTTGAAAAGGAATGAAAAGACAAAGTACACTTTCTGTTATTGCTGTTGCATTAGATTTCACTGATGTTGCTTTTGTATAAATATTGCTGTTTGTTTTTTTATGGATAAGCTTTATTGTCACATTTCGAAACATCCTATACGTCATGTTTTCTTGTGTCTGTGTTATGGTCGCAGCGCGGATGAAATTTTGCTCAAGCCATCTGGGGCACAGCTGACAGTCGAGTTTCTGGAAGAACATTCGTTCAGCGTTCCTGTTATGGTGCTGAGACGGGACGGCTTAGGCATGACCCTTCCTCCGTCATCATTCAGTGTCAGTGACATAGAGCACTGCATTGGTACGGTTCCAGTCAGTTAAACACATTATTTGGATTGAGTTGTATCATGTTTTATCAGTAGCTTCATACACAAAGTAGTGCACAAAAAAATGTGAGTCAACTCTTAATTTAAAATTAGCCACACAGCTTTTTTGGAATTTTGGAAGCGGTCTTAAGGAAAGGTTCTCTCAGCTTTTTGATGCAACCTTTTAACTGTTATTATAGACTTTGCATGTTGTCCTCATGTGTGCTTGGGTTACCTCCTGGTATCCTGGAAACATGCGTGTCTGGTGATTGACTGCATTGTAAACTGAATCATATGTAAATTAAAGCATCTACCAGATAAAAAAATAAACACAACTAGGTAGCAAAGAGTGTTTAGAAATGTTTAAGAACACTTTCAAAGACTGCACAAAAGTTTGGCTTCTTTGAAGTAAATTACAATGAAATGAAGAATGGCCCAGGAGTTTTTTCTTTATATAAAAGAAAATTCAAGATTTTTTTATTTTTACTTTCTGAAGTTTGATATGACTACTGAAACGACTCTGTTCAAAAATGTGTTCAATTGCAGGTACAGATAAAGAGATTGACGTCATCGACGTGTCTCGACAATGTGATCTAAAGATGCGTCTTGGAGACTTTGTTGAGTACTACAACAGCCCTAACAGGGAGAAAGTGCTTAATGTCATAAGCTTGGAGTTTTCTGACACCAGGTACATAAACATAAATCTAAACAGAAGAGTAGCTTGTCGTCTTGGCAGTGCTGTCATGGATGTGATCTGTTGGACTTGTTTTAGGCTCTCAAACTTGGTGGAGACTCCCAAGATTGTGAGAAAACTTTCATGGGTTGAAAACCTCTGGCCTGAGGAGTCTGTTTTTGAGCGTCCCAATGTGCAGAAGTACTGCCTGATGGGAGTCAAAGACAGCTACACGGACTTCCACATCGACTTTGGAGGCACTTCAGTTTGGTACCATGTGCTGAGGGTGAGAGGACAAATGTTTTCCGTCATTTTTTAAAAGGCTTCACTTCATTTGTTTTTTCTGTATTATACTTAAATCTGTTTCGTTATAAAGGGTTTCATTCATGTTTTACTCAGGGTGAGAAAATCTTCTACCTAATTTCACCCACTCCAGCCAACCTGGCTCTTTTTGAGCGCTGGAATTCCTCATCGAACCAAAATGAGATGTTCTTTGGAGATCAAGTCGATATGTGTTACAAGTGCTCCGTCAAACAAGGAAACACTTTGTTCATTCCAACAGGTAAAATATCGCTCTATTTAACAAAGAGCCAAAATAAGGAGTTTACGGTGTACTTGTGTGCCTCGCTAAGCATGGACATGGTTTTAATCTGATAACATTTTATTATTCTCCAGGATGGATTCATGCAGTGCTGACTCCAGTGGACTGCCTGGCCTTCGGAGGAAACTTCTTGCATAGTCTCAACATTGACATGCAGCTGCGGTTTGTTTTTTCCTCTTATCAGTGTTAATCATTAAACACTTGTGAGAACATCTTTCCACATAGATAATAAAAGTGAAAAGAAAAATACCAGATAAATTTATATGAGTGTTGTGAAAAAACATCTATCTCTGAAGAAAAGATTTTGTCTTCATGTTTTTGGCAACAACAGCTGTTTCACTTGTGCTTTGGTGTTGTTTTTTAGGGCTTATGAAATAGAGAAGAGACTAAGCACCGCTGACTTGTTCAAGTTTCCCAACTTTGAGACGGTTTGTTGGTATGTTGGGAAGCACCTTCTTGATACATTTAGAGGTGAGGAATTTCAGTGGAATTCCTATTGTTCCGGTTGTGTTTGTGTTTAATGTAAACTCCATAAATGTGTTAATTTTACAGGTTTGAGGGAAAACCGAAGACACCCCGCCAGTTATCTTGTTCATGGAGCGAAGGCCCTGAATAATGCCTTTCGGGGCTGGACTCGTAAAGAGGTAAAATTACACCTCGTTTTTGCTTTTTACATAAAAAGCTTGCTCTCTTGTTCCTCATTTCAGTGCTTCTAACCCTTTGTTACTGTTGTGTTCATATCAGTTAAGGTGCAGTGTCAAAACTCATGAATTGAGCAGAGAGCTCCTAACTAAAATAGTTTCAAATCATCACAATGGGGGTAACTAATAAAACATATTTCAAAGGATATTTTTAATCTTAAAAAAACAACATTAAATGGTCAGTTATGGTAAATTTGACAGCGCAAAATACTTCTGCTTCTTCTACTGAAGCGTCAGTTTTCAATTTAGTATAAAAATAAAACAGATGTTTGGTTTCTTGGACATCTCGAGCTGTTTTTATCTTATGACAACTCACGCATCAGTTATGGTTAAATACAAATCTGCAAATCTCTAAGTAACTGTCAGAATGGCTGCAGGCCTTTTCTGTTGAAATCATGATGCAGCTACAGCATTTAGCCATCTGGTTTCATGTCAGCATGTTTGAATGGAAACAAAAACGCATTTGACAAACGGAGGTGTGACAAACGGAGGACAGGACAGCGGTTATTCTACCTTCCTGTTCTACCAGAAATCAGAGGAACTTGTGTTCCTCTATAAAATGTTGCAAAGAATTTTATTATGTGTGATTTATTATTGGTAAAATAAATACATAATAAATACTCACCTGAGTGCTCCAGCCTCATTGCTTCATATTGATTGTTCGTCAGCTGTAGAGCACCAGCTTGAGAGTGGATGTCCTGCATAGTAATTTATTCTCCTCTAGTAATGTCATAGAATATATAATATTTTTTTAAATACTGTGTAAAATAACTGGATGTTTCCTGTTTATACTTAGGCCATAGCAGATCATGAAACGGAGATACCAGAGACCATCAATACTCAGACGTTAGTGAAGGATCTGGCCAAGGAGATTCGTCTGGTTGAGGTAAAATACAACTATTACACACGCATTTGGTTTTAAACTTTATAAAATGTCATTTTAGAAAAATGTTTCCCTTCTGCTCCTGTTTTTAATCACCGTTTTGTTTTTTAGGATATATTTCAGCAGAACATCGGCCGCACAGGAACTCAGTTTCCCGGTGCGCCGCTCTCTAAAGCTCCCCTAAGCGCCTCCCAGAACTCCGGACGCCCCCCTGGAAAAAAGAAAGGGCCCAAACCCAAGGAGGTGTTAGGGGGCTTGGCATCCCCAGGAACCAAAAAGAAGAGTCAGAAGGGACTACTGAAGGCTGAAGCAGAAGATATCGACATGATCGAGATCCATACCAAACACACACTCAAAAAATTTCAACCTGGCAAGTCCAAACACAAGAACAAGGTACGAGGCTTGAGCACACATGGAGAGGATTCAGCAGCATTTGTAGCTAATTTCATATTTTACCTGTTTCTGTCTACCCAGTTGGAGCTGCCACTAGAGGAATTTGAAGGGAAGATAAATAAAAACAAACTTAAACTTGTCTTGAGTAATGGAAAAATCCAAGGGTAAGTGTTTGTGTCATTTAAAGGAACTAGGGGCAGGAACAAAGAAACGATGCTCACGAGCGATGCGCCCGGCTCTGCGAGTAACTGCAGCCCAGCACGGGAGCGTGCACAGACGGCTATGTTACACAAACACAAAAATACCATTACCTGACCCTCTTCACACGCTCTCACGCCACACCTCCAATATCTCACGCTGAAAAGGCAACTCCCCGCCGCTCTCACGGACAATATTGCGGCGAAGCAATCCACGCTGCAGCCCTGATCACAGCTAATGCTACTACTGTAGCATGATCACAGCTAATGCTACTGCACGCTAGCTCTCTCTGAGTCATCGGTGAGGTCAGATCATTGTCATCATCTCTAAACACAACCTATAATGTTTCTTACCTGCTCACTAGGAAATGAGCCATGGCAGCATCCTTTTTGAGTCCCAGATATAGTTGAAGCAGCCTCCATTCGTCAATCACGTATCCGATATAGATTCGGGTCCCTGCCTGTCTTTTACCATATTTGGTTTTTGACTCACGAGATGCCGCTGAATAAACTTCCTTTGTGCCACGCTTGGTCGTTTGCTGGTTGCAGTAGAATCCATTCCCACAGTTCTTCTTTTGGAGTTTGGCGGTTGGCAAGCAACTTAAGGTGCAATAGCGCCACCTACCGATCTGCAGTGTCGAACACATTTTCTTTCTGTTTTGAAGCTGTCGTGAACGCGCAAGCAGTGTCAATTGACGCCA
>SSNS01000297.1:264134-274994 GCA_006937985.1 Aphyosemion australe | reverse complement strand
TTTAAAGGAACTAGAGGCAGGAAAAAAGAAACGATGCTCACGAGCGACGCGCCCGGCTCTGCGAGTAACTGCAGCCCAGCACGGGAGCGTGCACAGACGGCTATGTTACACAAACACAAAAATACCATTACCTGACCCTCTTCACACGCTCTCACGCCACACCTCCAATATCTCACGCTGAAAAGGCAACTCCCCGCCGCTCTCACGGACAATATTGCGGCGAAGCAATCCACGCTGCAGCCCTGATCACAGCTAATGCTACTACTGTAGCATGATCACAGCTAATGCTACTGCACGCTAGCTCTCTCTGAGTCATCGGTGAGGTCAGATCATTGTCATCATCTCTAAACACAACCTATAATGTTTCTTACCTGCTCACTAGGAAATGAGCCATGGCAGCATCCTTTTTGAGTCCCAGATATAGTTGAAGCAGCCTCCATTCGTCAATCACGTATCCGATATAGATTCGGGTCCCTGCCTGTCTTTTACC
Organism: Aphyosemion australe; assembly: GCA_006937985.1. NCBI lineage: Eukaryota > Metazoa > Chordata > Actinopteri > Cyprinodontiformes > Nothobranchiidae > Aphyosemion > Aphyosemion australe. Next base: position 274,504 of record SSNS01000297.1, on the reverse strand, counting down.
ATATTTGGTTTTTGACTCACGAGATGCCGCTGAATAAACTTCCTTTGTGCCACGCTTGGTCGTTTGCTGGTTGCAGTAGAATCCATTCCCACAGTTCTTCTTTTGGAGTTTGGCGGTTGGCAAGCAACTTAAGGTGCAATAGCGCCACCTACCGATCTGCAGTGTCGAACACATTTTCTTTCTGTTTTGAAGCTGTCGTGAACGCGCAAGCAGTGTCAATTGACGCCATATCCGTAGGGCAGCGCGGGAAATTCGTGACCGAACTGCAGCGCATTTTGCAGCAAACAGCCTGTTCAAGAAAATGGAACGATACATGGGTGGCCTCATTCTTTTTGGTTTATAACGCTTCATCGCCCATTAGCTTTGAAAAAATGAATATACATGTTTAATTTTTTACAGATTTTTTAAAGATCCTGCCTCTAGTTCCTTTAAGGGTTTGTGTGTGTGTGAGTGTGTGCGTATTCAGGCTTTTACATGTTACTTATCTGCTCTTAGTAAGAACGGTGGCAGCAGTAATGGTGCAGGGAGCGCGGCGAACTTCAAACACCTTGCCACAGAGGACTCTAGCCTTTCTGAATTGGAGTCTGAGGATGAGCTGCAGATTGACGAGACCCCTCCTCCACGGCGTAAGCCCGCTGGGCCGAGCAAGAAAAAGAAGCTGAGCGGTAAAAGTTTGATTTTAAATAAGTTATTAGAATAAATCCTTGGTACAGTTTCAAACCCGCATATCCATGTCGGAGGGTGTCAATGGTGTTGGAATGTCCCTTCAGGTCTTCCCAGGAAGCTGCCTAGAGCTAAACCTTGTTCTGATCCGAATCGCATCAGAGAGCCAGGAGAGGTGGACTTTGACATTGAGGTGAGTTTTTTTTATGTTTATACACCAATAATCACTTGTGGAGCCAGTTAGTTCATTTTTGCATTTAGCAAAAAAAAAAAAATCTAATTTCATCACAAGTGACGTTTGTTGTTTTTTAACATCTTTATTTCATGTTTAGTGAGCAACATTGCACCAGCTGCTTGATCAAGATCATTTCTTGAAAATCATCAAACACATAAATGTAATGAATTTAAATAGGAAGCCTATAAAACAGCAGTTTTATCTAATTTTATGATAAATTCATGCCCAGAAGCGGTGTTTCTAAGAATCTTGTTCATGTTTATGCTAAACGTTGTGCTTGTGTGTTTTCAGGAGGACTATACTACTGATGAAGAGGCACTAGCAGCCCATGGAGTGAAGGGTGGTGCAGGAGGCATTCTTGACCTATTAAAGGCCAGCAAGCAAGTGGCAGGCCTAGACTCTGCAGCACTCAGGTTCATTTTTTATGGCTTTAATGAATACTGGTTGTATTTTGACAAGTTTCCATTTATATTTGAAAGTTGTATTAATGATTTTCTTCCTGTAGCGAGGAAGCCCCAGCTTCTCCCAGCACTCGAGACGCCATCCAGGGCATGCTCTCCATGGCAAATCCCCCTTCCTCGTCCTCCTCTTCCTCCTCCTCTTCTCCTTCGTCTGTCTCTGGAGGCCTGACAGAAGGGTTAGGAGTCGTCAAAGAGAAGGGCGGCAGAACTGTGTGGTTGACAGGAGGAAACAAGAAGGGTGCGAATCCTGAGAAGAAACCTGTCATCCAGCGGCCTGGAAAACGACCAATCAAAAGGCCAGCCCGTCATCTGAGCGACGAAGAAAGTCCAGATGAGCAAGAGACGCTGGGAACTTGTTTTAAAGATTCAGATTATGGTATCAGCACATTGTCTTGCATCTGTAAAGAAAATGCTTGTCAGAGTATGGTTGTTCACTGCTTTTAGTACAAGTTAAGTTACAGGAATTCTTTTTATGTATTTATTTATTCTTTTTGTAGTTTATCCCTCGTTGGAGTCTGACGAGGAGGATCACGTAAGCAAGACTAAGATGAAGAGGAAGAAAAACTGGGATGACACACCTTGGAGCCCTAAAGGTACCCGGCTTGAATATACGACCAAAACAGTGCCTTTTTTATATTTGTGGTGGTTAATCCTCAATAAAGGACTTATGTTTACAGCAAGGGTGATGCCCACTCTTCCTAAACAAGAGCGACCTGCCAGGGAGGGAGCGAGAGTTGCCTCTGTAGAAACGGGCCTCGCTGCAGCAGCTGCAAAGTTAGCTCAACAAGTGAGTGCGGAAAGAAAGCAAATTTGTTTACAATGGATAATGTGGAGTACAGAAAATTAAGTTGTTTTTTTCCTTTGTGATTCTGATTCAGGAGCAGCAAAAGCCTGCTAAAAGGAAGTACACCAAAAAGCAGCGTCCTCCTGCTCCTGTTGTCAGTCCTCCCCCTGTTCACAATGAGCCCGCCCCACCCTCCCCAACACCTGCTCCCGAGTCTGCAGCAGATGTCAGCCCAGACAGGAGGATGGATTATTACTCTGCTAGTCTATTAGACCATGAATACACAGCAGGACCAGGACCTTTTGGCCCCGGAGGACCCAGGGGGAGTGGAGCCATGGCTCCTGGTGTGTTCCTCACTTCACGGAGACCTTCGATGTCACCCCAAAACAGCAGCTCTCATTTTGGTGCATCCCCTGCAAGTTTAGCCAGCCAAGGAATAACTGGAATTGGTCAAGGTAGGCACAAAGTGTGACCGGGCACAGACATCCAACGTTTTAGACAGCTGTGATGAATTATTTCCTTTTCTCTTTTCTCTATCTTTAGGCAAACGCCCAAAGAAAGGACTTGCAACTGCGAAACAGAGACTTGGAAAAATTCTGAAAATACATCGCAATGGCAAACTTCTCTTGTGAGAGATGTTAAAAATATGGCTGAAGACATTAAGAATGAAGAAAAGGCCTATATGAAGTAGGTCTGAAGGAAGGAGAGAGAATTATATTTTCTACTTTAGTTTCAGTTCTTTGTTGTTTTCACTTATGATCAAATTCATCATATCTTTGACCACTTTTCTGCCAGACTGCACTTAGCCACATCTGCATTAAGGCATTTTCAGAGGCACATCTGTGACTTTAAGGAAATCACTTTAAAGTGCTCAATGCACACCTAATGTCTGGATTTATTTTTCAGTATAACATTTGATTTTGATATCAGGATCATTTGCAAATAAGTAGAAAATTGATTTAGCTAAATTAAACAGACTCTTATTTTAAGCTTCTTTTAAAGGTTTTATTTAGGAAAATAAATTGCACTGTCCATGATACAATTTTTTTAAGGGAAAGTTTGCATAGTGTGTCTCAAAACATAGTGTACTATTGTTTTAGCAGCCTGTTTACCCCAGTTATTTACAAAAAACATAGTTTTTATAATGGGTGTTATTAGAAGATACCGTATCATCATTCCTTGACATAATTTTATTTATTATTTACATATTTATTTACCAAGGCAGATTTTTTTGTGATTTCCTAGCCTGTTTTTATGTAGCATGCCCCCCTTCCCATCTTCATGATCTGTACTTTAATTATTTTAACCAGCCTTCAAAAACATCCCTTTCTATGTTTTTATACATTAGACATATTTTAGTTTTCTTTTTTGGTCATTGTAAATATTTGTATTATTTGTAATTTATATAGCTACTTTGAAAAAGCAGAAAACATGAAATGATGAGAATAATTTCCTGCATGTTGCCGTTCATTTTGGCAGCTTTATTGGGTCACATGTAGAAATGTGTTTTCTTATTACAGAATGTACTAGTCATCCCATGTTGGAAGTGTAGATTCAAAGACGATTGTGAGGGTGCAGGATTAATATGTAAATAAATGTTGTAATTTAAGTTTTTTGTAGTTCAAAAACTTTTAAATCTTTGGTAACTTGTACATGATACATTGCTGTACTTAGAAGACATGATAGTTCTTTTTTATATTTGTATTCACTAACTGTCATACTATGTTCATGTTGTCTTGTTAGTGTAATATTGTAAGTATGCTGGAAAATTTGCCCTTGATAAATTTCACCCATTTAGTTTTATATTGTTTATATTATTTTTTGGTTTGTTTTAGTGAATGTTTGTCTTTAAACATGATGTGTTTAAAGATACAATTTACTTTGGGCAAATTTGTTTTTTTATGGAATTTATTTTCAGATCACCAAAAAAAGGAAGAAATTTGAGGGCAAAATTGTTTTGTGTTCATTAAACGTCTGTCTACTGGAAAAATCTTTTTTCCTAACATTTGGGGGGTGGAAGAAAAGTAGGATTTAGGTATTTTTCTGGTATACACAATGGATATTTTGTTGTAATAAACACACCTAGACGTACACGTTTCCTGGAAGTGGTTTTTCATTATTTTATCTGGGAACAAGATGGTACATTTCAACACTACCCATTGATGACTGATTTCAATGGTCCGTGTGGCAAAAACAGAATAGCTTCAGTGCGAAATTGGAGGATAACTAAAACCTTAAAAAAACAGAAATGTCTTTATTATTGTGACCTTCACTTACATAATGCTACCTGATCTACAAAATTATTCATTTTGGCATTGATTCATTATTTTTTACAGGTAATTGTAAATTCTATTATTTAATTTGCCTAAAGGAACAGGCTGAGTTAAAACGTTTGGTAATTAAAATGTACCTTTTTTATTTGACAATTATGTTGCCTTTGGTGTGTACATAAAAGCAAAAGTTTGAGACCTAAACAGCCTGTAAGTCTTTATCTAAATGAAAACACAAGTCTCATTCCATAATAATGTCAGAGGGTGCCCTGGTTAAACGCCAACAGTCCGAATTCTCGCGAGATCTGAACTACCGTACCACATTCTAGTGCAAGATGGAGAAGTAGATGTTACACGCATTCGAGGTAAGCAGAAGGACTTATTCCGGACTACCAACATTTGTTACATCTATCTGGTGGCATATTTTTCCGTTTCGCAAGAAACGATTCAATAATTCACGTTCTCTATTTGTCCCGAGGCAACTAACCAATCGTTTTTAAAGGGTAACGTATGGATCTTCTGCTGTGTAAACCGCCATTTTTCGCGGATGGAGCATTGTGCGCAGCTTCCAGTGCTAGCTAGTTAGCTCGTTCAAAGCCTTGAAACGTACACGCCGCACAAACACGCTGTTCACTGCGTATAGGTATTTATGCCTCTTTACAAGTCAAAGCGGATAGCCATAACCTCATTTGACAGTACTCACTCTCTTGAGCAAATGAGTCAACTGAAAGAGTTGTAATGTGTGTCAGGTAGGAAACTTGACTTTTCGCTATTTGCTAACGTTAGCCGTCAACGCTGAAGCCGAAGTAGAGTCACGTAACTAACCATTAACTTTGCTAACGTTTGCGCAAACCACAGTTGAAAATGCGTATGCAGCTACCCCAAAACTAACAAAGTTAGATCATTTTATGCAGTCACACCCAACAAAGCAAACTCAAGAGTCCTATCGGTTACTCATCCCAATTACTGTTCATAAACTTGGCTGTATTATCTCGAATCTAACTGATGCTGTCTAGTTTTTGTTTTAAATCTATCATAGGATTTCTCTTACTAGGAAACTAATATTTTCACAAACTATTTTGGAGCAAATAGTGATGGCAGGACATGCTAAACTGTCATTTTACCATAAATTCACAAAGCTACCGATTTATTTACACCTGTTCAGCTGCTTGTTATAGCAAATATCTGATTTAATTGGTAACCTGACAGTAAGTCAGAGCGTTCGACCACGTCTTTATTTCAGTATCCTTACATGTTTCTTTGGTGTTTACATGTAAATTAATCACTTAGCAATTCATCTTAGAGATCATAAAAGGGCAGCAGTAATGATGCAAATAATCAGACTTTGAAGCAGTTGGACTATGATGGTCACCTCTTTCAGCTAAGATAAAGTATTATAAAGTAGAAATGTTACTGTTAACAGTTGTGGGATAAAAATAACTCAGCTGTTTAATGGTTTCTAAATTTCTGCAATGAAATGTCAACAATTAGGTTGGAATTAATTGCAAATGAGACAAAAGCATGAATCTACCCTGTCAACGTTTGCTATTGGTGATTGAAAACACTCAAGTGTCGTTTCTTGTTATGTCAAATTTATCTTTGACCTTTTTGTTCCATATGACTACTTTAACTGTAATGTGTAACACCAGTGGAACTTGTATGATGCAGTTTTGGCTTTTTGGACATAATCTTACTTGTTTGGCCTCCTCTGTCATTAATCAGGCAGAGCACTGTTGGAATGTACTGAAATGTGGGATTTGCAAGTACAACATACATTCTAGGAATTAGTTTTGTGTATGATGCTTTGTGTAAATATGTACAAACATTGTAAATATTATTCAAAACGTTGAAATTACACCTATACTAATGAGAAGAAGCCTTAGCTGGTAATGTTTATAAGCCAAATTTATATTCATGGGCTATTTATTAATATGAACTATTTTTAATGATAATCGTTCTTGTTCTTGTTTTTTTTTTTCTGCTTTAACAAAACTACTACAGCTTAATTATAAGCTGATTGCAATTTAGTGTGAGGTAAGTGCTCCAGATTTTGGGGCACTTCAGTTAATTGAGCGTAATCACACAGCATTGTGAAATTAATTAAAATGGTTCGACTACTATTTGATTTATTATGAACTTCAAAATTCAGAACCCATGCTCATGATCTTCATTTTTATTATGTCCAATGATGTAGGAATATGAAATATGGATGAACTTCAAACTGTGTCATATTGGTATTTTTCACTATAATATAGGTGATATACAATTGAACACGGTATCTTTTGTTAGATATTTATTTCTGTATACAGTCTAGAGCCTCAAACACAAATATTGCTCTAAAATAAAATGCACCCATTGTCAAATAGGCTACTTAAATACATAGGTTATGTTTAAGCAGTGGTGGTGTGCTGCTAATCAATACAGTACTGGTTCAAATTAATCATACAACATGAAAGAAGATCAGCTTTTAGGATTATAAAATTAACAAAAGAGTTGACACAATCTGATATTGTTTAAATTAAAACTTAAGGCATTTTTGCAGTGTAAAAATATGTATGGAGATGCATCATTAGTTTTTATTATTTCCAAATGAATATTAGTGTGGGAAATTTTACCAAAGTATCTCTTTGTTATGACTAATTGTATTTATTTTTTTACAGATTATTTTGAGAAACTGCAAATCAAACTAATGGGAGAATGGTGGTTCTGTTAAACCAAAGCATTATCTGGTATGTACCTTTTTGTTGTTATGACCTGGATTAAACACATTCTTGCAGAAGATATTGTTTCATCATAATCCATACCATAACTTTTAGTTATAGGTCAAAAACAACACTTCACAAAAAATAAAAGTGACAATTTTCAGTAAGTTAGGTCTGGGTTGTCTGTTTGTTTTAGTAATACAGACTATTTTGATGGTCATAAATTATTATATCTGAGATATAAATGCATTTTTGGGGTTAACATGATTTAAAAATCAACCAAATCATTTAAATTGTTTATTTTTGTGATAATTGGTGACCAAATATTTTAATTAAAATGTGCAAATATCAGAATATTTCACAAAGAAAAGCTAGTCTATTCAGAAAAGTTATGTCATCTGTTTCAGTGTGACATGGCTACAGGCTTTGGTGGACACAAGCAAACCAGAGTGGGACAAAAAGTAATTGCATTAAAGCATAAATGTCCCCTTTGTCGTAACCATAGGTTGTAACATACACACATCTCATTGGGCTTAGCTCAACCTACAGAGAGCTTGCTGCCCAGACCTGTCCACGGGTCTGTTCCTTGTCAGGTGTTTAGATGGAACATTGTGATTATTCCACCCCAAAAAATGTAATGCACATTTGCTTTTGGATTTGTCATTGAGGCTTAAAGAAGCCAATGTTGTCTATTTACATCTATCTAGAAGTTAAGTTTGCCATTTTCACAGTAAGTAAAACACACCAGGTAGCTGCTGCTCCTGGTTTGTGTGTAGCGTTCCTTCTTCTCTTGGCTTCTCATCTCATTGGTTCTTCCATCGCTTGAATGCAGTCAGCTGTAAAGCTTGGCTGCACCACATGAAATCAGAGTTGGTTTAAGCAGTATTAATGTTTATTATCAAACACATTACACAACTGAAATGCAGCTTTAAATCAATTGTTATAATGTTACAAATACATCATATTTGTTATTTGCATTAAGAGTATTATGAATGATCCTGAAAATGTTAAACAGGGGTGTTCAGAGAAAGTGTCTGAAAATTCTGCTTTACAGATTCAGGTAGCAATTTGTTTGGAAAGTAAAAAAAACAAACTGTTGCATCCATTGAAGTGGTCAGTTTTGGTCTTGCACACATAAATATGACTAATTACTTAGTCATATTTAAACGCATGTCAGATGCTTAGTTTGGTTTATTAGGATGTAGCCATGTCTGTGTGCTCCAGTTTGAAATAATGGGTCATTAATATTTAAGGTGTACTGATATATAATTGGGAGATTTTGCAATGCTGCACACAAGTTTTTATTCAGTAGCATGTTTATTACATGCAAAATACAAATTATTAACTGCATTGAGTTTCCTGGTTGTGGTTATAGGGATTGATCATATGAGTTCTGATTGCAGTGCCATATTTCTTTTTTTAATTTTTTTGTCTGTTAAAGTGATGGATCTTAGAGGAGTTTTGTTTAGTATTTGTATGTATTGAAACAAACAGAAGTGGCTACTCATTCCCAGTAGTGTTGCCGTTATTCACTTTTTGCACACTACCTGGAGTCATGACTCTGCCAACAGCTAATGGCTATGAACTATGGAAACGGGCGCGGATACAGTAATACACCGGAGGGATGGACGCACTTCATGTTTGACTTTGGTACCCGGTAGTCAATTTGCTTGATCGAAAATTAAAAACAAACTCGCGGTGTCACGTTAGACCAGTCGGACAATGATTCAGCGAGTTATTTAGCGTTTCGGCTGGCTGCTCAGGCATGGCTAGCTAGCGCGTGCCCTGTCTGTAGCTGCTGTAAAAAAGGGAAGAAAACGAATTTTGACGAATAACCTTGTCGTTTTTTGGTTATTTTACTCGCACGTTTCTCACTGTCGCTACTCACAATGTGTTGTGTACGTATTTGTTTCTTATTTCGAAACTAAAACATGATTAGTATGTAGTGGGGTGTTTGCGGCCTGCGCAGCCCCGACCTAAATTGGAGAAGAATCCTGTTGAAGCAGGATGGTGAATCTGTGAGTTCATTATTTGACAGCTGTAGCAAGATTTGTCTAAACTATAAAAGCTTTATATTTTTGGTTGGATATTTTTTGTTGTTGTTAATAACAAGTGGTGCATGTTTGTGACTTGGTTGGCTTTTTTTCAAGTCGTACTTGGTAGGCATTTCTGGGATGTTTCGTTTCATGGTAATACCGGTAGCTCAGTGCTAGCTGCTCAGGGGGCAACATCTCCGTAGCGAACGATCGATCGACCTCTTCGCTACGTTAAGCTTACCAGCATGTCTAGTTTTGTTGGAGGTATAACAATCTTGTCAATCGATCATTTTTGTGTCGATTTTAACCAACACGTTTGAGTCAACGTCTCAATAATGACTAGTTAACAATGAGTAAATAACGTGCTAAGGTGTTAGCTTGTTAGCGATGTAGCTATAACTTTGATCAGTCTCGAGTCACAGAGTTCACGGTGTCCAAGCAGATAGTTACTTAGCGTATTGTTTGTGTTGGATCTGACAGTATCATCAAATTATCAGACAACGTTTTTGGTCAAAAATTTGGCCCGGCCTAATTTGATTAACTTTGTGTCGCATAATGTTCACTAGCTTCTTGCTAATGCTGTGCTTCAGTCTGCTTTGTGATTATCAGACATCTCTGTAAACTAAGCACATTTACCATTATAATCCGCTTTGACTGATGCTTGTGACCAGTACTTTAACTGGTAACATGCAGTAAAGATGTGGATGTTTTAATGTTTTATGTTATTTACCAAGTGCTTCATAAAATAACAAAAAAAGCTATCTGTATTCTGTTTTGTTGCAACACTGCATTATGTATCCTACTTTAGAGTAAACTTCATTAAAGCAAATTAAGACCTGATTTACAAAAATGGACAATTATGTCTTATCTAGTTTGTATTATGGTTGAAAGGACACTGCTGTTGTTTTACAGGTAAAGTGACTGGAACATGCTGTGAAGTCAGTATTGCCAAATAAATTTCTGTAAGTATAAGTTACTTTTAATCCAATAATTTATTATTTATTTTTATTAAATATCTTGATTACATTTTGAATTTTAACCTTAAAACAGAAAGTAAGTGTGTTATATTACAGCTGCATTATGTCTTGCCTGATGATCAATTTTCATTAAGGAAACGGAAGACAGATTATCTACAATGAAGGTTGACAGAAGCAAGTTAAAGAAAACACCCACAGAAGCGGTAAGTCATCTTTTTTTTTGGGGGGGGGGGGGGGGGGAT
>SSNS01000297.1:222391-258073 GCA_006937985.1 Aphyosemion australe | reverse complement strand
CAGGTGTACTGGGACATTGCACTACTTTGTTTGATAAAAATAAGAAGCCGCTAAGTATAGCCGACAGACTTACGCACGTTGGAGTCTAAATAATCCAATGTTGATGACAAAGCCGTTTCAAACGAACGTGTTTTCCGAGTTGCCGCCATGTTGCTTGGGTTCGCGGCCGCAGCGCTGACGTCTTCGGCTACTCCCGCTCTGTGATTGGCCCGTGATATAGAGCGCTGTGATTGGCCCAACCAAAACTATAGCGAGTTGTGATTGGATAGACACAGCAGTGGTTTAGGCTGCGAGGGTTCCAATGAAGCGTGCCTAGACCAAACTCTGCAAAGCAAGAATTGGTCTAGTTCACTAGGCTAACTGTCTCCAGCTTTCATGAACATAACATTTATGTACCTATCGCAGTGTCCACATTTAAATAAAAAATAAAAAAACTATAGTCGGCATGCAATAGTGTGGATTCTGAACTAAGCTTTTTTGGGAAACATGAGCAGCAGGTTCTTTTTGATGAAAATAGTCATCTCTGCATTTTCAGGTGTGAGCCTGTTTCTGCTTTCATTCACAATGTTTGAAACAGCTCCCCCTATTTGTCAATATAGAAAACTGCAACAGAAATGACAAGTCACAGTGAAGCCACTTTCAGGCAACTGGTATCGGTACCTGGTATCGGTTAACTTTTTTTCTGGTATCGGCATCGGTGCATCCCTATTTTAGACAGTTTTCTATCTATTAAGTATTTGTTGTTTATCGACTCTTTAAGTTCTCTGCTCTGAAGTATTGTTGCTAAATTTAAAGACTTCACTAGTTGTTTTGTTGATTTGATATCACAAATGAATTTTCAGTGTCTGAAGTGGCCATGGAGAGCAGCCCTGGACCATCAACGTCCTCTGGTTCCAGACCAGAGGTAGATCAACGAGCACAGAGCAGCTCTGCTAATACGCCTCGTGCAGGTACACTTTGGGCATGTACATACAACAAGCAGAAAAAAAGCTCTTGTCAAAGCTTAACGTTATCACTATGAAAATGTTTCTGTAGGTATGCAGTGTATCCCCCAGAGGGCAGCTCTGTTGAAGTCAATGCTAAACTTCCTGAAGAAAGCCATCCAGGATCCTGCATTTTCTGATGGCATCCGCCACGGTAAGTTATTGGTATTAACTCATTTGTTGCACTGATGAAAGATAATTTGTTTTTTATATTCATTGAACATTATCAGAAAGAATTTTTTTGTACATTATACCATGTAATATCTGTTTAATCCCTTCCTTCTTTTGTGTTCTTTAGTGATGGATGGATCCTTGCCTACCTCACTTAAGCACATCATCAGTAATGCAGAATACTATGGCCCCTCCCTGTTCCTGTTAGGTGAGCACATGGTATCAATTTAAAAAATATCTTCAGAGTTCAGAGATGCAAGCTCCGCGTCACAATAATGCACATCAACAACAAAATGTTTTATTGATACTGTTGACTGCTATTTAAATGTCATAATTTGAATATTTTTGCCATCATTCTTAATATGACTCGTAATTTTTGTTTTTTGTCTTTCTTTTTCTTTCAGCGACGGAGGTGGTGACGGTGTTTGTGTTCCAGGAGCCATCCCTGCTCTCCTCTCTGCAGGACAATGGGCTGACTGATGTCATGTTGCATGCCCTTCTCATCAAAGACGTGAGTTTCCAGTTCTTGTTGTTTTCCTTATTTCTTCCTATTTCATCATCTAAATTGTTTCCAATTTTTCTACCAGCTTTCAGTCTATTATTTTAATGCAAAGTTCTTATTTATTTTCTTTAATGTAAACTGAACTGAAATTGTTTAGACAAGTTTCAGAATACAACTTCCGATGTTTAAAAACAATGACATGAAAAACTGGAATCTCAAGTACGCAGGAACTAATTAATCCTTTGCAATTGAGCACTTTGCTAAAATATAAAAGGTTAACCATGAACCTTTAAATCACATTGTTTTTTAGGTTCCTGCTACCCGTGAGGTTCTGGGTTCTCTCCCAAATGTGTTCAGCGCTCTCTGCCTGAATGCCAGAGGTCTGCACTCCTTTGTTCAGTGCCAGCCTTTTGAGCGCCTCTTCAAAGTGCTTTTGTCCCCTGACTATCTGCCTGCCATGCGCCGCCGACGCAGCTCTGACCCTTTAGGTGAGTTGTTTGGCCTGTTTTCCACCTGTTCTCTCGTGGAAGATGTTTAGATAGATGACGTGTTGCATTTTCCGTTTTAGGCGACACTGCATCCAACTTGGGCAGTGCTGTCGATGAGCTCATGAGGCACCAGCCCACTTTGAAGACGGATGCCACTACTGCCATTATTAAGGTAGTTAATGTTTGTTTGTTTTCTGGTTTGTATAACTTTTGCTGAATTATTAAACCTAAATTACTGTTTCAGTTACTGGAGGAGATCTGCAACCTGGGTCGAGCTCCAGAGTACATCTGCCAGAAGCCATCTATCCAGAAAGCAGATGGTACTGTGGCGGTGCCACCAGCACGCTCCAGTCATGCTGCTGAAGAAGCTTCCAGTGAAGATGAGGAGGAAGAGGAGGCCCTCCACACATTCACCCAGCAGCAGGGAGAACCAGAGAGCAACAGGCAGTCAGTTCCACTTGAACTGTATGACTGAGTTCATAACACAACAGAACAGAACAGCAACTCTTTTCAGATTCTTCTTTGTGTTTTCAAATCAGCCGACTGTGTTTTTCATACTGGTTTTAATGGTTGACATTTTAATGAGACGGTTTTTGTTTTTGCAGGGTGGTGGGCACTGAGGAGAGAATACCCATTCCTCTAATGGATTATATACTGAACGTGGTGAGTGCTGAAGTATCAACATTGTTGGGATTCTTTTAGCTTGCAAAGTTTCAACCTGATGTTGATAATGTTTGCTAGAAGACAAAATCATTTGGTCTTTATTTATTTTAGACCCGCCCACTCTTTTAAGTTGGCAAATAACATTTAAAATTGTGTAACAGGACGAAGAGTCATAATTTTTATCTCTACAAATAAAAAAATGGTACCTGAATCTAACACTAATGCAGAATTTATATTTCGTTATCTTTTTGTTAATGCTGATATAGCTTCTCCAATATTCCAGAATATCTTAGTGTTCAGCATGTTTATCAGTTATTAATTAGCTCTGCTCATATTTCTCAGATGAAGTTTGTGGAATCCATCTTGAGCAACAACACCACAGATGATCATTGTCAGGAGTTTGTCAACCAGAAAGGTCTGCTGCCTTTGGTCTCTATTCTGGGCCTTCCCAACTTGCCCATAGACTTTCCCACATCAGCAGCTTGTCAAGCTGTGGCTGGTGTCTGCAAGTCCATATTGGTGAGGAAAAACAAAGTCTATTTAGTCTTTCTTTTATTTTTAATTAAACTATGCTTATTAATTGTTTACCTTTTTTGAGCCTTCATATCCATCTTCTGCCTGAATGCTATTATAGACTCTCTCACATGAGCCTAAAGTACTCCAGGAGGGCCTGTGCCAACTGGACAGTATTCTGACGTCTCTGGAACCACTTCATCGACCGATTGAGATGCCTGGTGGGTCCGTGCTTCTCAGAGAGCTGGCTAATGCGGGCCATGTCACCGATGCCACGCTGTCAGCCCGAGCTACACCACTCCTACATGCTCTGACTGCAGCCCATGCCTACATTCTCATGTTTGTCCATACTTGCAGAGTTGGACAGGTAACTTTAACTTATTTTTATTTGTCTCTAACTTTAAACATCAACTGTTTATTCAAGCTTCTCTGGGTTGTCTGAATTGGATTTTAAAGAACCGTTAGTAGTCAAGCTGAGCAACTGATGCATTCCTATTTTAAATTTTTACATGAAAAAATTACTTTCAAATAGTAACACAAGCAACTGTATAAGTTTAGAAATATTTTCTTACATTCAGTCTTACAGCAGTGCTTGAGAAGCCAGTTGTTTTGTGTTGTTTATGTAATAGTTTAATGTGTAATTTTCTGTTTCTTTACGTTTGTCTTTGAAAAATAACCAGTGGACAAAAACATATTTTATTCTCAACAACAGCAACATTAATCAGACCTTTAATACTGATTACAGAAACAATTTTAGTTTCAAGTTTTAAACATTTTCCCTTAGATGCCTTTGTTTTATGATCTTTGATTCATTTATAAATAAAATGAGCTAATGCTCGGTGTCTTCTTTTTCTAACAGAGTGAGATCAGAGCTATCTCAGTAAACCAGTGGGGCTCCCAGCTGGGCTTGAGTGTTCTGAACAAGCTCAGTCAACTCTATTGTTCTTTGGTATGGGAAAGCACAGTGCTGCTGTCCCTTTGCACTCCCAACAGGTAGGTGCTTTTTTAAAAACTGTTCCTTTATAGTTGGCTGTGTATAACTTGACATGTTTCACCTGTGTCCAACAGTCTTCCTCCTGGATGTGAATTTGGCCAGTCTGATATGCAGAAACTCGTGCCCAAAGAGGAAAAGCCAACAGGCATCACTGCAACAACCACTGCCTCTGGATCCAGAAGAAATGGTAACAAACCCATCTAACTTAGTTTGTGTACAGCTGTTATGTTTTAGAAAACCCTTTATTAAACTTATCTTTTCTACTAAATTTGGCAGAAACTGACACGGTGTCTGTGGATTCATCTGCTGGTGGGCTGCTGGAAGGCATGTGTCTGGATGGGGATGCCTTGGCTCCTATGGAGACAGATGAACCCTCAGCATCCGACCCAAAGACAAAGTCCAAACTCACCCCAGCCATGGCCACACGGATCAAACAAATTAAACCCCTACTCTCAGGTGAGATCTGTTTCATACATATATTAATTATGCATTTAACATGAAACTTTAAGTTTAACTGATTTTCTTGTTTGTTTTGCAGCTTCATCTAGGTTAGGTAGAGCTTTGGCTGAGCTCTTTGGCCTGTTAGTGAAATTGTGTGTAGGCTCCCCCGTGCGCCAACGCCGCTCCCATCATGCCACAAGCACAGGCACCACCCCTACACCTGCTGCACGTGCCACTGCCTCTGCTCTTACCAAGCTTCTCACCAAAGGTCTAAGTTGGCAGCCCCCACCATACACACCTACACCACGGTTTAGGTAAGATGAGACTTCTTCTGTTATGTAAAGACAAAGTGTATCTGGTGAGAGATTTTAAATGTTTTATTATTTTTTTGCGGCAGGCTGACCTTCTTCATCTGCTCAGTGGGCTTTACATCTCCCATGCTGTTTGATGAGAGAAAATATCCCTACCATCTCATGCTGCAGAAGTTCTTTTGCTCTGGGGGACATGATGCATTGTTTGAGTAAGCTCTGTTCTTAAATAATAAACTCATATCTAAATTAACAGTTTTATTTCACCTCCCTCTCTCACCTCTGATTATTTTCTACACCAGGATTCAGATGTCCTGTTAGTGATTTTTATTGTCTAACTTGCTTTTGTGCAGGACATTTAACTGGGCCCTGTCAATGGGTGGGAAAGTACCTGTGTCTGAAGGCTTGGAGCACACGGAGCTCCCTGATGGGACAGGAGAGTTCCTGGATGCCTGGTTAATGCTGGTGGAGAAGATGGTTAACCCGAGCACTGTGCTGGACTCGCCCCACTCCCTGCCTGCAAAAATGCCAGGGATCACACCCACCATGCCCCAATTCAGTGCCCTTCGGTTCCTTATTGTCACCCAGAAGGTCAGTGTTTGCAAAGACGGATGTTTTAAATAAGTAAATTCCATCTTTATGGTATTCACATATCAGAATGAATAATAGCATTGAATGTTATTAATTACTTTCACTTATTATTATTGTAACCCAGTTTTCTTTTTTTATTAAGGCTGCATTCAGCTGCATCCGCAGCCTATGGAATCGAAAACCACTGAAGGTGTATGGAGGCAGGATGGCTGAATCCATGCTGGCCATCCTGTGCCACATACTCAGAGGGGAGCCTGTTATTCAGGAGCGCCTGGTTAAGGAGAGAGAGGGCACGGCACGTCCAGATGAGGAAGGGACATCCTCCAGTTCTTTGGGACCCACCGTGGCTCCAGGAGCATCCACAACCAGTGGAGAGACAACTGGTACAGGAACTGGATCCACTGCAGGGCCAACCGCAGGATCGGCTGAAGATTCTACAAACTCTACACCTCGTCATGAGCCTCAGGTCAACCAGGCTCAGCTCACTCAGGTACTGGCCCTTGATCGTACCTCTCACCTGAGTTACTTGGATAAAAGTTATTTCTTTTTTAGCACACAGTCTGCCATAGCACCGACCCCCTTTAGTAATCCAGAAACAACTTTTGAGTTTGTATGAAAATGCATTTTGGTTTTTGCCATTGTGTTGCTTTTTGTATACCAGTTTAGTCCTTGTGGACCGTTCAGAAGCTTCATATGACTCTGCTATAGGTAGATTTGA
Organism: Aphyosemion australe; assembly: GCA_006937985.1. Lineage (NCBI taxonomy): Eukaryota > Metazoa > Chordata > Actinopteri > Cyprinodontiformes > Nothobranchiidae > Aphyosemion > Aphyosemion australe. Next base: position 251,701 of record SSNS01000297.1, on the reverse strand, counting down.
CAGCCCAGGTCAGTCACATCTAGGTGGCCATGTCAGAAAATAACTAAAAGAGATTTTGTATTGACGTCTCCCTCCCTCACTTTCTGCATGCACTGAACCATGGGCCACTGTTTGTTTTATGACAGGAAACAGGCAGAGGGAGAGATGCACACGCACAGGTCCGGCAGCAGCAGTTTCAGCAGGTATAAGAGTCATCAGAGTGACAGGAGAAATTAAATGAAGTAGAAAGGAAGCATTTAAAAGATGGAGCTAAGATAGGGCACTGATTTGGGAACAACTACAATTTTAATGAACTTAGGACCAGATTATTCAGTTGATGCAGATTTTTTAATGTAATAGGTATTGTGTTGTAAAGAGTGTGTAGAGGCCTCTCACCCATGGAAAATAAGTGAAGTGTTTTTCTGATCCTTCATAATGATAGCTGATGTCTTTCATTGTCCCCCATCTTTTGTGATATTTAAGTTTTATACCCCCCACCACACACACACACACACACATCCCCCTTGGTTTATGATCTCCTTTATTTGCACTTTTGTGAAAAAAGCACTTTTTTTGTGGACTTTTTTAGCTGATGGATATGGGATTCTCAAGAGAACATGCCATGGAGGCCCTTCTCAACACCAGCACCATGGAGCAGGCAACAGAGTACCTTCTCACACATCCACCTCCCCTTCTTGGTGGAGCAGTAAGGGTAAGTTGTGTGTATAAATGCATTCAATTATTTTAAAAATTCTGCCGTTTTAAATGGTCAAAAGCAGCTAATGTCACTCCTGTTCCATCAAGGACTTGACTATGTCAGAGGAGGACCAGATGATGAGGGCCATTGCCATGTCACTTGGGCAGGAAATCAGCATGGAGCAGCGCTCTGACTCTCCAGAGGTTTGCATTTATTTCCTTAAATTACATAAAAACAGCATGTCTTAATTGATGGAGTGAATACTTTGACTAAACAGCTGTTGGGTTCATTGTTGTGTTTGCTTCAGGAAGCAGCTCGCCGGCGTGAGGAGGAGGATAGAAGAGCAAGGGAGCGAGCAGAAGAGGAGGAGGCGCGTTGTTTGGAACGTTTTATGGAAGCTGAGCCCCTGGATCCCCAGGAACTTCACACCTTCACTGACTCCATGCTGCCTGGCTGCTTCCATCTCCTAGATGAGCTGCCCGACACAGTCTACAGACTCTGTGACCTGCTGATGACTGCCATCAAGAGGAGTGGCCCTGAGTATAGAGACCTCATCCTCGGACAAGTTGTCCACCAGGTCAGTGAATAAATGCTGATTCATATTTTAAAAAGCTATTAAAGCTGCTTTAGCGAATCTACAGAAAAAGCTAGGTTTTGAATGCAAACACAGTCATGGAACACTCACCCCTCCCCTCGGGTATCTTCCCTTCTGCTGGAAACGGAAACCCGCGATGCCAGAGGACACAAGATAGTGCTAAACATCAGTCGCTGGTTTGTAGGTCCAAACGTCTTTTGTTGTCCATGATTCAAGTGGTGTTTTTCTTTTTGGAACTCTGGTAGTTTGTCTTAAATTTGAAGTGGTAGCAGCCGCCTGTTTCTATTTGTCTGATATGATTGAGCGGAGAACCTCTCACACCAGTGGTGTTCTGTTGCTAAATGCGTAAGTGTGTTATGAGTGGAGAACCCAGGGAAGTGTGGCTGTTCGGTAGGACCTACAACCAGATAGTCCAATAGTTGCTTTCGGTCCGAACCGTGTTATTGGCAGAGGTTTTTAGACATGCAAGAGAACCACTTTATAAATTTTTTGGTAACACTTTACAATAAGGGTCCAAAAGTCATTTAGTAATGGTTAACTATGGATAAGTAATACTTAAATAATGCTTGAGTCTATTAAGCATTTAGAAAGTGTTTCCAAAGGGATACATGTTTTTACCTTGACTAAGGTCAGGTAAGGGCCACACAGTACAGCATTAGTAAGTGAGTAATTAATTGTTTATTAATGCCCATCCAAGTAACATCCAAAATACAGGGTAGGATAAGTGGATGCATTAGTTAGCTGTTACTTACTGCTTATTCACTGCAAATACACAACCATAGTAAATGATTACTTGGGTATTTATTAAGGGTTTATTAACACATCTACTATCATGGTAATTACTGCAGAGTAAAACACATGATGCTAAGTAATTAAATATTTAATGCTTATTACTGCATTAACTAAGGTTCAGTAATAAGCAATAGTTAATGGCTTAATAATGCATTAAATAATATGTTTATTAACGCTATGTAATGCATAAAAGCAGTTAATACTTTAATTAATGGTTTAGTAATGCTTAATAATGCACTAATTAGCGTTAATAAAGGGACCCTTATTGTAAAGTGTTACCAATTTTTTTTGTTTTCTTTTTAATCTCCACAATATAGCTATACTATGTTACAATGTTGTTAAGAGGCATGAAAAATAATTTATTCAGCTAATTTTTCCAAATTTGCCATTGCAGCTTGAAGCGGCACAATTCCCATGTAATACTTTTTTATTTCAAGTAGATTGATGTTAAAACCTTAGAACACTAATTCTTGAAAGCTTCAGTGTTAAAGTTTTCAGCTGTGTCTTTGACTTCAAGTGGGCCCTTTGACATTTTCAGAATAAATACATTCATAATAAATTCTCAGTTTAACTGGAATCAAAATTTTACTCCTTATTTTCTGCATCTTTTTCATATTGCTGTTAAAAATGTTTTTATTAAACTTTAAATGTTCCCAACAAAACCATCTTTGTCTGTGCCAGCCTGACTGTGTATTGTGTGTGTTTGTGTGTGTAGGTGTGGGAGGCTGCAGATGTGCTGATCAAGGCTGCTGAGCCCCTTACCACCAGTGACACAAAGACTGTGTCTGAGTGGACCAGACAGATGGCTACACTGCCCCAGGCGTCTAAGCTGGCAACACGAATTCTGCTGCTCACGTTGCTCTTTGAGGTGCCAGAATTGAAGGTTTTAGCCCATAAAATGTTTATTCATAAAGGGTTCATATCTTTTTGTCAGTGGTTATCTTTGCATCTCATGCAATCCCTTTATTTTGTAGGAATTGAAGCTCCTGGGTGCCAGAGTGGTGGAGAGCAGCGGGATTCTTGATTTGCTGATCAAACTCCTGGAAGTTGTTCAGCCCTGTCTGCAGGCAGCCAAAGAGCACAAAGACATTCAGACTCCAAAGTGAGTTTCATAGCTTTCTAGAAATGTTACACAAGTTAATACACACTAGAAACTTTAGTTAAGCATTAAAATGTTTTTTTTAACAGATGGATAACACCAGTGCTGTTGCTAATTGACTTTTATGAGAAGATGGCTGTCTCTTCAAAGAGAAGAGAACAAATGAACAAGGTAAATACACTTGTTGGTTGATCTTTGTGGGGAAGAAAGTGAGAATGTCAGAGGGGGGGCAGGGACACTTATACAGGGGTATTAGAGCTTCACTGATTGGTCATGCCAGAACTTGTTTCTCATAGTGACTTTGAAAACCACACTTTTATAACCTTTAGTTCCTTTGTCTGTGTGTTCAGTTCACTTGACTTCCTCTTATTTATGAATGAACTGTTGTATTTATCACAAGAAAAAATCATCTGGGTGCTGGCTGATTAAGAAATGGATACAATGCAGAGTTTGTGCAGTATTGTTTTTAAATTATTACCAGTGATTTAAGACGTTTTTGTTGTTTGTGTAAAATGTTCTTATGTAGACCCTACACAATACATTTTACGGTGTATGAAGTTATGCCCTGGTCTTTCTTCTACACAGTGGTGACTTCTTTTCTCTGTTCTTAGTATTTGCAGCCTAATGGAAACAACTGGCGATGGTTTGATGATCGCTCAGGGCGTTGGTGCAGTTACAGCGCATCCAACAACAGCACCATTGACTCAGCATGGAGGGCTGGGGAGAGCAGTGTCCGCTTCACAGCTGGACGACGGAGATACACTGTGCAGTTTAACACAATGGTGCAGGTATATGCAGTCATTACTCTTTTTGTACATGATTTATGGTTTATTGCTATTCCTATTATTTGCTGGTTCCCTTTTGCTTAGCTGAAAAAAACTCTGTATCCACTAGGTAAATGAAGAGACTGGCAATAGAAGGCCAGTGATGCTGACTGTCCAGAAAGTGCCTCGCATTACCAAGCCTTCCAAGACTGGTAATGTAACTGACTCTGAGAGAGAGGAGGGAGACAAGAGCAAAGTGGAAGAAAACCAAACTGATTTAGACTCCGGGGCGACGGTGGAGATGAGTGCATCTAAGGATGATTCTAATCAGCTGAAAGAGACCACCTCCTGCCCCCCAACCACCCTGGAGTTGGACTACTCTCAGGGTTCTGACATTGTTGTCAAAGGCCTGACTGATGACATGACCACTGTTTTAATCCGGGCCTGTGTCAGTATGATTAGTGTTCCCGTGGACCCCGACACTCTTCACGCCACACTTCGTCTTTGTTTGCGCCTTACTCGCAACCACCACTATGCAATGATGTTTGCTGAGCTGAAGAGCACACGAATGATTCTGGGGCTGACGCAGAGCTCTGGATTCAATGGCTTCACCCCACTTGTGACGTTGCTCTTCAGACACATCATAGAAGACCCAGCCACTCTGCGGCACACCATGGAGAAGGTTAGTATATATTTCTCATCATATCATATTTCTCATATGATTTGAACAACTGACAAGCTACCTATTTATTGTCCCAATTTCTTCTGTGACAGAGTTGTTAACTGGGTTGTTCTTGTGAATTCCAAAACCCTAATCTTTATGTTGCCAAAAGGTGGTGAGGTCGGCCGTGACAAGTGGAGCAGGTAGCACCACTTCAGGAGTGGTATCGGGCAGCCTCGGTTCAAGAGAAATCAATTACATCCTCCGTGTCCTGGGCCCTGCTGCCTGTCGTAACCCTGAGTGCTTCATTGAAACGGCCAGCAACTGTATTCGCATTGCTCTGCCTGCACCCCGTGGAGCTGGCACCAGTAAGTATTGCAAACTCATTATTCAAGGGAGATAACTAAAATTAGATGTTTTTAGGCTGTAAAGTATTGCTTCAAAACAGATTCATTTAGACAGTCATAATATTTTAAACCTGACATGTTACTTTCATCTGCAGCCTCTGATGATGAGTTTGAAAACCTTCGGATTAAGGGGCCAAATGCTGTGCAACTTGTGAAGACCACTCCTTTGAAACTGTCTCCCCTACCATCCATCCCTGACACCATCAAAGATGTCATCTACGACATGCTTAATGCTTTGGCTGCGTACCATGCCCCTGAAGAACGTGAGTTCTTTATTAAAAAATGCTGATTGCTGTTATAACATTTAGTTTGACTAAATTAAACCCTCTGAGGATCTCTGACATGGATACATTTGTGTGCTGCAGCTGAGCGTTCAGAAGAACGTGCTGCCGTTCCTGGTAGTCAAGACCTCTGCCAGATCCTGCAGGATGTTGGTGATGTTGTTTACCAGCAGTACCGACTCACTCGGCAGGGAAGCGACTTTGACTCCCAGCCAGCATTCCATATCAATGTAAGTCTCAATGTCAGTTAATTCTGTATAACTTGAGTGTGTGTGTTTGTGTATACATATATTTTTTTTCTTGAATGATGAGGCTGTATCTGTTCCATTCAGGCCCAAGTGTTTGCTGCTGATGGAGGTGTGGCTGAGTCCTCTCAATCTGGCACACCACAAGGAGAAGGTAAATGTTTTACTCAAACCATTTGGCCATTTGCTTGTGAAAACAGGAAATATTATTTTAATCTGCTTTTAAAACCTGCTTTCATAATCTTGGGTATGAGGTATGGCTAGGTTCACACAACCTGTTAACCTGAGTGATGTTTGCTGGCGTATAGTTATCAAATATATTTTTTTTCACACTGATATGCAAAACTATTCAACACTGTATAAAATTAATAGGATTTCATAATGATTTCTACTTTTTTGGGCAGCTAGTGAACAGATCTACATACCAGCTTATACACATTTTTTCTGAGTTATGCGTGCATGTTCATTACTTTTCTTCAAACTAAAAGAGCTGAAGCTAAGCATGTTCTATAAATTGTATTTATTTATTTCATGCAATCCTCTTGAAGCTTTGGGGTTCATTTTTTAATAATTTCTTCTGCTTTGAAAACGTCTTCAGCCTCCACACCAGAAGAGATGAGAGAGGAGAAAAAAGAACAAGAGGGAGAGAAAGGTTCTAGCTCAGATGAGAGTAAAGCAGCTAAGGTCAAGGCGAGCAAGCCTCTAATGCCAACTTCTACCATCTTGAGACTGCTGGCTGAACTGGTGCGCTCCTATGTGGGCATCGCCACGCTAATCGCCTCCTATTTCTACACCGCTGGACAGTCTGAGCTTATTAAAGAGGTGGGTTGGTTAACAGGCTTATCTTACCATGTCAGTAAAATGTTTTTTCTTTTTTGTAAATGTCATACTTTTCCATTTTACAGGACTGCAGTGTTCTGGCCTTTGTGCTCGACCACTTGCTGCCTCACACTCAGAATTCAGAGGACAAGGACACCCCAGCCTTGGCACGTCTCTTCCTAGCCAGTCTGGCAGCTGCCGGCACAGGCACTGATGCCCAGGTGGCCCTGGTGAATGAGGTGAAGGCTGCCCTTAGTCGAGCATTAGCAATGGCAGAAGGTGCTGAAAAACATGCAAGGTAAATAGTGATTCTATAGCGTGACCTTTTGAAAATCTTTTGTTATTCTTGTTCTAACTTTATTTTTATTTCACAGGCTTCAGGCAGTGATGTGCATTATTAGCACCATTATGGAGTCATGCCCCTCCACATCCACCTTCTACAGCACAGCAGCAGCAAAGACTCAACATAACGGCATTAACAATATCATAAGACTCTTTCTCAAGAAAGGATTGGTCAATGACTTGGCCCGTGTTCCTCACAGCCTAGATTTGTCCAGGTAAATAAATAAAAACACACATTTACAAATGATCTTGTCCTACTGTGTTTATAACTGTTTTAAAAGTACAAGTTTTAGCTCATCTTTGTTAGTATTGTATTTATAGTTCTTCCATGAACACACCAACAAACCAGACTATGATGGTTTTCTGTCATTTTTAGATTGATGAACTGTTAGCAATTGTGTAGTAATGTGGCTGTGTTGTATTTTTTTTATTCAAGTTTATAATTAAAATATTTCAGTTGTGTATAAAATGTTTCAATCTGTCTTTTCTTTAGTCCTAACATGGCCAACACCGTGAATGCTGCTCTGAAGCCTCTGGAGACTTTGTCACGCATTGTTAACCAGCCCAGCAGCCTTTTTGGAGGCAAAGGAGGCTCCAGCAAGAGCAAGACGGAACATGACACTGTGGGCACGGCCAGGGATAGCAACAGCAACACACAGGACCAAGGTATCCACATAAGACTAACAAGATCCTTTACCACTCTACTGGTTCTTCTGCGTATGCAAGTTTATGATTTGTGGCATCTATTCCAGGAGAATCTGGAGAAACAGAACCAGTGGATGGCAGTCACAGAGTCCAGGGAACAGACAGCGACCTCATGGATGGAGAAGCAGAAGGAGACACGGTGGTTATTGCTGGTCAGCCAGAGGTTCTGAGCACACAGGCTATGCAGGTGAGATATTTGTGCATCATTCAAAAATTACTCCAGTAGTTTCTCATCTCTCAACATCTCCAGTTGAAAGTGAATAATTCCATAAAGATTTTCATTGTGCCGTGGTTTCCCCCACCTTGTTGGTTACTTAAATGCTGATGCAGCATTTGTATTTTATTTCCTGTTTCTGTAGGTAGAGAATGAGTTGGTGGACCTGATTGATGAGCTGTTGGAGAGAGATACCGGCTCAGTGAACAGCACAATTATAGGTAAACTCCATAAGTAGATGACAGTGTGGGTGCATAAAAAAATACAGCTTGATTGTATTCTAACGTCAAAGGATAGGTGCCAACCTGAATTAATAAATGAGATTTGCTTTAATAAAGTGTTTAATAATTTAATGATGCATAATTTTCCTGTAAGAAAGCCTCTCAATGCAAATGACACAGATCGCTTGTTTGTTTTGTCAATTAGTGGGACGTAGTGCTGAGGATGAATCTCAAGAGGATGTCTTGATGGATGAGGCTCCATCCAATATTAGTCAGGCTTCCACTCTTCAGGCCAATCGTGAAGGTATGAACATCAAGAGTGATGTTGTTAAAAATCCATTTTTGTTTCTCATTTTATTCAAACATCTAATAAAAAAATATGCAGTAAAACTTATGGATGCAAATTTAAAATCTACAATCTAAAGTAAATAGAAATTAGTTCTTTGTGTGTCAATAAAGAAACAATGTATCAATACATTTCCTAAAGACAAAACACTTTAGATTTATTGTGGCTGGATTTATTAACCCTGGAACTATGCATCAAATTCTTCATTAGACTCGATGAACATTCTCGAACCAGAGGATGAAGAACACACACAGGAAGAAGACTCGAGTGGAAGCAATGATGACGAAGACAGCCAAGACGAAGAAGAGGAAGAGGAAGAAGAGGAGGAAGAGGATCAGGTACTGATAATGCCAGAAGGTTTACTGAAGACTCTGTTATCCTTAAGGCTCATGGCTGCTGCTTTCTCTTAAGGATGATGAAGAAGGAGATGAGGATGATGATGACGAAGGATCAGAGATGGAGCTGGATGAAGATTTCCCTGACATAAACTCTGCACCACATATCCGCTTTGAAAGATTTGACAGGGATGATGACCTCATCATCGAGTTTGACAACATGTTCTCCAACAACAGTGAGCAGAAGAATATTAGTTTGACTAAGACTGAATGTAGTGACGGGAAATCTCCATTATTGAACGGCAGGGATAGTTACCCCACCCTTTCCATAAACATTACCCTAACTTCTGCCTATTGTCTCCTGTTTTTGTCCACTAGCTGACATCCCATCGTCTCCAGGGAACATCCCTAGCTCCCACCCTCTGATGGTACGCCATGCTGACCATGGTTCCCTCACTCTGGGTGTGACGGGCACTAGTAGCCGCCTGGCACAGGGCATGGGCCGCAGCCAGAGAACGCTGCGTCAGCTCACTGCAAACAGTGGACACACCATTCACGTTCACTACCCTCACAATCGCCAGCCCAACCCGCCACTCATTTTGCAAAGGTAAAACCGACAGATTTGGAGCTGTGTTAATAAATAATATTCAACCTCATCTTTCTTCATCTTTTATTTTGGAAGTAACCGAAACGCCTGCTCTCCCTTTTGCTCATTCAGACTGCTGGGCCCCAGCGCTGCAGCAGATATCCTACAGCTGTCCAGCTCTCTGCCTTTGCAGTCTCGTGGTCGGGCTCGGCTTTTAGTTGGAAACGAGGATGTGCATATCATCGCTCGTTCTGATGATGAGTTGTTGGATGACTTTTTCCATGAGCAGAGCAGCACTGGAGGACAAGCAGGTAGGTACCGCAACGAGCTGCTATCAGTGTAATCCTTCTGGAAGTTTTTCTGAAATAATTAATGTTTGTTCCATTTCTCAAGGCACCCTCTCCAGTATTCCAACTGCCTTAACTAGATGGACCGATGAGTGCAAGGTGCTGGACGCTGAGAGTATGCACGACTGTGTAGCAGGTAGATTTTTTTTTACAAACAATATATAATCCTGTGTAAAGTGACTGATCATTTAATCTTTACAAACATCATTACTTTTAACGGATGACCAATGAAAGCCATAAATTAATTTTTTTAATATATATATATATAATTTATTATTTTTTTAAAGTTTAATGACTTGAGTTCAATTAAAATCAATATACTAACATGTTGCACCTTGAAGCTGAAGAGCTTAGACAAAGATGAAAATTTGACACTTGTGTTTTGTTATTTAGTGGTGAAGGTGCCAATCCTGCAGCACCTGGAGAGTCTAAGAGATGAGGAACTGGAAGAGCGCAGAGAGAAGAGGAGGCGGCAGCTGGCTGAGGAGGAGGAGTCTAAGCAGAATGAGAGGAGGGCTTCTGGAGCAGAAGTCAGAGAGCAGAGCCTACAGGTGGGAAGAAAATATGTTTGTTGTCTGAGGAGGAATCAAAGAAACTGGTTGTAGAACAGCACATTTATTATTTATTTATTTATACAAATGTACTGTCGTCCTCCACACAAATTCAGGTTTTAAGTATCAAAACAATACAACCAGTGATGGACTGACGTTTCAATAACAAAATTATGTTTCTCTGTTTTTTTTGTCCCAACGGAAGCAAACCAGTTCTTGGATAAATTTTAATGGTTCACTAAAAACTAGTTTAAATGAAACAACTGGGCTTTTTTTACAACAGAAATATTAGTAATGTGCTGATGTTGGGTATGTTGTTTTTCAGGGTTCTGGATTGAGGACAGTTAATGGAACAGAGAACACTGCAGGTACTGAGATTGATTTCATTAACCTTTTTGTGATGATGATAAAATTCCTTTGTCTGTTTGGATTCACCATCTCTCTGAAGGGTGTCTGGAGCCAAGCTGACTGATTGCTGTGCGTTCTGTGGGATGAGGTAGTAGTTTGTATAGTTTTAGGATCACACCAGATCTGGGAGATAACTATACAGTCTACTGTCTTTCTTACGGCAGCGCCATACCTGCTTGACGTAATCATTTACATAGAAAGTAATCAGTCATATAACATTAATTTCTTTATCACATTTTTTTGTGTACAATGTTGCTTCATACATTCAGATAAGAAAAAAAAAACAACCTTGACCTCTACAGTGAGAGGATCCTTTGTGTCTGTGGAGCTGTGGGTGGAATTTTGCAGACATGATTTGCATCCACTCATCTCCTTGGAGGGAAATGTCACTGCAAGTTATTGTGAAGCTGTTTTCAGCCGTCTCCTTTATCCTGTGGTGAAACAATTATCTTCATATGATTGAGACATCAAATGAGGAAGTTGTTTCATCCCTCTGTTACAGGTTTAGAAACCACCTTACCAAGCCTCCTCCTGTTGAATTTTCTTTAAGTCGTTGGTGATGTGTGTTCTGCTGCAGCTGCCTTTGCTGCGGTGAGGTAGTAAGTTGTGTTGTTGGAGGGGAACAGGATTTTGCACCCCAAACAGGAGATAACTATACAACTTACTGCCTTCCACAGTGTAGGCCCATTGCATCATTATTGGAAAATGAGAAAAGAATAATCAGACTTCTGTATGGTTTTGTATTCATATATTTTAACATTAATACATAATGTCTTAAAAATACATTTCTACTGTAATTCATCAAAGACCTGCATAAGCAGCGACACACCTGTTTTAAAGATTCTCTCCCCCTGAACGTTACAGAGGGTGAGCAGACTCAGGATGGTACAATGTCATGTCTGGACACACCCAGAGTCTCGGAGGGCTTCCTCACTGCTCCCCCATCTGGAGAGGTGACTCCAACAACACCTGCTCCTCATGAACAAGCCCTAGTCTCCCTGGAGACTGCTATTAGTCAGCAGGTCCACCAACCAATTGCTGACCTGCTCTTGGCTGAGTCTCATGCCAGCTCGCTGGCTGCTCTGGCTAGTGCTGGCCTTCCATCTTTGTCAGCCGCTGAGAGGCCAAACAGTGAGGCAGAAGCATCGCAGATGGAAATGTCGCCAGCGCCAACAATTAGTGAGAGAGTCGGAGGGGGCATTAGTGGAGGAACTTTGGATGAAGGCAGAGAAGGTAGACTAACTTAAAAAACCTCTTCACACAAACACACACATTAAGTAGTGAAAAGCAATATCTGCTGGTTGTTTTATGAATCCTGTTAGTCATCAGTCACCCTTATTTTCTTCTCAGCCTCTCTGAGTCCTGACATCGTAGAGAACTCTGAGCCTGTGGTGGTTGGTGTTTCACAGCTAGAGGGCTCACCAATGGATACCAGCAGCCCTGCCTCTGCTACTCAGGAAGAAGGTGCTCCCAACCCAGCTCAGACCACCCAGCTGTCACAAGAGCTGTCTGGTAGTGGCGAGAGTGGGCTGACTGACAGGCAAACCGATGCAGAGACTGGGTGGGTATTAGCTCAAAGTATCTTCTGGTCGGAGGGTTCATAAATGTGTACTTGTTTTTACGTTCATGGATTTTTAAATGTTCTATTCTTAACTAAATTCTCCAACAGCTCCACATCTGTTTCCTCTCCTGGGGAAACGATGCCCAGAAGTGATAGTGCTGATAGCCAGTCCCAGGCCATCCAGGAAGAGCCTCTCCCATCCACAAGCAATGATGAGGAGGACCCACTTGCAGGTAAAATATGTTGATTAAGGTTAAGGGTGATTCCCTGATTTGGAAGTTCACTATAAAAATATGTCAATGGTGTTTTTAACTTTGTCTGTGCAGGGATCAACCTGCCAGAGGGTGTAGACCCCTCCTTCTTAGCAGCCCTTCCAGAGGACATACGTCGAGAAGTGCTGCAAAATCAGCTTGGCATCAGACCACCGTCACGTCCTCCTGCTACCACAGCCTTATCCTCCTCTAACGCACCTGTACTAGGAGGACCAGGAGTCACAGAGGTCAGCCCAGAGTTCCTGGCAGCACTGCCACCAGCCATCCAAGAGGAGGTGAGACATATTAAAATGTTAAGGATGCAGAAAGCATTTTGAGATGTGATTTCCAACCAAATGAATAAAAAAATCCATTGATAGGTCAATAAGTATGTCATTGGTTGTTTTAGGTTCTTGCTCAACAACGAGCTGAGCAGCAGCGAAGGGAGTTAGCTCAGCAGCCTCCACAGGGAGACACCCCCTTGGATCCAGTCACCTTCATCCAGACGCTGCCCTCAGAGCTCCGCCGGAGTGTCCTTGAGGACATGGAGGACAGCGTGTTGGCCGTCATGCCTCCCGACATTGCAGCAGAAGCGGCTGCGTTGCGTAGAGAGCAAGAAGCACGTCAGAGACAACTGATGCATGAGAGATTGTTTGGTCATAGCTCTTCTTCAGCCCTCTCAGCCATCTTGCGCTCACCAGCCTTCACCAGTCGGTTAGGAAGTAATCGTGGTGTCCAGTACACTCGTCTGGCTGTCCAAAGAGGAGGAACATTTCAAATGGGCGGGGGAACAAACCACAGGTAAGAAAAACCAATAGTAGTATTATAGATTGTTTATACAAATATGTAAAGCTACACTGTAAATCTCACAATTGACCAACAAATGTGATGTTTTTGATTCCTCAGACCATCCAGTTCAAACGTGGATTCTTTGCTGCGCCTGCGTGGACGATTGCTGCTGGACCACGAGGCTTTGTCCTGTCTGCTGGTCCTGTTGTTTGTAGATGAACCAAAGCTCAACACTAGTCGTCTGCATCGCGTTCTCAGGAACCTCTGCTACCATTCTCAAACACGCGGGTGGGTCATTCGCAGCCTGCTGTCCATCCTCCAACGCAGCAGTGAGAGTGAGGTATGTCTGGAGACCTCACGCCTGGAAGATTCCCGTGGCAAGAGGAGCACCCAGGGAAGCTGTGGAGGAAAGGGTTCAGCCACCTCTTCTCTCTCCTCTTCATCTTCAGCCTCCTCATTAGAGCTCTTGAACAGGGTGGAGTCTCGTAGCTCCAGCCAGCTTTCCTGGCTCTCTGTCTCTATGGATGCAGCTTTGGGCTGCCGGACAAACATTTTCCAGATTCAGCGAGCATCAGGGAGGAAGCATGCTGACAGACATTCAGCTGGTGGCTCTACAGGACCTGCATCGCTGGGGGCAGGAGTGTCAGGCACGGCTACGGGGGTTACATGTGCTGGAGGTGGAGGCTCCACTGTTCACATCCACCCACAAGCTGCTCCAGTGGTCTGTCGACATGTGTTGGACACGCTCATCCAGCTAGCAAAGGTGAGGATCTTTCTGTGTTAATCTACATTTCTATTTTATTGTCAAACGTGATAAAAAAAAGTCAGTTGAAAGCTTCAATATATTGTTTTTGTTTGATCCTGCAGGTGTTTCCTAGCCACTTCACCCAACAGCGATGCAAGGACTTGTTGGCTTCCGCTTCTGACCTGGATTCTCGACTCTCTTCAGGTCTCTCTGGGGTAGGGAGTGGAGGTGGGGGCTCTAGGTCAGGGGCTCAGTCACAGAGCAATCCCAATGCCTCCAACACTCAAAACCCTCTGGGCTCCTCTACTCTTACCCCTCAGTCTCTCGGCATCTCCACAGATTTTTGGGACCTTCTTGTCAAGCTCGATAACATGAATGTCAGCCGCAAGGGCAAAGCCTCTATGAAAACGGTGCCTCTGGGTGGCGGTGCAGAGGCTGAAGGAGCACAGTTCAGCTTGGAGAGTTCCCCTCTTGGCCAGCTGATGAACATGTTGTCTCATCCTGTAATCAGGCGGAGCTCCTTGCTCACAGAAAAGCTGCTGCGCCTGCTCTCCCTCATATCTATTGCCCTGCCTGACAACAAGGCTACTGAGGTGCCTGCTGGACACCCGACCCCACAGGCTGCCATCCCGAACACAGCAAGCTCAGGAGCAACAGTCTCAGTCACAACGCAAGGAGTGACACCAGTGGGCTCCATCCAGCCCACTGTGGTCATCCCAGGAGTTCCTCTAGGAGCTGCAGCCCAGAGTACATCCTCAGGGACAAATCTTGCAATTTCCCAGGCGTCCTCTACTACAATCACTATACCTACATCTACTGGAACGACCTCTACAGGTACTGTTTAACTCTGTGTATAAGTCAGTGGATCAAATGTATTACCTGCTACTTACATAAGAAAATATTTGTCCATTTTGTCAAACCAGGAAAACAGAGGGGCAGCATTGGCAATATAGAGATAGACAAGTTGGCCTCCACTGGACTCACTGAGAAACAACTTCAGCTTTCTGTGGAGGTATGAAAATCATTTAGAAATTTAACAAGTTAGTTTGTCAAAAGGAGGCGGTTGTGCTTTTTTAATTTTAATTTTCATGTTTTTAACTTTTTCTAAGGCAGCTGGGTTTATGTTCCAGAACGTTTACTAGCATACACTTGATTTAATGTTTTTATGTAAAATTTAAAGAACTTAAATATAAAGGCTCTTTGTTTTTCCTGAATAGAAGTACAGGTGTTACTGGACGCTTGTACTTTTGGTAGCTGTTGGATAGTATTAGCCTACTAACCCTATTCAGGTTTTTTTCACATATTTCTGCAGTTTTATTGATTTTCTGTTTTTTTCCCCCCACCCTTAAAGGTATTGACATCTCACTCATGTTCAGAGGAGGGTCTGGAGGATGCCGCTAACATTCTGCTGCAGCTGTCTCGAGGAGATGGTATCACCAGAGACACGGTCCTTAGACTGCTGCTCAGTGGAGCTAGACACCTTGGATACACTCTTTGCAAGCAGATTGGTCAGTTTGGGGCAATTGCACTGGCTCCAGTTCTCATTACTTTCCTGTTAAAGTCACAAAATGTTCATAAAGTTTAAACATGTTGTTTTTTCCCTCCTTCCAGGCACATTACTGGCTGAACTTAGAGAGTACAACTTGGAGCAGCAGAGACAGGCACAAACTGACTCTCATTCACCTGATGCACCACCTGAAGAGTCCTCCATATCAGCCAGGCTTAAGGGCAAAATGACCAGCAGGTTAGCATGTGATCCGCGTCAAAGGTGTTTTGGACTGTTCTAACTTTTAATATCAGCCAGAGTGACCTGACAAAATGTAAAACCAATTTGTCTTGTTTGTGACAGATTTGACGGCTCTGAGAGTGTGGTGATTGTGGCTGCACAGAAGCGCACGCTGGGGGGACGAGAACTGCAGCTTCCCTGTATGAGCTCATTAACATCCAAAACATCGACACAGAAGTTCTTCTTGCGAGTGCTGCAGGTCATAATCCAGTTACGTGAGGACACAAGACGCGCCAACAAAAAGGCAAAACAAACAGGAAGATTGGGTAAGAAGAGGCTAAAGATGAACAATCTTTTTGATCTGGTCTTAAAACATTTTCATGAGTGATGAAAGCTTTTTTCCCTCTCTGTAATAAAAGGCTCCAGCAGTTTGGGCTCAGCCAGCAGTATCCAGGCTGCAGTGCGGCAGCTTGAGGCTGAGGCCGATGCCATCATTCAGATGGTGAGAGAGGGACAGCGTGCACGTCGCCTCCAGCAAGCCCCCCCACCAACCGCTCCTTCTGCCTCCGCCGCCGGGTCATCTGTGGCTGCTCCCCTTGCTCCCACTGGTGCTGCTCCCCCTACTGGCACGGCTGCTGCTGCCACGGTTAGCATGGGCTGCACTGACAGCAGGCACACAGCTCACACACAGGAGAAACGATCTTTTAAATTTTAAAAAAGAATGGTAACACAGGTTGATATTTACGTCAGCGTTTAATAAAAGAAATGCTATGAAATAAGTTAGTCCACTAACTTGCTTCATATCTAATTTGACAGTAGCTGTTTGGGCTCCATGCTTTGTGGAAATGAAGCTAACCCATAATGTTGATTATTACTACCTCTGGTAGTTTATGCATTGTGATACCTTTTCTGCCGCCTCTCAGAAAGCTACATGAGTGATTCATTGCATCATGTGTCTGTATGTTTCTGTTGACGTGTTCTGTTTATAGTATAAATATGAATGTACTGCCTGCTACACTGCTCATGTCTGTTTGTTGGCTGATGTGGCTTCATGCTTTCCCCCCAGCCGCTTCCTTCAAAAATAAACTATCACAGGAATGTCATGTTGCATGGGAATCTTAGTCTCGCTGCATTACCTCAAAAGTAATTCAAAGATGTTTTTCCTTTTATTGATCATCTGTCTGGTTTGTTCTCTTTAGTCTGAAGTGCAGTCAGTACCAGAAGCCCAGTCAGCACAGAGAGACGATTCACCCATGGACGTGGACCAACCATCTCCTCTAATCCAGGACCCTGCACCTCTGGGTATGACAAACATTTGTTTATGACAACTTCTGCTTATCAAGAATTGCAAAAACATTTAGGGGTTTTGCTGATGCATCTTTGTTTTCTAGCTAAAGTCTAAAGTATATTTCCTTACATTTTGAGATAGGGTTGTGATGGCTAAATTAAAGTCGGTCTGACAGAAAATCCTTCATGTATCTGAATTTGAATGTTTCCATCTAGATGAGGAGGGAAACGGCCAGTCGGAGAGCGAAGAGAAGCTACCCGACCTCCCCCTGCTCAGTGAGCAGCTGCTGTTGGATGAACTATGGGACATGCTTGGGGAGTGTCTGAAGGAGCTGGAAGAGTCTCACGACCAGCATGCTGTGCTGGGTAGGATTCACTCCTAAGAAATACATCTGTTTGTGTTTTATTGTCCTGCTTGTTCAGTGATGTAACTCTCTGTTTTGGTTCTACAGTGCTCCAGCCTGCTGTTGAAGCTTTCTTTTTAGTTCATGCCACGGAGCGAGAGAGCAAACCACCTGTGAGAGACACACGAGAGAGTCAGCTTTCTCACATCAAAGACGAGCCTCCACCGCTGTCCCCAGCGCCCCTTACACCTGCTACACCTTCGTCTCTAGACCCGTTCTTTTCCAGGGAGCCTTCCTCTATGCATATATCATCAAATCTGCCACCAGACACCCAGAAATTCCTCCGGTTTGCAGGTGAGCCTGAAATGTTTTAATTATGATAGTAAAGCTTTGTGCAGTTTCTAACATGATTCGTTATCTTTTCAGAAACTCATCGCACCGTGCTCAATCAGATCCTGAGACAGTCTACCACTCATTTGGCTGATGGGCCTTTTGCAGTGCTGGTTGACTACATACGCATTCTGGACTTTGATGTTAAGAGGAAGTAAGGAGATAATTTGCACCTTCATCTTGTGCCATGTTGTCCACATTTTTCTCTTTTAATAATGTTTTTTTCTTCTCTCCAGGTATTTCCGTCAGGAGCTGGAGCGTCTTGATGAAGGTCTGAGAAAAGAGGACATGGCCGTGCATGTGAGACGAGACCACGTGTTTGAGGATTCCTACAGGGAACTGCATCGCAAGAGCCCAGAAGACATGAAGAACCGGCTGTAAGGCTTCATTACTTCTGTTTTATCTTCCAGTTTAGAACCGCTCAAGCTGCATCAGTCTGCTTCTGTTGCAGGTATATTGTGTTTGAAGGAGAGGAGGGTCAGGATGCTGGCGGCCTGCTGAGGGAGTGGTACATGATCATCTCACGAGAGATGTTCAACCCCATGTACGCTCTGTTCCGCACTTCTCCAGGTGACCGTGTCACCTACACCATCAACCCCTCATCTCACTGCAACCCCAACCACCTCAGCTACTTTAAGTTTGTGGGTCGGGTTGTTGCCAAGGCGGTCTACGATAACCGGCTACTGGAATGCTACTTCACCCGCAGCTTTTACAAACACATCCTGGGCAAGAGTGTCAGGTACCTGAGCTACCAGATGTTGCAGCATCATAATCTTAAGATTTAAACTTTAAAAGTTATTAATATTCTGAAAACAGATTAGCTTCATAATATGTGAATCTTATGCACTTTTTGTGGTTTCTTCAGATACACGGACATGGAAAGTGAGGACTACCCATTCTTCCAGGGTTTGGTGTACCTGTTGGAGAATGATGTGTCCACTCTGGGCTATGAGCTGACATTCAGCACAGAGGTTTGTGTCTCTTAGATGCTCTTATTAAAGTTTGTTGTATCCTGTTTATCAGTAGAAAAATAATTAAGTTTGATGTGAACAAAATTAAGAGATGCTTAGATTCGTAACTATTGATGACTCATTGTTTTCAGGTCCAGGAGTTTGGGGTGTGTGAAGTTAGGGATCTGAAGCCAAATGGAGCCAACATTCTGGTCACAGAGGAGAACAAGAAGGAGTATGTGCACCTGGTGTGCCAGATGAAGATGACAGGTGAAGCTTTTACAATTATTATCTCGGAAAAGGCTGGAGTTCATTTAAGGATGTACAAAAACATGAATTGCAAATGTGTGTACTGATGCACAATTAGCTAATTAGCCAATTATCATCATTCTGAAGGAAGCCACTAGGTGGCAGCAGATGCACATGTGACACAATTCTTGTAACTGTTTTGCAGTTTTATTTGTTTTTGAAGCTTTAAATTTAGCCTAATCAGTTTTTTTATAATGAATGGTCATGATAAAATTGTTTGGCAAATTAAAAAAAATATCCCCATGATTTGTTTTCTAGGTGCAATCCGTAAACAGCTGGCAGCCTTCCTTGAGGGATTCTATGAGATAATTCCCAAGAGACTGATCTCCATCTTCACTGAGCAGGAGCTGGAGCTGCTCATCTCTGGCCTGCCCACCATTGACATCGATGACCTGAAGGCTAACACTGAATATCATAAATACCAGTCTAGCTCCATCCAGGTATGTAGATGAGTAAACATGCCCCTAAGTACCAATATATATGTAGATCCATGTATTGTGAGGCTAATGCTAAAATAACAAAGTTGATTCTTATGTCAGCTTTTTTCTCAGTCATCATTTAAATTTTGTAACTTTTTTCATGACAGATTCAGTGGTTCTGGAGGGCCTTACGGTCCTTTGATCAGGCTGACCGGGCCAAGTTCCTACAGTTTGTCACTGGCACGTCTAAGGTTCCACTCCAGGGATTTGCTGCGCTGGAGGGCATGAACGGCATCCAGAAGTTCCAAATCCATCGCGATGACCGATCAACTGACCGCCTGCCATCTGCTCACACCTGGTAAACACACATACGATAAACGGATAGGCCTCTGAAGGGAACGAAAGAGTCAAAATGTGACTCATTATTTCTTTGTTTTCCAGCTTTAACCAGCTGGACCTTCCAGCCTACGAGAGCTACGAGAAGCTGAGACATATGCTGCTGTTGGCCATTCAGGAATGTTCAGAGGGATTCGGACTGGCTTAAACACACAGACATGCATACACACGATTAGTTTTGCCTACTCCTGACACATTCACACTAGTAACCTCTGAACGCAAGCATACACACACACACATACACACACTTTCATAGACATTACTGGATTACTTGTTGAATGGCCTAGTCTTGCTGGATTCTATTCCATATAAAACAGATAAAACCAGCAGATGAAATAGACTGATTGATACTGCGTACAACACAGAGAGCCTCATTTCGACACAGTTGTGTGTCCTTTCCCAATTTATGACAAATGCAAGTGAGGATTCATGGACTAATATAAGAGATGTTTTCTTCATTTAGTTTGATTTCTCTGTACAAAAGGTTTGGGAGTTTATTATGTTCGATCTTTTTTGTTCTCTGGCTGTGTAAAAAGAAACAGAATGTTGTTTGAACAGGATGGTTATAAAACCTTTGGGGAAAAAAAAACACGTTGGTGGTTTCCTGTTGCAAATTTGTGACCTCACAAGCCTTGACAATGGGGCACATTTTTATGGGGGGTAGACGAACAACTTGAGAGGTTTTGGAGGTATTCACCAAAATGCACTTTTCAAGGTTTTGTGGCATTTTTAAGGAAGGATGGTACAAAAAATGAAATGAAGAGAAAATCTGAAGTTGATTTAAAATAAAAAAGCATAACCATAAGTTCTAGAGTATTTTTGGGGTATTAAATTGCTGACCCAGCCTTGAGCCTTTGAATCCGAGTGGAATAACTACATGAATAAATGCATAAAATTTCATTTATTGTCTCTTAACAGTGTTTTAGCTATTATTTTCAGTGAATTCATTTCCTCAAAAAAATTTTGCAGCGCTCAAAGCAGATTTCTGGCCAATGTGTGGCATCAGCCTCACATGGAGGATGCTGATCCCAGGAATGAACCATTGCAGATGTCTTCTGCACCATCTGAAGCTGCTGGTTGCCCTCCACGCTCACCCTGAGGTCCTCTCAAAGATTGTTAGGAAAATAATCTGTGGCAAAACATTTCAGAAAAATAACACGGTAGTGCGATGCTCTGAGTACATGGATGACTTGCTGCAATTGATAAACTATGAATTCATTCTACCAGAAGATCCTGAAGTAGAATGTTCAACCTTTGACCTTAAACAGAACCCTCGCAATGTGGCAGAATCAAAACAATTCTGTTAAAATGTGGAACTAAGTTCTTCCACAGCAGTGTGTGCGACCAGTTAGCACAAACACCTGATTACACTGAGGATTTTTACAACTAAAACTGATCACTTAACGGTTAAAGAAAAAAGCAGATGGAGCCTTAGTTCTCATCACCAGAGAGAAAACTCAGTTATGTTTATTTTTTTGACATATTGCAACACCCATAGTTGTTTTTAAATATCTAACAATGCTTCCAAACGTCAGACAACAGATCTTTATTCTGTTATTTCACATGACAGGAGCTCATTAAAAATTCATGTTGCACTCCTCCACATCTGCCATGCACACAGCGGTGCTCTGCACGTTTACCATAGTCACCCAGAAATACTTTATTTTGAAGGAACGCATCAAACAGTAAAATAATTTGTATTTAAAATCTGCTGGTAGCAAGTAAAATGATTTGATCCAATTAGAACCAAGCTTTTAAATATGCATTTACCTTCGTCACAGTAAAGAATACAGAGTGATGAGTTGACTAATCATAAGTCAGTCACCATTTTTAATCTTTGTTTAGTTGTTAGACTGTTTTGATGCATTCAGGTTCCTCTCAATAAACATGACACTGTGCCAGATTTACAATATGCTTCTCCATCTGTCGAAACAACAGGTGGTAGATTAGAACGTAAATCTGTTTTCCATAACTTCCTCTTTTCCTGTAACTCATTTTATCCTTTTTTCTCTGGAACCTTCATTTGAATCCTCTCACCATCAACTCTGCTCAGGTTGTCAGAACTAAACTAGCTGAATTTCTTCATTCTGCTTTCATCAGAAGCTTCCTGGGAACTGGAGCTAATCATTGTGGTTCCCTTCCTCTCTTAACCCTTGCATGCCTGCACCTGTCACTCCCTCTTTTCCTCTCCATCGTCCCCTGTGTTTTCACCTCCTTTCCGCTGCTCCTGCGTGCTGCATTTGCTCCGCTTGAGGAGCCCCAACAAGGGTGGAAATCGAATTGAGCGCAGCCCCCCCACCGATGTTTCTGTGCTGCTCCTTTGACCCTCCCCCACCCCCCTCACCTCCCGTCTCCCACTGAAAACCTGCACACACCAGTGGCAGAATGGGGGGCATCCATGTCTGATTTGGCGTGTGCTGAGGCGTGATAAATGAAATTACGGTGCTGTCATGCAGGAATTCTTTTCGACCCCACAGTCGGACCTGATTTTTTCACATCGCCCAGCCACATTATGTATGAAGCTCTCAGTTAAGTGTTGTGCAAGCATCTGTTGCTGGTTTTCATTTGCAAAAAAGAAAAAAAAAATTGGAAAATTAAATGTTACCTGCAGTTTGCTTGGAAAAATACTTTGTGAGCATTTCTCCACAAATGCAATAACTTCTCTGGTAAACTTTGACAGGGATTTGTTTCCCGTCTGCATGAGCTGGCGATAGATATGTCAACACTGCCACTAAATGAGGTGTTGCAATTCCATGTTCTGGGATCGTTAGACTGCACAGAGTGAGTGAGCAAGTTGTTCCCACTCTCTGCGTCACTGATTTTTGGTTTCCCGCAAAGATACATGACTTGTTTTTCATTTCATGCTCTGGCTGCAAGAAGGAAAATGATTTCTGCTTTTTTAGAGACACTGATGTCTTTAGTGTGCATGTAGTACAAGTCTGAGAAAATCTCAATATCACAGCCATGCCTCAGCTTTTTAATGAAAGAAATGGGTAGATTTAATTCCTAGGAGTGCATTTAATATTTAAAGAAAGGCTTTTTTAAATAAAATGCACTGGTTGTAGCTTTGCTTCCTCTTATCAGGAGGAAATTAAGTTAATTAATAGTGAGTACTATGTATAAGAGCTAGAAAGGTCTCCAGATCCTGTTTCCCTGCTGCTGCTTTCACTGGCAGTGGGATGAATCACAGTCTTTGTGGCCATATTCAAAATGAGTTCATTAGAGGAGCTAATTTAATGTTTCAAATGCACTAAAAAGATTTTTATACCCCCTGCAGGGGAAGATGTGCTAATTTCAAGACCTCACCTAACAGCAAGAAACTGAAAATATTAAAACAGACTTGGTTTTTGTCAGATTTCGTTCCATTAGAGTTTTTATTGCAGCAAATTTGAAGAAGTCTGACATATCGAGGTGGACAGGAGCAAAAATGAGTTTTGACAGCAGTGTGACAACTTGAGGAAGGTGTTATATGATGTTTTCAAACTGTCTGGTTTTGTCACCACCTCCTGATTTAGGCTGCCGTTTCTGCAGTTTGTTCACCCAGCGATGAATCTGCTCTCCAGCTTTGTGGTTTTAGTTGAAGCTGTGGGGTGAAAGTTGTGCTCAGGTGGGTGCCGTTCGCTCACGGTCCACATTTAAACTAAAAGTGACAGTCTGCCTACTGTAAAGGTCAGAGTATTTATTAAAAGCATGTATCTGCTGCTGTTTTGCCTCTGTAGCACCCTCCTCCCCTTCCAGCCTCTCCTTCACCTCCCCTCAGAGGCGCAGCAGGTGGGGTGGGGAGGCACCATGTGGCATTTTAGAGGAGATGAGCCACTGCATGAAATCCAGTCGTGTCACATCAGAGATCAGACTGCGGTCAGCTTCTGGAGGTCATCATTTAAAGTAATATAGTTGAGCCACCGGGAGGAGGAGAGATAATAAAGCAAGGAGCAATAACAGCAGAAGAGCTGCCATCTGAAATAATCAGCTGATTCATCTGGAAACGGGAGAGCAGAGAGCAAACACTGATATTTTCATTTTTGCTACAGCGTTTAAAAAAAGTAACAGGACAGAACAATTCTTACATGATTTATTGTGATGCAGCAAATGGGGGTTTATAATCTAAAGAGGTGAAAGCTTTTAAAAAGGCATCACAATAATATATACCAGTGCATAAAGTTCTATTAAAACATCTGAATATCAGACCAAATCTGAGCATCAAATCATCATTTTGCCTCCCTGATGACACCCTCTCTGCCGTCCTCTCCTTTGTAGAAGCACCTCTTGTTCTTTAGAGGTCGACTCGTTGCTTTTCACATGCAGCTTGATGAGACGCGTTCTACTGAGTGAAGTGCTGCTGGTCGTACTTAGCAGTAGGGCCTCTCTGGGCATGGCAGGAAACTAAATCAGAGTCATTTCCCTTCAATTAGTGAGTGATTAACGCCAGGTCAGGGATGGCCGGCTGACCTTCTGCCCACGTAACGACTTTAAACCAGATCAATGGATCTCTGAACGTCAGTCTCATCAGGAGGAGCGGTGCAGCTGGTAATGTCCAAGAAAAAGAGCCCACACATCTGTGGGTTTGTTTCCAGAATGGTACACAATCTCTTTACCTTTTTATTTTTCTGGTCATCTCAATGCAAAACGTTTTAAATGAGCTTCATAGACTTCGTAACTTTCTATACATTTTTTTTAAATATACTGAGGGTTGAAACTGCTTTGTGCTGCATTCCAGAAAACATGTTCAAAATGTAGCAGACATGAAAATGGCCTGCAGTGCTCCATAGGGTTCTATAACCCCCCAAGGTGCTTTACAACAGTCATTCACCCATGCACACACACATTCACACACTGGTGGTGATGATCTACAGCCACAGCTGCCCTGAGGCACACTGATAGAGGAGAGGCTGCCAAGCACTGGCACCACCGCTCCCTCTGACCACCACCTCCATGCAAGGTGGGTAAAGTGTCTTGCTCAAGGACACAGCGACAGATAGAGCTTGACTGGGAATCACTGAACACAATTTCACTGATTTTCAATAAACTAAAAAGGAAAATGAAAGTTTTTTTTTTCTCATTGTCCATCAGCGTCTAGCTGGATTTGATCATTTTAGAGTCAGACCTACTGTGCCAGCCCCAGTGCAGATATTTATATTTGGTGGACCAAAACCTTCATAACATTATCCTAACATGTCCATGCAGCCCGGAGAACAGCTAGAGACATCCTAACTGTTTGTAGCTTTTAGCTGCATGTTGTTCCTCTGTAACTCACCTTCATTAATGCTTTTCCTTTCCCTCTGAACATTCACACCCTCTCTGCAGCCATTTGCTATATTGCCTCCTGCGTTTTAAGCTGATGGAATCGCCTCAGTCTCTGTATGTTTTGCTGACTGCATCTGTTTCCCCTGCTGCTCCAGGCTTGAAGTTGTTCATTCACAAGCCCGCCCCCCCTCCACCCCTCCTCATATATCACTCCATCTCTGTAGCCAGTCTGCCAGCTGCCTCGCTTACAGTTAGCTGAGGAGGAAGGGAAGTGGATGGAGAGCGTTCATGTGGCCAGGTGAGACGTCTCTCACAGATGGATGGTCACGAGTAAAAGCTCCCTTACATCATGAGGTGACATGTGGGGTAAAAGTCTCAAAGCTTCAGGAGACGTAAAAGTCTGTCAGTGAGGTGAAACCATCGAGACGTTCTCTCAGCAGATCGATTTGGGTGTAACTTCCTTTCCAGGAGGCTAACTTCATTTTGCAGCCTTTGCTTCTGAGGTTCTGCTGGACTCAGCCCATGTAAGCCGACCACCTGATGGGAGGAGACTTCAAGGTCAGGATCAACAGAAGCAGGTGACAGATGGAGGATTGGACCTAGGCGTGCTGATTCCTGGCATCATCAGTTACAATACAAAACCATTCAGTACAATAAATTATAAGATACCAACACACAATATGATGTATTTACTCATAACCTCATCATAAACTGCATGTAAAGATGTTTATTTGGATGAATTCATGAGCATAAACACCTCTGGAGGTGCAGATCCTAGAATCCCAAACGCCCTTCATGATGATTTTTACCCCTTTTTGTATTTCTCAAATGAAACACCTCTATATTTTAATCCAATCAAGTCAACAGAAGACAATTTTTCATTTTTGATGCATAAAATTCCTCAAAGTGAAATTCTCTACTGAAAGTTCCTCCTCCTAGTGTCCGTAAACACGCTTCAAAAGCAGCTGTGTGCTTCTGTTTGAGTCGCTTTCATTTCACCATACTTATTCATATTTGCCGTGGAGCTGCAGACTCATAAATAAATACGAGAAATAGCAACGGTGGTAAAAAAAAGTAATCTTAGAACAGCGAGGGGTAAACTGTTCAAGAATCTGCAGGCAACAAATGAAAAACATCAGGTAGTTCTGAGCTGAAGAGGTGTGAAATCGAGCGGGGTAATTGTTTACAGGATCTTTGTGGACATGAATAAGAGCTGATATCAGTTCACCTCTCCAAACTCAGATAAGAGAGGACGACGTTTCCTAATGCATTTTATTCACCAGCGTTATGTAACATCCATCATACCTGTGGTTATACAATGAGCTGAAGCCCGGTTAAAGTGATCCAGTGAATTAAAAGTTGGGCCCAGTGGAGCATAGAGACACACACAGTCATCATTTTACATTTTTTAGTTTATTAGCTCCTGGAATGGAGCAGAAAACCATAGGAAGTGTGCCCGGTCTGAATTATCATCCCTGGCTCTGCTTGGTGTGTGTGAGGAGCCAAGAATGGGAGCAGATGAGCCCGGTAATCCTGAAGAAAGAGATGGATGGAGGACGAAAGGGGAGCACAATAAAGGAATGGTCCACGGAGAGTGAGGTGAAGAGAGAGTAAGGGAGGGAGCAGAGGAGGAGGAGGCAGGGAGGCAGAGAAGAAGGGTGATGTCACCTCTAACAGGCAGCCAATGAGAGTCAGGGTAGGAGGGAGAGAGCGCGGCCGGAGGAGGGTGTGTTTTTCTATCACTGCAGCATCAGCAGAGAGGAGAGGGGCACAATCAATTTCAGAGAAGAGGAAGAAAAGACACAAGTAGATAAGGAAGAGGGGGAGAAAAAGGAACCCGAGGAGTTTCCAGAGGAAGAACACCTCTCTGTGACGGTAAGAGGATCTCGTTTTTATTTCTCTGATGATGAGGAGAGTCGTTAAATGGAAACAGAGACGCCGTGAGCTGAGGTGGATTAATTAGATTGTTAGGTGGAGGTGGCTGGTTCTGGCATCCCACCTTTACTTCATCATCATCAAGATAAAAAGAAACTTCCTGCTTTATTAAAATCGCTTTAATGACCTCTTGATTACATCTGTTTCATTTAAGTTTATGTTGCTGCTATTAGATCATGAGAAAAAGATTAAAATGTTTACATCACTCCTGATAATTATGATCATTTAAATGTAAATTTGAATATTCTAATGAATGAACTATACCAATAAATGCATAAACGTGGTATTAAACTGTAGGTTTACTTTAAGGGAAACTGTTTTCTGTCATTGCCGTGTTTGAAATCTTGTATTCAGAGCACCGCATGCAACAGGGTCTCCTCCGACATTAATATGAAACAAACAGCAGAGCTGGAAAATGTTGGATCACCTCATAAAACCATTCAATTCTCATCCTTTTTTAAGATTATAGTCAGTTTAAAGCTAAAGTTATGATAAGAGATGGATAAAAACTAGATGTGATATAATAATGTATTTTCTGGTTTTTATTATACTTTTAAGGATGTTCTCTATCTGCGTTTTTTTTTTGCAAACTGGAAACATTCATTGTATTCTGCTTTGCGTGCTTTCTTCTGCTTGCTTTCTTTTGATAAGAATCTTAATTTTTTCTTCTCCCCTCCCCCAGCTGATAGCTGAGAGTGTTAATGTTAAGTACAGCCCATGATTGCAATGTGCAACGAGGACTTTCATTGATGCAGAACACGAAACTCAGATAGCTGCAGACAACAACAGTTTCTCACAGTTTCTAATCTCCTGCAGCTGCAGCGGGTCAGTTTTCAGAGCAAACACGGCCCAAACAATGAAATAGAAAAGGAAAGAGGGAAGAATTGATGTGGATATCAACAGGAGACAGACAGCGAGAGGGCTTTTCTTTCTGAGGGAGATATCAGAGGGAAAACAGGGTGGGGCAGCGCCTACAGCAGACTGTGGAGGTGTTCCAGAGAAAAGCAGCCACTCACCTGGCTGCGTGCCACACAGATGCCTGCTGTCTTTCCATTCCCATTGAATGTGATTTCTCCACCATTCTGGTTAGTGATTTAAAATCCTGCACCGCCAGGAGCTCCTTAAACCTCTGACCATGACCACGTTATTGAACTTTCTGTGTTTTATAGACGAGCAAACAGAGCAGAAAGACTCCACTCACTAACACGTCTGATATTAGAGTCATTAGCTGAAAGAGTCAGGAAACTGATGCTAGGTTTATGAAGTGGTGAACCTGCTCTGACTTCCTGTCCCAGATAGACCCTTCGATGGGACTGGGGCGGAAAGAGAGAGACGAGGTTCCCATCTGTGCAACATCCATAAACACGCTGCACACAATAGAGCAAGATGCAGCTGCTGAATGAGTCTGTGTTTATGGATCCTGTGTGCGGCAGCGATGCTCCCGGGACCCACTTCTGGTCACATTATCATACTATTTAATGCTGACGGGTTTGTGTGGCAGCAGCAGAGTCTGTAAGGCTGTCATGGGAGCTGCTGCTGCTGCTGCAGTGATTCTGTTGTCAGAGCAGCAAGACGTGGAGTCTATGATTACCCTCGCTACAGCACGGTGCAGAACGCAATCTTTCCTCTGACGCTGACCATTTAATTGAGCTGTTCTGTCAAAGAGATGGATGAGAACCGGGATTTATGTGAGGAGAGATGGACAGAGAGACGGGGATCAGCAACAAACAGACAGAGGAGATTGCTGTAAAGCTGTGCATAAAACCATAAAGGCGAGCCAATGTGGACTTTCTGGTAAAAGCAAAGAAATTAGCATTTTTCAAAATGCCAATCACTTCAAATAAGCATTGACAGAAGCAGGTGGGGGGAATTAACCAGGATGGCCACAAGGGAAAATCACCATGTTAATGAGGGAGGAGATATTCCAGAAAGGTTGGCAGATTCCTAGTCTGATCAGGTATGTTTCTGCTCCAGAGATCACCTGGTTTCTACGGAGCGAGGTGTAGGTGGAGAGGACTGAGCGGCTCCTAAGTTACAGGTTCAACTCCAGAGCAGGGCTGCTCTGTTGCTCTTCAGCCACCTGTTATAGGCACAAGGTATCGGTGCCAGTCCCATCAAACACACACAAAAACATCTGTAGCGAGCATTGTCTGCAAACCAAACAAACGCTCTGCAGAGATCCTGTTGCAGTGCACCAAATTAACGATTCTTCAACGTCCGCTCGCTGCGCTGATGACTTAAACGTCCGCTCCTGATCAGAAACCACACTCAGCACTTTCTGCCGTTTCATCCATTAGAGGAGCAGAAGCAGCAGCCGGGTAGGATAAGGGTTAAGAGGGAGAAGCGTCGCTCTGACTGAAGTGTCAACAATGATACTTTCATGTCTGCTTTCCTTTTAATTTCCCTTTGAGGAGGATAGTTGTTACAAACTCACAGGCACAGATTCAAAGACTCATGAGTGAACTCCCCAGAGTTTTACTCCAGCTTGTGTGCCTTTTTGAAGCCATGCACGTGTGTGTGTGCATGCATGTGTGTGTGCATTCAAAATCCTTTTCTCATTCAGGAGACTG
>SSNS01000297.1:166862-207796 GCA_006937985.1 Aphyosemion australe | reverse complement strand
GAAGAGGAAGAAAAGACACAAGTAGATAAGGAAGAGGGGGAGAAAAAGGAACCCGAGGAGTTTCCAGAGCAAGAACACCTCTCTGTGACGGTAAGAGGATCTCGTTTTTATTTCTCTGATGATGAGGAGAGTCGTTAAATGGAAACAGAGACGCCGTGAGCTGAGGTGGATTAATTAGATTGTTAGGTGGAGGTGGCTGGTTCTGGCATCCCACCTTTACTTCATCATCATCAAGATAAAAAGAAACTTCCTGCTTTATTAAAATCGCTTTAATGACCTCTTGATTACATCTGTTTCATTTAAGTTTATGTTGCTGCTATTAGATCATGAGAAAAAGATTAAAATGTTTACATCACTCCTGATAATTATGATCATTTAAATGTAAATTTGAATATTCTAATGAATGAACTATACCAATAAATGCATAAACGTGGTATTAAACTGTAGGTTTACTTTAAGGGAAACTGTTTTCTGTCATTGCCGTGTTTGAAATCTTGTATTCAGAGCACCGCATGCAACAGGGTCTCCTCCGACATTAATATGAAACAAACAGCAGAGCTGGAAAATGTTGGATCACCTCATAAAACCATTCAATTCTCATCCTTTTTTAAGATTATAGTCAGTTTAAAGCTAAAGTTATGATAAGAGATGGATAAAAACTAGATGTGATATAATAATGTATTTTCTGGTTTTTATTATACTTTTAAGGATGTTCTCTATCTGCGTTTTTTTTTTGCAAACTGGAAACATTCATTGTATTCTGCTTTGCGTGCTTTCTTCTGCTTGCTTTCTTTTGATAAGAATCTTAATTTTTTCTTCTCCCCTCCCCCAGCTGATAGCTGAGAGTGTTAATGTTAAGTACAGCCCATGATTGCAATGTGCAACGAGGACTTTCATTGATGCAGAACACGAAACTCAGATAGCTGCAGACAACAACAGTTTCTCACAGTTTCTAATCTCCTGCAGCTGCAGCGGGTCAGTTTTCAGAGCAAACACGGCCCAAACAATGAAATAGAAAAGGAAAGAGGGAAGAATTGATGTGGATATCAACAGGAGACAGACAGCGAGAGGGCTTTTCTTTCTGAGGGAGATATCAGAGGGAAAACAGGGTGGGGCAGCGCCTACAGCAGACTGTGGAGGTGTTCCAGAGAAAAGCAGCCACTCACCTGGCTGCGTGCCACACAGATGCCTGCTGTCTTTCCATTCCCATTGAATGTGATTTCTCCACCATTCTGGTTAGTGATTTAAAATCCTGCACCGCCAGGAGCTCCTTAAACCTCTGACCATGACCACGTTATTGAACTTTCTGTGTTTTATAGACGAGCAAACAGAGCAGAAAGACTCCACTCACTAACACGTCTGATATTAGAGTCATTAGCTGAAAGAGTCAGGAAACTGATGCTAGGTTTATGAAGTGGTGAACCTGCTCTGACTTCCTGTCCCAGATAGACCCTTCGATGGGACTGGGGCGGAAAGAGAGAGACGAGGTTCCCATCTGTGCAACATCCATAAACACGCTGCACACAATAGAGCAAGATGCAGCTGCTGAATGAGTCTGTGTTTATGGATCCTGTGTGCGGCAGCGATGCTCCCGGGACCCACTTCTGGTCACATTATCATACTATTTAATGCTGACGGGTTTGTGTGGCAGCAGCAGAGTCTGTAAGGCTGTCATGGGAGCTGCTGCTGCTGCTGCAGTGATTCTGTTGTCAGAGCAGCAAGACGTGGAGTCTATGATTACCCTCGCTACAGCACGGTGCAGAACGCAATCTTTCCTCTGACGCTGACCATTTAATTGAGCTGTTCTGTCAAAGAGATGGATGAGAACCGGGATTTATGTGAGGAGAGATGGACAGAGAGACGGGGATCAGCAACAAACAGACAGAGGAGATTGCTGTAAAGCTGTGCATAAAACCATAAAGGCGAGCCAATGTGGACTTTCTGGTAAAAGCAAAGAAATTAGCATTTTTCAAAATGCCAATCACTTCAAATAAGCATTGACAGAAGCAGGTGGGGGGAATTAACCAGGATGGCCACAAGGGAGGAGATATTCCAGAAAGGTTGGCAGATTCTAAGTCTGATCAGGTATGTGTCTGCTCCAGAGATCAGCTGGTTTCTACGGAGAGTGGTGTAGGTGGAGAGGACTGAGCGGCTCCTAAGTTACAGGTTCAACTCCAGAGCAGGGCTGCTCTGTTGCTCTTCAGCCACCTGTTATAGGCACAAGGTATCGGTGCCAGTCCCATCAAACACACACAAAAACATCTGTAGCGAGCATTGTCTGCAAACCAAACAAACGCTCTGCAGAGATCCTGTTGCAGTGCACCAAATTAACGATTCTTCAACGTCCGCTCACTGCGCTGATGACTTAAACGTCCGCTCCTGATCAGAAACCACACTCAGCACTTTCTGCCGTTTCATCCATTAGAGGAGCAGAAGCAGCAGCCGGGTAGGATAAGGGTTAAGAGGGAGAAGCGTCGCTCTGACTGAAGTGTCAACAATGATACTTTCATGTCTGCTTTCCTTTTAATTTCCCTTTGAGGAGGATAGTTGTTACAAACTCACAGGCACAGATTCAAAGACTCATGAGTGAACTCCCCAGAGTTTTACTCCAGCTTGTGTGCCTTTTTGAAGCCATGCACGTGTGTGTGTGCATGCATGTGTGTGTGCATTCAAAATCCTTTTCTCATTCAGGAGACTGTCAAGATGGAGATTCCCCCTCCCTCCAGCAGCTCATCAGGCTGGAGCTTGGCTGTTTGATTTGGACTGTGCAGATGGGAGTCAGCCCAGTGGGTGTCAAGTAGGGGATCTTGTAGACACGCTGTCAGGGTTTGGTGGAAACACATTCTGGTGATTTAGGAGAGCTAAGGGTCAGAAGGATTGACAGGCCAGCCATGGGTGCATGATTACAGAGAATAGGAGAGGAGGGAAGGAAGCCGGTGGGAGGGGAGATTTAAATTTGAAAAGGTGAGATGAGGCAGCGTGGAAGACATCCAGCAGGAAGCTGGTCGGTTTAAGATGACATGCAGTGACAGGATGAAACCTTTTTCCTTCTTAGATACCCAGATCAAACCTTTCAACCTTAAAGATACCATTTCCCTTCATGCCTTTACTTTCTTCCACAGTTCCTCGTGTCATAAAGTTGTTTAATTCAACCGTTCATATCAGTATTCATGCAGGCGGCACAAAAAGGAGGGCTTAATCAAAATAATGGCTTATATTAGCCTTCCCAGAAAGAGGGTTGCAGACAAAGACTCATAAATTCAACCCTATTAGACAATTGAACCTGAGATGTGGATTGGTGCTCAAACACAGGCTTCACGTATGGAAATGAATTTAATTTGGCAGAGTGAATTACCTTATTACAGCTTCCAGAGTGATGGCATGAGAGGCAGAGAAGTGCTGAATTCCTGAGATATTAACCGCTAAAATGAAAAAAAAACAGGATCACAGCAGAGAAATCCATTAAGATCTAAATCAATAATTATATTAGGAGGGAATAGTAAATAAAAAACCTCCTCTTTATGAGTTGCATTTGTGTCGTTAGCATCACTGCTAAACAACAACAAACAGAACCCAACGTAACAATAAAGCTACACACAGAAATGACGGGGGTTATAAAATTTCATATCAGCGCTTCTATTTGACCTTTGACCATCTTGTCATGTCTGACGGACTCTGACAAAACTACATCTTTGTGTCAGTAACAGAGAATTCCCCGCAGCGTCACAGCTTCTGGTCCTCAGTCAGCTCCATAAAGACCCTCCATTGTCTTCAACAGGAACTATAATTAGAACAAACCATCTCCATGTCTCCCATGACTACCATGTCTTGTGTTGACGGTCAAAGATCCTCCTCTGCGTACTTGTGTCAGTGCATGAATCCTCGTTTTATAGCATCTGTGAGATGGATGAATTAAATAGCATCAATTAAAGTGTGAAGTCATTGCGTTTCATTTATAAAATGTTTTGTCTTGTAGCGTTGCTCATAAATATTAAGTAAATGGACTGTGGATAGCTTTAAATTCTTAGAATATTTACCACAACTGCTGCTTTACAGGAAATTGCTAATGTTTTGGTTTTACAGATTATTTACTTTTAATAGCTTTATCGTTTAAGGTCTGTAACAGGAAGCTAAAATGGTAATTAAAGTGGATGACTCTGTCTTCTGGCTGTCTGGTTTTAATCGGCTGATTCTGTAGCAGGTGTTTAGGTTAAAGTTGGCTTTTACCGGTTTGATTTGTACACAACAGAGGAATGTTTGTAATAAGTACTGAGTCAAAATAGCCAGTGGTGCCTCCAAGGGGTGGACAGGGTTGGCCCCTGGAAAATTGGCCACCCCAATGTCCCCCCAGGGAAGATCACCCCACATAATAAATCACATTTCTATTCTCACAAACCATATATTCATCTTCTTCAATCAAGGCATGGATGTTAAAGCATTAAATACACGTATTTTAATGAATAATTCATTTAATCAATAACAATTGAAATTTGTCAGCATTTGACAAAAAGAATAAATCCATGTAGTTTTCTAGATATTTTTATTGAGACAGCAATGGGTGTCCTTTTGAAACCATTTTAAATTTTTATTTTGAAACAATACCTGAAATAACTGTTTGAACTTTAGTCTTTGTTCTGAAATGTTTGTTCTCAATTTTGAGGTAAATGTATCGGAAAGAATGACAGAACTCTCCCAGAGTGGTCACAGGGACCAGTTTAGTGTGCCACCCTAAAATTATCACTGGCCCCCTATAAAAATATTCTGGGGGCACCCCTGACACTAGCACCTATATTTGGAATTATTATAAAGCTAAAAGTATAAATTCATGGTAATTTAATCTTTTTATTTAACAAGGTTGACAATGTCTCTGACCACATTTTGAATCCCCTGAGTGTTTGGTGTGTGTGTGTGTGTGTGTGTGTGTGTGTGTGTGTGTGTGTGATTGTTCCATTTTGGTTTTCATTACATTTCACAGGGCGTTCCATTAAAGACCCATTGCAGCATTTGTTTACTAATTTATTGATTTTTTTGCTGAGAGACCAGCTGCATTTTTAATGAAACTTTGTGGGGGGGTTAGTCGGTACATCTCTGCGCTGCAGCTCTGGTTCTTTATGTTTTACAGAACTGTTGAGGTTTGACAGGGGTTTTAGGTTTATTGTAATTTATTATTAATATGTAGAGCATGTTTTTCTTGTCTATTTCCCCCTTTAGCAAATGTAAATGCTTCTGGTGTCCTTGGAAAGGCTCTTATCTGTGCAACAGATAAGCTCGCTGAAACAGCTTCAGTGCAAACAGACTGAATCTTATATCACCTACATCTGATTGCAGATGTATCTGTTGCAGAGGATACGTTTTTACAGTCATGACTGAGCATTTTCTTGCATTAAGACTTTTATATTCTGGTACTGAGACAGCTGGAGTTGTTGGTTTTTAATTCTCCCTGAAGGAATGGACTGAATCCTGGTGCCTGCAGAAGTTTTAATGATCCAAGATTTTACTTATCAAACTAATTTTCCCTTGAACTTTAAAAATTAGACTTTTAAATCAGGAAGTAGACTGATGAGTTCCAAAAGCTAAATTACTCTGGAAGGAGAGGCAGCATCATTTGATATTTTTGTCCTGCATACGGTCAGAAAAGCAGCCAAATTGAGTTTGCTGGCGTGACCGGAGGGTGTTTGAGATACACATTATTTTCTCACATGCTCCGAGTGTTATGAATCCAGCTAATGGCTTATTTATTTGGCATGTTTACATTTAAGTGTATTGATTTTGTATCCCTGGGCTCTTTCCCACTCTGCATCTACTTCATTTAAGCTAACTATAACTGAAGCAGATGGGGCATGAAGAACGAGCTCCCAGACACACTCGAACTGACGCAGCATCCTCAAATAGGTGATGTAACAAAAAAAAAGCTGTCTGCGAATTTGTCTCGTCTGTGTTGCAGCGTTGTTGTTGTGACTGTAGGATCTTGCAGGCGGTTTTATCTGCTGTGTCGGCCATGATATATTCATTAGAGTTGGATTACAGAGTGTGGGAAAGGATCACGTTTGGAGTGGGTTGTAATCCCCATACACTAGCCTAATTTAATCGCACCTACTGTGCCATCCTATTACACACTACACCCACCACATGCATGCAGGCGCTGGCTGGAGGACAGCAAACGGGGGGGCATACAAGGTTAAAACAGGGTAATGTGAGACAAGAGGCCTGAAGACAAAGAGGGAGGAAACAACAGAAAAGGTTTATGAGCAGCAGGTTCGAGTTCAGAGAAATGTGTGAAAGAGGAAAGAAAGAAATGATAAAAACGAGGGAAAGATTCACTTTAAGTCTGATTTTATCATTTTTCAACAAAACATGCTAAATGAAAAGGGCGTACCAGCAATTTAGCTTTAATTGCTACCATTTTTCAATTTGCCATAAAACATTGTAGCGTGTCGTTAAAAATGCTTTCAAAATGCTAAATGTTGCTTTTCCTGATGGACGTTTCCTGATTCATTTATGAAAAACAAAGTTTGCATAACGTTTCTTGTATCTTTAGAACCACTATCCCTCTTATCTGCTCGTTTCTGCTAACATGATACAGTCTGCCTGAACAGGATGTTGTCTGCAACACCGCTCTTCCCATTCACCTCATCTGACTTTGTTTTTCTCAGACCGGCTCTGTATGATTGCAGTTCTCTCTCTGAATTTATTAGAATTAATCAGGCATCACACAAACCCCAAGCTGCAATAATGAGACTCTGAATTTAGTTTTAAAACTTGTTTGTTTACATCTGCCACGGCGCTCTTTTGCACTGCGGAGAGAATTGAGCTGTTGTGACCAAACTCTGTCGAGCTCTTTTCTGAGGACTTACTGACGGAGCGCTGAGGAGACGTGGGGTGAGGCTTGTTGTGGATGTAAGGAACAGATGAAAGGGGGTAAATCCCCAGGAGAAAACACAGGAGCAACAAGAGGAGAAAGAGAAAACAGAGCAGATGTCACCAGGAGGAGCAAAAATAAACCTAGCTAAGTTAAAGAAACTGGAAAAAAGCCAGACGGATGTTGTTAATGAGCTTAACCGGGTAATTATACACAGGAGCTTAAGATTTCATCCTGCAGCCTGATAGGTGGGGCAGGAGAGAATGAAAGGACTTTTACTATCAGCATCCTTTTAACGATGTGGATGGAGCCATTAAAGTTTGATCCTGCTCAGGGCAAAGAGCAGGAAGTGTGCAGAGGAGAATAGATAAAGAGGTAGTTAGGGGCAGTGGGAGGTTAAAGGTCAAAGATCCTGCAGTGATTAAGATGTCAGTATGTAGAGGTAGATGCATACCTTCAGGGTAGGACAGCTTAATTCTCTCTCCATCCCTTCGCTTCTTTTTGAATTTCCTTTCATTGTTTTGACAAGCCAGTTGCTAAAAAGAGGACATGGAAGCAAATGCAAGCGACAGAGTCCTTACTACCTGCAAAAACTGTTCTCTGTTTTGATTTTTGTTTTGTTTTTTCCCCCCAGCCGCCTCCGCCAGTGTCAGGAACGCTTTTTATTATTCAGTGTGAATAAATGAAAAATAAGTTTTGTTTGAGAAATGTTGTGATGCAGAAGCTGTAGCAGCTGGTGAGAGTTGCTGAGGTGCTGTGTGGGTGTCCTATATAGGAAGCAGCAAAATCAGCATGTTTTAAACAGCATTATTATGGGATGGAGCTGATTTAGATACCTGCCATTGTGGCAGGGGATTTAGTGCCTTAGAATTTTACCTATTGTTTCTTTTTTCAATGAAAAGCTATGCATCCGTATATAATATGATGCTTTTGTACCTGGCTGTGCTTGTACCAAAGGCTGTGTGTGTATAAGTGCATGTATGTGTGCACGTGTGTGTGAGTGAGAATGGTACATGATGATTGTCAGAGTTTGTTGGGTCAACTCTACAAATCTAATTTGGTTTTTTAGCCTCAGGTAAAGGTCGCCACCGTTTTCTTTGCGTCTCCGTGGCCTACCTCTCTGCTTCTGTTTCTCTCTCCCTGGAATTGGACACAAAAATCTTTTGTCATCTGCCATAATGGAAGTAGTTTTGTAGGGTAAAGGGGATACACTCACAGATGAGGGTTTCTGTGTGCAAACAGAACCCTGGAAGGAAGACAAGTGAGGAAGGAAGTGAGCGGTGCAGCTCTGCAAAATAATATATATAAATAAAGAAGAGATGCAAGCACATTTCCTGTTTTTTTTTTTTTTTTTTTTGCTTATTCACTCCAAGTCTGCCTCCCAGGATGGATGTGAAAAAAACCCTGATATGGTAGTCACTCTCTTTAAACGTCTGACTGGAGATGATGCACACGCAGACTGGTGGAACAGGTTGTGTGTTTACCCTCTTTCATATTGCACTGTGGTGAAAATTGGAACGCGCTGCAGAAAATGTCACGTCCTTGATCTCTTTTTTTGCTCCAATATAGCGTGTTGCGTGGAGGGGTTTGAGCTGTGCGTAGAAACAGGGATGAAGAGGGACAGGGGGGTTTTATAGACTGGGGTCTGCAGCAGAAACAGGACTGCATGCCTCAGATAACACACAGCAGCGTTTGACTGTGTTTGGCCCCTTCCACAAGCTGCTCCGCCTCAAACGCAGCTCCGCTCTGGGCTCTACTGGTAATGATTGGATTTAGTTACTGAGCAAAGATGGTTTCCTGATGATGATGATGATGGTAGATGTGCTGGGAATTTGTGAGCCACTTAGTGTGGATGGACTGCATCTGCAGATTTCCCCTTAGACTGGCCTGCCTCTCCAGGTTCATAGAGTCCGATGGCAGAGGCCGATAAGGAGCTACCTGTAATTGCATTGTGGATTATCTTAGACGGGAGCTTGTAATGAGGATGTAGCGCAGGACAGATGTGGTCCACACACTTTTTCTTCTAAAGTCAAGAGGTATAAATCTGATGGAGAAGAGGGAAAAGTGGTGTTACATACTAATGTCAGAATGCAATCAGCAGGGAGCAGCAATAAAAGGCGGGTGCACAAATAAAAGATAGACGTTGAGCAAAGACGAGACACAGAAAGGAGGAACTCTTTCAACTGAGCAGACGGGAGAGGAGGCAGAGGGAGAGGAAGGGATGGAGACACGGGAGACGGGAGATGAAGGAGAAGAGGGGAGATATATGACAGAGTGCGAGAGGGGGGGGTGAGCATGTGGGAGGGGGTGGGGAGAGAAATATTTGCAGTGCGCGGCTGAGCGGGAGTCAGAAGGTTGTCATGGTGATTGTGAGGTGAGAAAAGAGAAGGGAAGCATAGGCATTGACACACACATGCACGCACACACACACATGCACACACACACTCCAGCAAACAAAGTGAGTCATGCATAACACCACTGACCTGCCACACCCTGAGTAAACAGCCACACACACACATTGTGTGTTCAAGTCAGGCAATAAATGTTTGAGGTTTAACCAGCATGCAACCTCTGCTGTCTTTCATCATCAGACACACATTTGAATGGCAGGCACACATCTTACACTGACTCCTGTGACTTGATGATTAACCGAACCAACAGTCTACTGCAGTGTGTGTGCGTGCGTGCGTGTGTGTGTGCAGCTGTTCCACAGAGGTGTATTGATTATGGTTTCTGTATTGACTAAGTGGAACAGATGAAGACGTTTAATGATTATTACAGTTCAGGCTTTTCATCCATTTCTTGCTTCTGGCAGCCTGACCTTTAGCCTAAGTACACAGGACAACAGCTCCATCAGCTGAGCCATCCGTCACCCCATCAGGCTTTTCTCTTTAAAGGTAAATTTACTTTCTACATAAACCTTCAGAAATTTGGCAGACTCTTTGAGTTCAACACAAATGGCCTCACCGCTGAATTCTTAGAAGATAGAAAGAAGCACAAAGAAAACCAAAGTGCATACATAGCCGGAAGGAAAAACAAAAGTAAAACTGGCTCTTATATTACATCTAGATGTAGCTGTTTTAGATTTTATAGAGTCCACCATTAAAAGGTGAAAGACAGCTAATAATGAATTTGGAAGTGAATGTGATCTAACCTGGGTAATAACTTTAAAGATGCTAATCAACAGTTTTTTTGATGTAACTTGATGGTTAAACCAATATTTTTGCAATCTCCAGTTACTTTGCCACAAGTCTATTTATTCAAAAATGTTCTCATAATGTGCAAAACTTCTTGTTCTTGCACGACTTTAGACAAAGGAGCTGTTAGCTTGTGTTGCCTGGCACAGACTAAAGCATCATATGTCTTTTTTCATTAATTCTGTAATGCCATGTCTGACTGCAGCATGTCTCTACAAGTTCAGTGAAGCTGGAAAAAACACCAAATCTCGCCACTTTCCGACAGCCGTTGAGCCACCAGGGCCTTTCCATCCAAATGTGTTATGATGGGTTGATTGACCCTTGCCCTTTCTGCATCTCATTTCCATGAAGTGGTGGAAAAATAGGACTGCATCCATTCACAACAACCCTTGACAAAAATTACTGCAGAGATGGTGAAACAGCTTCATCCAGTGATGTTTGCTGGGAAAATTACCTTAGAGACGTAATTTACAACCACTACTGTGTTGTAGTTTCATTCTCATCTGCTGTTAAATTTGAGTTGATGTTGCTGATAAAAATGCAGAACCAGACAACCCATAATATAGTCATCAACGTGTGTTTGAGATTAAAAAAGCTCTAAAAGGACAGATAAATTGTACTGAGATATCAAACACTTGTACAGTAATTTCTCTGTATATTATCACTGGAGGTCATAGATCACACACACACACTTGCATGCATGCAGGTTGTGGACTGTCTGTCTTCCCTACAGGGGGAACCACGTGCCCTTGCGTGTCACACGAGTGGCTGGCGGCGGTGTACTGCAGCACTGTGCAGGCCACTTATCACCTGACCCCAGGGACCACTCCCTCCTCTCTGTCTGCTGAACGGCTTGCCTGTGCAGCCCCTCCTTATACAACCTGCAACCTCCCCCCATGTGCACACCTCACTTGATGCGACCCAGACATGCACACGAGTGCACACATATGCTTCACCTCATGCTTGAATTTGATCTGAAAGCACCACAGCTCTGGTTTTGCTTCTGCAGCTTTATGTTGAATTTATGCACGGCTGACTTGAATAACAATATGAGGGGAATAAAGAAGAGAGAAAAATCACATTCATGTAAATGCAGATGATTTGTGCTTCTAGAAATGCTTTAGTGTGGATGTGCAGTGGCAGCTCTCCCTCTGGTCCTGTAACTGTTTGTGTTGCTGCAGCTGATTTGTCATCTCCAGCTGCGTTAAGCTGCTGCATCTTGTTTCAGGGCAAACATGGGCAGACACTATACTGATGTCGGCTTATTATTTTTTTTTCAACTGGCTCGCCCAGCTCCGCTTTGATCCCCAAAGGCTTTGCTGGTTCACACGTTCTAAAATCTCCCCTTTTTCATCTGTCTGATCTCCCTCTAATTTTTCTCTCTGAGGGACAAATCTCTGTGTGCAAACATGTTTACTGAAGTCTCTTCACTCTGCCTCACTTCCCAACAGCACCAAACCATCCAAAAAAAGAAAACAAGAGAGGAAGGTGGTGCTGAAGGTCAAAACGAACGTCAGAACGAGGAGAAATACAAGGAAAGGTATTCATTTCAGAGGAAGAGGAGAAAAGAGGCGAGGCTGTCTGCAGGAGATAAAAAGGGAGAAAGAAGACTGTGAGATGAAGCAGGAAGGATGAAAGAAAGCAGGGAGGAATACAGAGAGAAGGTCACTCCTAATAGCTCCTCCATGTAATTTCATAACGTCATGATTGCCTTCTTTAGTTGAGCTAACACCATTACCTTCCTGCTGTATGGACACAAAACCATCCTGCCTCTGGAAGCATCTCCATCAGCGGTGTAGTCACCTGACTGAGTGCATTTGAGATGTGTTACTGCTGAATGATTTGGTGGAATCTTCTCTTATCTTATCTAGGAGCATGTGTGGTATTTGTGGGGGTGTTTGCACGCACCATATTTTTTTATGTTCAACACGACACTCAGGGTGTGTCTGTAATTAGCGTGCACTTTGCTGCAGGCGCTGAATCTGCTGCTAATGAACCAAATGACACCTACAGGAAAGAGCGCAGCAGCGTAATGAGAGCTTTTGTTCGTGAGTGTAAATATGTGCACAGATATATGTTTCTCGTTCTGCATACAAAAAAAGTTTGATTTGTTTTCTTGTTATTGGTTGTGTTGTTTTGATCTGTTTCTGCTGAAGCTTGGAGATGAAATGCATGACAATGACAAAAAATCACAAGAAAACTTCAGAGGACATTTTAGAGAGGATAGCGAAAACAGGCATGAAACAGCGTTTCTGAAAATGAAATATGTAACAAAATCTTTCTGAAAGTAGAACACAAAAAGCAAAAGGAGAAGCAGCAACTTTATCTACATAAAATAAAATTGTCTTGTGTTTTAGTAGTTGATATTTATTTCCTGCTGCAGAAAGACAAAGGGTGGGCCAGAATTTTTGTGTGCCTGTGTGTGTGTGTGTGTGTGTGTGTGTGTTTTTGTTTTCTGTAGTTTTAGCTAAAAACCTCATAAACTACAGGATGTAGTTGAGTGAAAGTACCAGAAAGTAAACATCAGCTACACGTCTAAAACTTTAGTTTTTTGGAGTCATCCAAATTCAAAATGGCTAAAACACAAAACTGACCATAATTCTGTCAGTTTTACAAACACTGAGCTGAAATTGGGTGTTTTAGTAGCTGAGACGCATTTACACAAATCATTTTTGAAGGGTCTCGTTCTTCTTCTGTTGTTGTATTTGTGGAGCCATAGTTGGCGTAATGCATCAGCAAGGTAAAAAGTATGTGAACCAACAGGGGTCAACATCCGTAAAAATATCTAAAGTTTATTACTGTCAGTCAGGAAAATGAGTTACTTTAAAATAACTGCAGCCGCCCACTAGGGGGCACTTCAGTTCCTTCCAGCTTCCTTTAAATTCCTTGTCTAATTGTTATGCTTGTTAATGTTCACGACACAAACTGTGAATGCAAACAGAGCTCACCATAACTGGCCGTATCATGTGAGACTGTACTCTTGTTCCTATCTAATTTGATCAAAATGATTTAACTCCATTATTTTTTACAATTAAATTTAATGTAAAGGTGACATTTATTCCTTCAAGAAATGATAGTTTACATATTTAGTCAATGTTTTTGAACTTTTGCTCAGACTGCTTTTGATTTATTTCAGTGTTTGATTCAAAAACATTAAAAGAAGTGCAAACACTAATGTTTTAATCTGTTTTTCCTGCTTAATGAGTCTGTATGTTTTTTTTTCTTGTTAAAAGTGACACTCTGGCTATAAACTAACATTCTTATCAGCTGTGGACGTAAGTGAGCAGCCTGATGGAGGCAGAGCGAGCTGGAGGTAGTGCTCCATCTGCAACACTGGCTCCATTAACTGTCGAGAAGGATTAGCTGACCTTCTGACACACACGCTGATCTTCACTGATATTCACTCACTCACACACACACACACACACACACACACACACACACACACACACACACACACACACACACACACACACACACACACACACACACACACACACACACACACACACACACACACACACACACACACACACACACACACACACGCACAAAAGGAATCTGATACACTGTCACATCAGGCTAACACACTTATTTAACCATTACAGAGCTTTTACTGGTCACTGATCCCACTTTCTACTTTCACACTTTTTTTTCTCTGCAACCCACTTTTTTGTCTTTGATCCAATTTTCTATGTATTTTATAAACTCTTTGTTGTTGCACCCCCCCCATCTCTCTGATCTCCAACTGGTGTTGCCCTTCTTCCTTTTTCTTGTTAGTCATCCCTCCTTCCTCCATCACTCCATCCACCTCTCCTGTCGTCCTCCAACCTTCACTGTTATCTTAATGAGTCCACTCTTTTCTTCTTCAATTATTCATCTATTGTATCTTGAGAGAAAAACACGAATAAATAAATCAAACCAGAGGCCTTTTATTCTCATATCTTCCCTCGACGTGTTTATTGTTGCACGCTGCAGAGAGAGAGAGAGAAAATGTGAGATGACTTTTGACTCTTGTTCTTGCATTTTGAATTCAAA
Source organism: Aphyosemion australe (assembly GCA_006937985.1). Lineage (NCBI taxonomy): Eukaryota > Metazoa > Chordata > Actinopteri > Cyprinodontiformes > Nothobranchiidae > Aphyosemion > Aphyosemion australe. The sequence goes on along the minus strand of SSNS01000297.1, from coordinate 193,702 downwards.
CTCCTCAGTTGGATAACTCTGTAAATTATGCATCCTTATGAATCCTTAAAACAGCTACATGTCAGGTTAAGCAGGCATAAATAGAGCAGATATAAAGACATTATTTGTGTGTGAGAGTGTGTGTGAGCGCTAAGTTTGGGGTGTTGGTCTCTCAATTGCACCAGCACACACGAGTGTGCGTACGTGCCTGCGCATATGTGAGTGATACCGCAAACCTGTTAGTGACCATGTGTGTGAATAACTGAATTTGTATGTACAAGGAAAGGGGGGGTATTGTGTGGAGACTGTGTTGTCATAGCAACCAGGATGAAAAAAAAATGGGAGTGGGTGTTTGCCCTCACGGCTCCTTTGACAACCTTTATTTCCTCCATCCTTGTGCCACTCCGATATTAACCCCTAACCCATGTCTGAACAGCATGGATGGAGGTGGGGAGCTTCATACGTTGGTAGGCTTTTGAAAACCAGGGATGCACTTTGAGGCGTGCTTTCTATTGCTGCATTTGGCTCCATTCAGTGGGCGTTGCAACGTCTCTAAGTGAAGCTTATGCTAATAGCAGTATTGATAAATTTGCAGCCCGTGCTGCTTGATTCCTGATAAGCTGTAGCTCTTTCCTCTGGTAAATTTCCATTCAGAGTCGACCATTCATTACCAAACATGAAATGCACGTAACATGTGTGAGGGTGGTACGGGTATCCCGCTGTGCATCCCTACAAAGACTCTCTTGCATTAAAGTTCCAAATATCAAATTAAGCAGTCATGTTCCCTTTTGTCCAAGCCAGAGTGCTGCGGCAGCAGTTTATTAAAGTGATGGAGAGAAAAGTGGGTTTGAAATGTATGAAATGCACCTTTTAAAGTGATCGGTGGGGAAATGAAGAAAGCTCTTAGCGTCAGATGGTTAGAGGGCTGAAAGTGAAGCAGACATGATAAAAAGGTAGCAGGAAAATGGGGGAGTCATCTTCTTAGACAGTTCCCATTATAATCCCAGGCTCTTTAGCAGGAATGCTTTTAGAAAATGCAGGAAAAACTTGTGAGATCTTCTCTGCAGTGAATGACGAAAGACAAATGTTCGTGTTACAGAGGTGGAGCGGATCGGGAGCGAGTGTTATTTCACTTGATTTGTGGTATTTTTCTGCTGTGGGGGACGAAGTGGGCCTGAGACTTGTCTCACTGCAACAGACTCATGCATTAAGTATGACCCTGCCAAGGAGAGGTAGAGGGGAGGGTGAATGTGAGAGCATCAGACAGCCAGCCACGCCAAAGACAGAATGGTACGGCTGGTCAGCGCCAGACTGAGACCAAACCAAAGGAACGGCAAGAAGAGTGAATGAATTATGAATATGGGTGAATTTAGGGCAAATAGAGCTGACAGGAAGGAGATTTTTATGAATAATTCACTCTGTAGGATGCCCAATCACCCCCCCATCAGCATCACCTTGTTTGTAAGACGCTCCCTGTTGACTCTCACTTCCTCCCGCTGCCCTTTTATCCTACAGCCTCTCCACTCGTCCACTCTCTTTGTTTTTGTATAAATCTCTCCATCCGTCTCCTTTCGTCTGATGTTTCTTCAGACGGACGAACCCTGAGGGTACAGGAGGGGGTAAAGGGGGGCACATGTTCATTTATTTTTCTCCCCCCATCCTTCTGTCCCGCATCCTCTCCTCCTACACATCCTCACAGCTGGAGGTGGTTAATATTTAAAAGCAAGGCATGACACAGGACCTGCACACACACACACACACACACACACACACACACACACACACACACACACACACACACACACGTTCAAATCCAGTCATATTCTGATCAAAGAAACTTTTGATACATCTGCATAATCTGCCATGTAGAGACGACATATACTAGCTGATCACATGAACATGTGAGGATATGAATCAAACAGTGTTAAAGTGTGTGAGTGTGTGTGAGAGTGTGTGTGTGAGAGTGTGTGTGAGGCAGGATGAGAAATCAGATATTGTGTGAACTCGGGACATGATTAGGCTCTTGATGCCTGATCCTGTGTTTTTACTCCACCTTCTCCTCAGACAAGAGAACCTATTAAGCGCTCCAAGTGCTTGGCTCCGCCCATCGTGTCAACTGTATGCTAATTACAACATTTTGCTGAAGAGGGAAGGATGCAATTATCTTTCTGACGGATGTCAGTGAAGGCACACAGTTAAACTTCAACACTGACAGCATCACTTAAAGCATGATGTCTGGGTTACTTGTTTTTGCTTCTTTCTTTATGCAGATTGCCTCAAAGCGGAAACTCATACATTTTTGATGGATTTGCAAAATCATTTTGATCCATTTGGCTTCTTTGATCCCCTGCTAATTTTCTGCAGAGAAGCTTTCTTGTGGAGAAAATGAAAACAGAAGCGGCCACGCCTTCAAATCTGAACACATCTTCCTGCAATTGAGCAATTTCTAATGGAACCGTCTGACATCCCAGTGGCGATAATAGTTTTTAAAAGCACTTAGACACCTTGTCAGGTCACCTCAGCTGGGCTGTAGCAGTCATCACATGTGTGACCTTTGACCCTGTCCAGTGAAGCAGGTAAAAGCTCTGAGATTGGATCATTGACAACTGCATGGCAGTGACCCAGGAGAGGAGAAATCAGGCATCTGCTTCCATGTCAGTCTCTCACCCCTGTGATAATGGAGTGGCCTCTTTGCTCACACCTTGGTGTTTGTGTTCGTGTGTGTGTGTGTCTGCGTGTGTGTGAGTCAGGCAGCATGTTAGGGTGGTTTGGTTGTCACATTTTTCACATCCCAGTTATTTCCTCACCCCTCCCAACCCATCTCTTCTTGGTTTTACTGGAATATTCTCATGCCCGCTGGATCCTGGCCTTTTATCTGTTTAATCTCCATCAAACCAGTTGATGTGTGTCCGTCTGCCCTCTTTCCTTTCTGTGTCTCTGCTCATGCATCACAAGCTTCTTTGTGTCTCCCTGCAGAAGTGCGAGTGTGCCACTTTGTGCACTAAAGCATGTTGGTATGTTTTGACTGGCAGAGTGGCCGGCACGGATCTGCTAATTATCAAACATCGCTCCACTAAACGATGGGCGAACTCCCACCTCGGCTCGCATCAGCACCAGAGCTAAAACCCCAACCAGCTCTGCTTCATTCATCTCCCTCTGATGGCATTTGGAGAGGCTGGTTTAGGACTAATTGGCTTGCTGTCTCAGAACAACAACTAAAGAGGCTTTAGTCAGATGGAGCTAAGAAGAAAAAAGAAAGTAAATGATGCACATTGATTGAAAGATCACGCGTGTGTGTGCACAAGTGTACAAGTGGAATGATGGGATTAGTGCCACAGCTGCCGTGCTCCTCCTCAATCCCTCTATCCACTTTTTATCTCTCCTGAAGTCCTCCACCCACTTCCCACTCCACCTCGGCACACAATTATTCTGAGAAGCACGAGTGAGCGTAACGGCTCATTTAATCCCAACGCTGTTAGTTTAAACGCCCCTATTAAGGTTTTACCTCCTGTTTGTTCTTTAAGTTAATCTAGTTTGGCTCTTTTTCTGATTAAGAAAAAAAAATCCCTTCTTCCACTTTCTGAGGCTGTTTGGTGCTTTCCTCTCTTGGTGAGTGACATCTGAAGCATCAACAGTAATTATTGTGCCAACCATTTTCCACTAGATGAAAGAAGATGAAGGATAATCACCACACTCCATGTTCTTCCCACCCACCACGCTCCCTCATCATCTTCAGCTCCTCTCCTCTCTCACCTTCTCCTCGTCAAGGTCACCCCAGGGCGTTTTTGTGGCTCTGCCAGCAAACGGCGGCAGATTGAGCCAAAACTCCCCTCGGTGAGGCCTGCAGAGCTGTCAAACAGCCTTCTCTCTCTTTATTATCACCGTTTTCTTTAGTGTCACATGCACGCTCTGATCACGGTGTGCTCTAACAGCTCTTTGTGTGTGATATTGAGTAGTGTAAACAGTCAGCAGGCTGCTCCACGTGGTGCTGCGGGGGAGGACAGCCTGCTTGCTGCGGTGGGTTCTAGTCATTGAGACGGAGGATGGATGGAGTTCCAGGCCTCGCTCACCATGAGTGATAACATCTTTATCTCAATGCTACATGTCATCCAGACATCCAGACCAGTCAACCTAATTGTTGACCGTTTGTCCTGGGTCTTATCAGATTTGACACTTTTGTCTGTCTCCATTTTTTCCCACCCATCTGTGTGATGGGAGGTTCTGCTCGGCTCCTTGTTGTGGTATTCTCTCCATCTGTCCTGCTTACTGGCCTCCCTGCATGGGTCACTGGTCATGTAATTAAACCCAAATGGAGATTTTTAGTGTGTGTGTGTGTGTTGGGACAGGTTTTGTGATCAGTCACTTATCGCTGAGATGTTTTGTTGTTAACTCCTGATTGGTGTATTAACTCCACGTCTCAGTCTGTCTGATCTGACCACATGGCGTACGGTCATTTTTCTCCCATTCTGACACATGTCCCCCTCCTCTCTGCCCCTCCCCCTGTCTCTCCTGTCTCCCCCTTCTCCTTTTTGTATCTTTCAGAGGGCGTGACACTGATTTAAACCAAAAGAGAAACGGATGACAAGGAGGACGAGAGTCATATGAAGCAAAACCAAAACGGCTGACAAGAGAATCTTAGCCTGACACCTGCTCAGCTCAGTGTGTGTGTGTGAGAGTGTGTGTGAGTGTGTTTTACTGTTCCTGTGTGAGCAGGTGGGACTTTGATGGCACTGTGAGCGATGCCTCACACGCAGCGACAGCAGGTTTGCAGTTGGGGGCGGCGCTCCTCCCTCCTCCTCCCCCTGGTCCTCACCCTCCTGTCCCTCTCAGCCCGGCCCAGCCGAGCAGCCTTAAAGATCCCTGCCGACTGTGAGTACTGATTAATATCACAGCGTTCATAACAATACCCGAACACTGCGATGAGGTTCAAAGATTTATTTGTTGTGTTAATTACGCTGTTGATTCATCAAAGCACCGTAATAATGATCTTTAATCGTGATTAATTAGTGAAAATGAGCAGCGTGAACACGTGTTCCCTCCATATTCAGTGAAACTGAGACCTTTCATGCTCCAGATGCTATTGACACAGGTTTGGGCCTATAGTGTGTCTAATTACTGTGTAACTGATCCCCTCTTATTGCATCGATCAGCCTCCTTATTGATCCGGTTTCCTTGGTGAAAATCAAAATCTGACTGAGGGGAATTAAATCAACAGCTTAGTTATACAACAAAACTCCAATGAGATTTTTATTTCATTCTCCTCACTCAATCTCATTTCTTTTTTCCACCTCCTCAATGCAATATGTGGGCATTAAAAATACAGCTGAGCTTGTGGCCTGCAGGGAAATAGATCTTCATCTCCTCTGCTGCAGCTGCCCACAGAGCTCCAGTAGAGGGAAGGAGAATATTGTTTCCTCTGCTGCTTTTATTATCCACTCTTTATCTAAAGGCTTTGTCTACACCGCACCACCAACACACGTTTTGAGTATGTGCAATTATACAGACAAAATAGTCTTAAAATTAATGAAACGCAGTCAAATTCCTCACCCGATTCCCGAAGGGGCAAGGTGACACAGAGGTGAGAAGGCCAGGCAGGATGAAGGGAGGGTGATGAGGAGGAGAGGGTCAGGGGTAGGAATGGGAAAGGTCAAAGTGCCCTTTGCCTGTAAATTAGGGAGCCTCTGACGTGTCGATTAGAGATACAGAGATCAGATCGATAAAATCAGAGAGAAGGAAGTCAAAACCCAGGAACTCTACATCTATAAATCTACCTATCTGAAATATTTTTCCTCATTTGCCTCCCTCTGGCTGCACTGTGGACCACCAGACCACATAGGTAAGTGCTTTTAACTCTATTGATGTTTGTCTCGTATTAATGAACCACAGCTCATCGTAAACACTCTCATGATGAGATTTTTTTTCCCATCCTGCTGACATTAAAAATCCTCCCTGCACAGTGAATGTACTAAAACATATTTAGCATCAGTGTGCATTAGCCGGTTGTCCACACGAGGGTGGGGTGTTTAGCCTCGTTGGCTCTAGGAGCAGAGGAGGGATCTGGAGATGCTGGAGACAGTGAGGCTGTCAGATCAAAGACAGAAGGAAAATAAAGAGGAGTTAAAGCACAAAGCACCAGCTCTTCTCCTCTTTCTCTGCCAATAACGGAGCAGCGCCCGCAGCCTAAACCTCAATCTGATCAGCTGGAGGAAAATCAGCTTATTTCCTTCATAAATGGGATTTGTTTTTCATTAAATTCCTTCACTCCCCCAATCACTCTTCCTGAATTTACTTTTCGTTTGTTTTACTTCTCTATCTTCCAATTTTTTTCTCTGCGTGTCTCCTCCTTCATCGCACTTGTCTGTTCAGCTCTTCATCTTCAGTCTCCTCCTCCTCTTGTCCTCCTTATCCCGCCTTTGCACACTTACCTAGATAATGTGGACTCATCTCTGGCTCATCCGTCTCTTTTCCTATAAGTCACATCACTCACAAGTACTGAGCTGTGTGCACTATAACATTTAAGTTTCTTTCATTACGTAAAAGTGTTAAAGAACCTGGCTCAGTCCACAAACAGTCATGTTGGTGTTAATCTTCTGGCTCCTGCAGACAGAGAAGACATTACATTTTCTTTATTATGTCTGCTAACTCTTCCCTCTCTTGGTCTCACGGGGAGAGCTGTGCCAGATTTCTATTCTTTACACAAACTCTCTGTCTTGCATCATCAATTTCCCCTCATCTCCAGCCCTCTTCTCCCTCTCTCCTCCTCATCTCTCCGTTTGTGGAGTCTGTTTAAGTGATATCGACTGAATATACTTATCAGCTGCTGGTAAACTGAGAGTGACTCACATACTCTGGTTTGTTCTGTGCTGTTTGTGGAGCTTTTCAAAGCAGCAGCCGCAGCAGTTCAGGTGTTTGGGATACATCGAGGTGATTTACATCACATGTCGCAGCGAGAATTATAGCAGCGTGCACTGTGAAAGCAGGTCATGTGAATTCACTGGTGTGTGTGTGTCGAAACCAGTGTTTTCGTGCACCTCCTGGCCTTGCCACTGCTTTGTGAATATACGTTGCAACTTTCCTTTATGATCCATACAGACAAGAAGCCTCCTGAGATCACCAAACACCCGGTGTCTGTCACCGTCTTTGCTGTGGAGGACTTCTCCATGAGCTGTGGAGCTTCTGGCATCCCTCCACCCATGTTAGTCGCACACACACACATGCACACACACCCACTAGCAGTCTGAGGATACTGCATTAGTTGTAAATCTTTTCAGACAACAGAGAATAGTGACCTTCTCTGTCCTTGCACGACTGACATCTACATATTAGTATTACACGAGAGCATGGCGTCTTCCAGTCAGAGTTCTTGTTTCAACAGGGGATAAATGTCATTAGGCCCTCGGGCAATCTCCTTTTTGGTGTCTTAGCCGCTCTGAAGTGTAAAACTGCAGGGGAAAGATGAACGTCGCAAATTACTCAGCACAAGCTTCTGACTCCCACTGGGGGAGCTCATGTAAATTTTACAGATATATCCGTTTCTGCTCTCAAACGAAGTGACGTCTAATATGAATTAAAGACGATTCTCAGATGCACAGAAATGATGAGAGTGTGGCTTTGATGTCTGAATGACATTTTAACGTCTCTGTTTTGCTTGAAAGTTTCCGATGGACGAAGGACGGAGAGGAGTTTGACCCTGGCACTGACCCGGAGCTGAAGGTTTCAGAGAGCGTGGACTCATTTTCATTCTCCACGCTCAGTAATAGCATGGACACCCTGAAGCAGTACCAAGGCAAATATGTCTGCTACGCATCCAATGAGCTGGGGACGGCCATGTCTAATGAGGCTGTACTGAGAACTGATGGTGAGAGAAAACGCCAACCAGCTGTCCACAAGCAGATCAATGCATTCTCAGGACATATTAGCATTAAATGTCTCGGCTTTGGCCTTCAGCAAGATAAAAAAACATTAATTAATATTGAACAGGTCAAACATTCTCTGATTTGTCATCAGATTATTTAGAGAATCTAAGATGAAGCTTCTCTTCATCTAAGAGCTCAGATTATTACACAACTCATGACTCCGACTGGAAAATAACTCCTTTGAATAACTCTATAATCAGCAGATAAACAAGCCCGGAGCAAAAGGAAAGAGCACCTCTGATTATCAGTTCACCTGTGTGACTGGCTCTCTCCTGGGTGACCTCCTTCCCTCTGTTTCCCTGACAACGGTTTCCGCAGTAACACTCTTGAGTTGATGTCATGTGAAGCGTTCTTCACTGGATCCTGTGGGGTTATCAACAACAGGAGGGAAGGAGAGAGACGTGACTCACAAATCACGTCTTTTCCACCTCTGCAAGACAAAAGACAACCCGGCATCTTCTTTAAGAGCTCCTGAGATGGAAATGTGGGAATAACACTCCCCATACTTTAGTGTGTGTGTTTATGATGGGATGAGGAGTGCCGCAGGAAATCTCTGTGAGTGTTTGCTGATCACCTGTTTCTTTTCTGTGTAGTCCCCCCATCCCAGCAGAAAGAGAAACCAGTTACCGTGAAGGCTGAGCAGGGGAACAGTATTGTTCTGAATTGTGACCCCCCACAGAGCTCTATGGAGCCCATCATTCACTGGATGGATATGAGTAAGTGCATCACTTCTGTTACTTTGCTCCTCTTGTTGTTTTCAATCATCATAATAGAGAAAAAAATAACAATGTGCTATATTTAAAAAACATTTTAAACAGAGTCCCTGAGTTTTCTCCTTATCCTCTTAGTCCGGGTTGACTGGATCAATACAAAGACTGCATTGTTTCAGATCTGCACCTGCTGTATTCAGTCTCTTTTTAACATATTTCATTCTCCTTCCAGAGCTTCGCCACATCAAGCTCAGCGAGCGGGTGGTGGTGGGAAAGGACGGCAACCTGTACTTTTCTCATTTGGCAATTGATGACAACAGGAATGACTACACCTGCAACGTCCAGTACCTGGCCACACGTACAATCTTTGCAAAAGAGCCCATCACTCTGATAGTCAACCCCTGTGAGTTTTACTCTTGATCAGCTCAATTCAGCATCACCTCCATCATCATACCTCCTTCCTAGCATTAACAAAAGTATGCATGTTAATATTTTTGTGTATCAAGCTGCAATCTGCAGGATGCTATTTGTAATGGTATCATGTAAAGGCATGTAGTGCTGACGAAAGCAGTGACCGAAACCTGAGGACCCCCCAGTCTGCAGGGGGTCTGTTGCCTTCTCAGTCCAGCTGTAATGAGATGCAGCTCACAGTGAGAAGCTGCCCCAAGCATCTGTGGCTCAACTCGAGGTCAGAGTGATGAACAACTGTTAACACGAGACCTCTGTGTGTCTTGTAAGAGAGGGTATAGCCGTCTCTATCGCCACAGCTTGCTGCATCGCTCTGTGTGGGCGTGTCAGAGTCTCTAAAGTGGCTGCTGTGTCAGCAGTACAGCAATCTGAAAATTATCCATCCATATGTATGAGTCTCTCCCTTTTGTGCACTTCCTCCTCTCTTTGTCCAGCCAACTCGGTGCTGCAGAACCGGAGACCAGTCATGATGAGGCCTACTGGAAGCAGCAGCTCGTACCACGCCCTCAGGGACGAAACCATAGAGCTTGAGTGCATCGTCAACGGCCTGTGAGTATCTGTGTGTGCATTTCATACACGTGCATTTCTCCCTCCAATAACCTTTTACCGATTATGTATATTTTTCCCTCCTTGCATTCCTTCTCTTTAGTCCAACTCCTACAATTAAATGGGTTAAGAAGAACGGTGAGCTGCCGGAATCTCGGGCCAAAATAGAAATGTTTGATCGCCGCCTGCAGCTCATTAATATCACAGAAAGTGATAGCGGGGAGTACCAGTGCATAGCTCATAACACCCAGGGGAAGGTCACACACACGTACACGCTGACCGTGGAAGGTAAGCACAACTATTAGCAATTATTTACACTCACAAATACATTGAAATAAAAAATTTACAATCAAATGTGTTTTGATTATGTGTGAAATAATGATAATTGAGCCTCATACAATCAATAATATGTATTTTTTTGTACAAAAAACAAAAAATGTAATACAAACATACATTATTTCTGCCCAGAAACACGTCTTTTATGAAATATTATTTACACACCAGTTATATAATCTATTACATTTTCTAATGTTATTTTTGTCATACGCTGAACTGTCGCTAGAAGGCAGAAGATGTAAATAGATGTATGAGATTTGATTTTCTTGTAAAAAATAAAAAACCCACAAAATTACTGTAACTTGTTTTGAGTTGCAACATCGTAAAAATCCCGAATCCTCAAATAATTTATGATCACTTTAAATGAAATAAAGGTCTAAAGACAACAAACTAAATGATGTAAAGTTTGGACATGAGCATTTTTGCACTTTGTTGCATCATCTTTAAACCTTGTTTTGGGGGGTTGGAAAGCAAAAATAATGTCTCATAAGAGTTTTTTATTTTACTTTGATGAAAATGATGTTTAGTACATGTCTGCCCTTTGCAGCTTCTCCATATTGGAAAAAAGTACCAGAGAGTCAGATTTACGCTCCAGGTGAGAATGTCAGGTTAGACTGTGAAGCAAAAGGCACCCCCACTCCTGTTATGAGCTGGACCATCAACGGGACCCCCCTCTCAGGTCAGAACACAAACCCTGCTGGCTTGATTTTAACACACATCCCTGGACAGTCTCCACGAACTGAGTGTGTGTAACTCTTTAACAGCGATCGATAAGGAACCCAGACGTTCTGTGACAGGAAATACATCACTGATCCTTAAGGATGTCATCTTTGGAGACACTGCCATCTACCAGTGCCAGGCCTCCAACAAACACGGAACCATCCTCACCAACACCTATGTCTACGTCATCGGTGAGCGTTTCTCATCCACACAACAGTATTTTGTGTGTTTGAGTTTTTGTAAACCTGCGTGTTGTTTTTGTTTCAGAGCTGCCTCCTCAGATTCTGACTGAAGACAGGAAACCGTACCAAGTCACCGAAGGCCAGAGAGTCGTAATGGACTGTGAGACCTTTGGCTCTCCTAAACCTAAAGTCATATGGTGAGGAGGATTTCACTTTCCATCTGCTGTTTGGCAGATTTTCAAATTCTGTATCACGAAGCCAATGTGATTGCGTAGGTAGCTCGTCATATGCATAAATTATCAGCCAAATGCTGTTACATCTGCGCTGTGAAATGTTGTTTAGGCGACCGTCCAAATAGGCTTTGTTTTTTATGTAAAACAGAAGAAAATGGCATTTATACTGGGGAGTTTAATTTCTGAAAAGCTCTCAGCTTGCCAAGTTTTGGACGTGTTTGTGCATCTTTTTCAGGGACAGAGAGACATCGTCCCTCCTGGCAGATCCCAGAGTAAACCTGCTCACCAGTGGAGAGCTAGAGATCGTCGAAGTTACCCTCGACGATAAAGGTGTCTACACCTGCTCGGTACAGCACCACAACTTGTCCATCATCGCTGATCTGGAGGTGTTCAGTGAGTGACACACACACACATCAGGTTCATGTCATTGCACCTTCTGCTTCTTGTCTTGTGTTTTTATATATGTCTACTTCCCCCTGCAGACAAGACAGTGATTCTGACACCACCCAGGGATCTGAAGGTGCAGCCCGGGAACACAGCAGTCTTCACGTGTGTAGGATTTCATGATATCGGCCTCGAAAATCCCATCATCCAGTGGAGGAAGAACAAAAAGAAGCTGTTTGAATCCCCCAGCGATGAAAAGTGAGACGCTTTGTGATCATAATGTGCTCATCGCAGTTTCTTGGATCATCTAAAGTGCACGTTAAATCGGCTTCAGCTCAGCAAAGGACACGTCTTTTATCGTGATTTCATTTCTGCTTGCACATTTCATTGCTGACAAAAGTATGAAGGTGCTCGATGAGATGATGAGGAAGAGAAGATAATAATCATAAGACATAAAGAAAGATTATAAGATCTTTTATTTTCTCAGATACACGTTTGAAGGGCCGGAGTTTATGATCGCTAATGTGGAACCAGAAGATGAGGGCGTCTACACCTGTGAGATCATCACTACTCTGGACCAGGCTGAAGCCAGCGCCACCCTCTCTTTATATGGTACAGACAGAAAACACTACAGGCATAGATCACACACACACACACACAACTGTTTTGTAATTTCAAATGGTGTTTGGTGTCCCCGTCAGACCGACCAGACCCTCCCAGCCTCCTCCAGATCTCTGATCCTGTGCAGAGAGCTGTCACGCTCAGCTGGACTCCCGGAGACAACCACAACAGCCTTGTTCAAGGTTCTGTGCAGACTGACTGATTGAGATCCTAATTCTGAGGTTTACTGCTGCTCATTTAATCCCACCCTTTACCCTTAAACCTTTCAACCATAGAGTACGTGGTAGAATTTGAGGACCAGCGTTTCAAAGAGAAGGGATGGGAGGAGCTGCAGAGAGTAAAAGAAACCCAGCAACGTGCCCTCCTCTCCCTGTGGCCTTACATGTCCTACCGTTTCCGGGTCATCGCCATCAATGAAGTGGGAAAGAGTGACCCCAGCAAGCCATCTGAAATCCACAACACACCTGCTGAAGGTTAACACCTGCAACTTGTAACAAAATCAAAACCAAACCAAACTCTAAACTGTCTTATTGACCTAAAACAGCTCCAGACAACAACCCTGAAGATGTCAGGAGTGAGTCCTCAGACCCGAACACTCTGGTCATCACCTGGGAGGTATGCCTGACTCCACCGATGTTTGAAACTACCTAAAATAATAATTTTAAGGAGGATTTGTGTTTTCACACCTGTTACTGTTATTGCAGAAAATGGACTACCGAAACTTTAATGGACCTGAGTTTAAGTACAAGGTGCAGTGGAGGCGAGTGCTGGGCAGCGGGCCCAAGTGGCACGAGAGCAACATAACAGCACCACCGTTAATTGTCAACAATGTTAGCAATTTTTCTGCCTTTGATATTAAAGTTCAGGCTTTCAATGAGGTCGGCGAAGGACCTGAGCCAGATCCAGTCATTGGCTACTCAGGAGAAGATGGTAAAAAATGTTCTCCAGCTACATGCTTGAATGTTTGTGTGTCATTCTCACACCTGTCACCTTTCTTTGTGTCTCAGTTCCTCTCGAGGCGCCGATAGGTGTAGGCGTTGAGGTAATAAACAGCACTACAATTAAAGTGAGCTGGGCAGCTGTGGACAAAGAGACGGTCAGAGGCCACCTGATGGGATACAAGGTGCTGCTCCTGCATCTTATTGTTTAGATTTTTTATTTAATTTCTGGGACTAACAGTTGTTCTAATGTTTTTTGTTGCACCAGATATATGTGACCCGGACAGGCTCCAGGGGTCACCACCGAGGCCGGAGGTCCAGGGAGTCTGAGAGCACCATGATAGAGGAGACTGGGCCTAATGAGGAGAAGAAAGTCATCAGTAATCTTAGACCATACTCCCACTATGAGCTGGCTGTCACTGTGTTCAACAAAAAGGGAGAGGGTCCCCGGTGTGACCCGCTGGTCTTCGAAACTGAAGAGGGAGGTGAGAATAAGGGAGGGGGACCTGAAGCTAGGACTTGGTAAAGCTATAGGAGAGGTTTGCAGAAAAGAAGGTTGTGAAACTGCTTTTATGATAAGATTTATTAAACCTTTATGTTACTGCTAGTACCTGGTCCTCCCACGTCCTTGATCCTGGACAGCCCCTCTGAGACGGAGATGACCCTGCACTGGACACCTCCTGCTCATCCCAATGGAATCCTTATTGGATACTTACTTCAGTACCAGCGAAGTAAGCACTACTTCATTCTCATTCATCCTCTATGAGCATTATTTATGTAGACAATAGTATAACTGAGTAAATCAATACAACTATAAAAAGTCAGTCACATTTTCAGAACGAGACAGTGATTTAATGTTTTTGGACTCTGCTGTGGTCAGTTACAGAGAATGACGACAGCCCCATGCAGGTAGAGAAGTTAGATGACCCCACAGTGACCCACTTTACCCTGAAGAACCTGGACCGTCACAGCGAATACCAGTTTTACCTGAGGGGGCGCACTAACGCTGAGGATGGAGAGCCCATTAAGATGAGGGGGGCCACCACACTGAACGGAGGTATCACTTTCCTTCTTTACCAGTATGACACACTTTGGTGTTTGTGCTACTGTATACAACATCATTTATTTAAATTTATTGCAGAACCCCCGAAGGATCTCAGCCTATCGGTGGGGGAAAACTTGGTAAATGTCAGCTGGGTGGCCAAGAAGAGACACAGGAATATTGGATTCCACATCCACTACAAAAAGAACGGTATGATATAAAGTAGTGTACAAAAACCTCTGACAGATTTCACCATGATTTATTTTATTAAACAGAAACTAAATCAAAGTGGACGAACTATGAGTGAAAAATTAAGTAGAAGCACTTTTAGCTGCAGTCAAAAATGTGGAAGTATTATTTTTTTAAAATATAGATTTTTATTTACAGGGGACCTAGAATGTAAACCAACATTTTCCTTGTTGTTGTTGAATAAGACAGCTTGGGTGGTCAACAGCAGCATGCCAAAAAGTCAAAGCCGTGTTTGACCTACTTTTTATGTAAATTAGAAAGTTGAAAAAGGCGAGAGAAAACCTCCTGTTCTGAGAAAGCCTTCCTTAACACATCATAAGGGGGAGCCACGCCTCCTCAAACCTGCATGTGTCTGAGGCCTTCTGGGGAAACCAACCAATCAGCACGTCCTGACCGAGTGGGAGGGGTCAACAGCTCATTTCACTGAAGGCCTGAGTAAGGGGGTTTAGAATGGCCTGTATCAGGGCTCCTGGGACAGATGAAAGCCAAAAAAAAATGTTCTTATGCTTTTTGGAGGCTCAAAGCTCTGTTTTAGATTGTTGATTATTTGCATTCTAGGACACCTTTAAAATGTTCCATATTCCACCTTTAAAAGCCGTGAGGAGATAAGTTTCACTTTTGCTTTCACTAACGAGACAGGGGGTGCTAAAAGCAAACCAAAACTGCATGGTATCCCTTCATTGTCCTGTTTTATGACCCAGGTCAGCGCTGATGTCTTTCCTCTTTGACATTGTGTTAACACACACTTGTATGCTCCAGACCTGCAAACTATCAACAATAGAGGCAGTCACAATGATGATTATCAATAATCAAGTGTGTTGGACCAGCAGCAACTACTTCCCCTCTAAATGTCTTTATTATCAGTTAGGGTGGAATCAGGTTTTCCATGTTCCCTTCATTTTTATTTAATAAACAATGCCATGGTGGGATTTCCTGTGTGATTTTGTGTATTTGAGATTAGACTTGAATGATTTTACAACCTGCTAAGGACCAAATGATAAACTAAAGTTTATCTGCTTGTGCAGATGGAGGTAAATGGAAGATATCAGAGAAGGTGAACTCCTCTCAGTCTTTCTACCAGCTGCAGGGTTTGAGTCCCGGCTCTCGTTATGACCTACGCTTCATCCACGGCAACACCACATTCCAAGAAAAGGCAATCAACACAGCAGGAACAGGTAGCTCTTTGCTGTCTTCTTGTTTCTTTTGTCTGTTTTGCTTTTCCCTTTGGGCTTCCACGTCTAAATATATCAAATCCTAAAGAGAGGCTGCTTCGCTGGTTTTTCCTCTCACCTGTGAAGTGCTTTCAAAGACGTTAGTGAGGAAAACTTGGTTAGCCTTATGAAATGATCTTTTTGAGGGTTTATTTTGGTGTGAAAAGCCACCTTGTCAGAATACAATGCACTTTCTCATGTGCTCTAGATTTTGCTCTCGTTTATCTTCTACCTTTATTTCAACTCATCTTATATTTTCATCCCGATTTCATCTGACAACTGCAAAGAAAACCTACGTCTCGTCTCTTTTTGCCTCCCACCTGTTTTTCTTCTCTCTCAAAGAAGTGACAGAGGTGCAACAGAGTATTGCGACACAGGGCTGGTTCATCAGTGTTGTGAGCGCCGTTGTGCTGTTGGTGCTGATTATGCTCATCTTCTGCTTCATCAAGAGGAGTAAAGGAGGGAAATACTCAGGCAAGTAGAGTCAAACATGACTTGTCACAAAATAAAAAAAAAAACACTTGTTAATCATGAAATCTGAGGATTTGAACAACTGTTTTACATGTATTTTAAATGCATAATATCATTTATTCTCCTAAAGCTTTGAGTAAGACCTTTCAGTCATGAGCTTATAAAGTATCTAGCTCAGTGGGTTGACTTTTTCCTTTACTGGATTAAAAAAAATGCACTCGAAACATTTTCTTCAACTCGATAATCCTCCCCGGTTCCACTTCCCCAGTAATTGTCAGACTCCACTAAGCCTACACACTTCCACAGCACATGTAGTGTGACAGACCTACAGTAAAAGCTTGCTCTTCCTCACCTTGCACCTTGCACAGAAGGAAAGGAACTGTGTAAAAATAATCATGAAACATTAAAGTCGCAGCAACATACTGACTGCAAAGACAAAAACACGCCAGACTGCAGCTCCTTGTGTGGAAATGTCAAGAGGAATGGATGGAGTGTTTGAGTAATTCATCTAACTAGATGCATTAAATGAAAAATATATCAAGAGTTTGGAATCATTCTTCGTGGTGACAGTCAAAGACTAAATGAAACCAAATCCAGATAAAGATACTATCAGATGATCCAGATCTTTTTGATGTAATCTTTCTGTTTGACAGAAGGTTTTATTGATGCTTGAGGCAGACGCTTTTAGAGAAACATGCCAAGATCTTAGTGATAATGAAATTCAATGATCTGTCTCAGTGAAAGATAAAGAAGACGGTCCGATGGACTCAGAAGCGCGACCGATGAAGGATGAAACATTTGGAGAGTACAGGTTTGCTATCTTTAATTTGACTTTGTTTTAACGGAATGTTTAAATTTAACAGACCCAATCCCCCCAGCACTGTTCAGTTTTCCTAACCCTCTTTGTTCCTTTCCTTTTCCCCTCTTTTTTTCTCCAATGCCTGCTCCCTGCTTTGCAGATCTCTTGAAAGGTATGCTGAGATGCTTTCACCCACTCACTTGTGTGC
Source organism: Aphyosemion australe (assembly GCA_006937985.1). Lineage (NCBI taxonomy): Eukaryota > Metazoa > Chordata > Actinopteri > Cyprinodontiformes > Nothobranchiidae > Aphyosemion > Aphyosemion australe. Next base: position 176,689 of record SSNS01000297.1, on the reverse strand, counting down.
TTCATGAAATTCTAACCTGGTGTCCTAGTTTAAATCATCTACATGACTTTAACCATGGTGCTCCACCTTCTTCCTTTGATATCCCATTTATGAGCGCTGCCATGTTGTATTTTTGGAGCCAGAGTCTGTGCACTCATAATATGGGGTTGATTATAAACCAGCTATAATAATAATTAAAACAATGGGAAGAACTACTTAAATTAACAGAAACTGATACCTGAATTTCAGAGATTTATTGTTATATTTTATTTTAGGAAAACGATCCATTTATATACGGAGGCAGCGGGATTTAAAACGTGTACTGCAGCCCGCCACTGGAGGGCGCTTGCTTTCTTATGGATTCATCCTCCAGAATATATTTTGGTGGTTTCATTGCAGAAAAAAACTCCATTGATGTGTAACAACAACAAACAAGCCATGAAAACATATTTGTGAAGAATACCCATGGCAAAGTGTACATTTACTAAAATGTTTCACCTCTGCTCCCCTGTGCAAACTTGATCCATGCTTAATTTTATAAGTGCATGTTTTACATTTGATTTTTTTTTTATTTAGCTGTTTGGAGTTGCCAAGTTGCTTTAAAAACCTAACCAGAGAAAAGGTCTGCAAATTAGATGCATTGTATTGAAGTTCCTAAGTAACATTATGTATACATATAACAATATTTTATGTATTGTTCCTGTTTTCTATGAAGCTCAAATTGAAGGTATTGTATATGTTCTTTGCTGCCACATCTATGTTTTTATATCATCACTATCTATTCTTAGTGATTCTGGCTTGTCTTACCTCTTCTAGCGATCTGGAGGAGAAGCGAACAGCCAGCCAGCCATCACTGTGTGAGGACAACAAGATGTGCAGCGAGGACACCCTGAACTTTAACGGCAGCAGTGTCCTGACCACGGATCTCAACATGGATGAATCTCTGGTCAGCCAGATCAGCCGTCCCAGCGTGGGTCCAGACGGATTCCACAGCCTACCCGATAACTCCTCGCTAAACCCAGCCACCAACGGCATGCCCAATTCAGTCAACATCCTTAACTAACCTCCCCCCACACAAACACATCCACCAGGGACCATCAGACCAAAATCTGTCAACACATCTGTGCCCATTCTCTCTCATTCCTTTCTGACTTGCTATTGATTGTTTTGACATCCCAGTGCACAATCAAATACTAACTATTCAGACCCCCCCGTGCAGTCATCCGACTGATGCGACTATTGTGACCAAAGGAGCGTCCAAAGTAGTGGACCACGTGACACAATCCTGACCTGTATTCCCATCTATTTCCATTTGTGTGGTTTACTCTATTTATTTAATACCTTCCCAAACCATTCTTTCTTACAGACACATAGACAGAATGGTGTACATGTGAGGTATCAGGGTTATTGGTGAAGTCATACAGAGATGCAAAGCAGTGCATTAAGGGGAAGATGGTGGAACCCAGGGTAGGGAAACAAACAGCATCTTGAATCCGAGTTACTGATGCTAATTTATGTCCTTTACCATTAAATGTCCTCACCGTTGTTTTGGTCTGTGACTGAACACAAAACCTTTTTCGTTTTGCCGTCATTTTCACATTCATGTCAAGCTTGTGACTTTTTATTTGATTTTTATTGATCAGGGTGGTTTCATTGAAATCCAGGCATTTGATCAGGTTTTGGTGGAACTCGCTGTGAAAGTACAGAGTAGCGACTGGTGTATATAGCTGCATTTATTCTATCCAGCCATAATACAGTATTATAGATATGTAAATGCTCCTGCTAAGTTCCTGTGCCTGCCGGGTCTGCATAAAGCATCAGACTGATCTCATTACAACCTCGCCTTCATGCCAGAAGTGTAACGTCTTTGTTGGAACTCAAATTGTAATTTTTGTTGTTGATACCTGTGTGTAGCTCTTTGTAACTGTCCTTGTCTCCTTCTTCACTGTATTAAAACATCGTTGCGTCTGATTAACAATCTTTTATACCTGTCCATCTCATACTATTCAACCTGTTTGGAAGGCAGTATTTATTGCAGAACAGAGTGTAATTTCTTGGACACTCTCAAGTTTTCAACCTTTATCAATGCAAGCTAGATAGCGTAGACAGAAGTAACGATAGCTGGTTATTGTACGATGGTGAGCTGTTGGTATTTCTATAAACGAATGTATTTTGTTCAGGGCGAGGTAGATTTTTGCGTTTCTGTGCTTTTAATCTGAGCAACAAGACTCCAGAGAGATAAGAAAAGTTTTTAATAATTTAGAAAGGGATTCTTTTTCATAGAGTGTAAATAGAACCCACAAAGAGCCATGTTTGATAGAAAAATATTAAAATGTGCAGGTTTACAAATCACTCAAGTTCAGTTTGAAATGGTGAAAATTTTTCTTCTGTACTATTGCTATGAATTCAAACCTTGTGTTTTTGATAAATGACTGCAGTGAAATTTGGGTGTGGCAAAAAAAAAAGTAGAGAAACAAACACACAGAAAAAAATTAAAAATGCTTTTTTAAATTGTTCTGTAGATGTTTGCAAATCCAAATTTGAAAACCCAAGAAATTGTACATTAGTGTCATTTAGTGAAAGTAGGTAAATTTCATGCACATAATCATCCAGCAGCACGTCGCAGTGCAGTGAATATCTGTGGAATGACGTTAGTTGTCTTTATTCAAATAAAAGTTTAATCAACCAACACTCTCTGAGGCAGTAACAGAAGGACCTTTTTAAGGGATATTCCACCCAAACGTTAAATTTTGCCTGTTGCTATATTCCCTATAGTTAGATAAGTAGGAAAAAAAATATTTGTAACCAGCCCAGTCATTCTTCTGATCCGGCAGTACTCTTTTAGCTTTAGCTTAGCATAAAACAATGTAAGTGAATGGTACCAACTAGCCTTGATTGTAAATTCTAATTCTGCTTGGTGATCTCAATAATCATACTGACTGCAAGTTAAAATTATAAGTAACACAAAGGAATCACAGGTCAAGGACAGACGCTCAAAGACACAAATGCACAGTGTTAGTGAACCGCCATAAAACACGTGTGTGTTGAGTAATTTTAATGATGTTTTCACACTCAAGGCTAGTTGATTCCATTCACTTACATTGTTTTATGCTAAACTAAAGCTAAAAGAGTACTGCCGGATCAGGAGAATGACTGGGCTGGTTACAAATAGTTTTTTCCTTCTTATCTAACTATGGGGAATATAGCAAAAGACAAAATTTTACTTTAGGGTGGAATATCCCTTTAAAGGCTAGAATCACAGGAGTTGTGACTCTGAGCTTCCTGGGTTTTGGGTAAACAGACACGCTCAGGACAAACACTAATCTATTTTCATACAGGAGCAACGACTGGTTCCAAATACGTCAACATTCTAGCTCAACTATCTGCTGTCAAACATCTGTGTGTGTCAGTGTTAGGGGTAAATGTTAGCTTTGAATGGGGAATGTGTGCACACACACACATAAACACACACAAACACAGATACTCACTCGACTGCCACTCACTCTTTGAATTTCTTTTTCTTTCGTGTTTCAATAGGAAACCAAAGGGATGCTGGCCTTTGCTTTTCCACTGTTGCTGATGTTTTCTCCCCCTTTTTCTACTCAAAAAAGAAAAAAAATCTTTTCAAAATGAATTGGTTTTATTGCTAGATCTTAATGAATGCTTATGATGGAATGAAAGGTAAAATAGTAAAAAAGTGAGACACGGAGGGGAGGATGTGTGTGCTGCTGAAAGAGGGGGAGACGTGCCTAGTTGTGGTGTGTTGGTTAGCACAAAGATGATGCCTTTATGTATCTGGGGTGTTGGATGGGAGCTGAGTGCAGAGGCACCACAGATGAGGCCAATATAACTGTAACTGCTTAATGATTCTAACACTGTATCTGGATATATGGCTGCAAAATAAAGAACCTTGAACAATCTGTAACAAAAATGTCTTTTTTTTTTACATAAAAAAATCACACACAAAGAACTGCCGACAAACATTTATTGTTAATAAAATTTTAAACATGAAAACCAAATAATTCAGTGATGTTGGGAGGCTGTTGCTAGGAAACAACCTGTTGGGGTTGTGGTGGTCAGCGGGAGCTGCTGTTGAACTGATGAAAGTACTTCTTAGTGGGTTTGTTGGTGTAGAGCTCCTTCAGATACTCCTCACTGAGGCAGAAACATAAATATTAAATAAAACCACCTGATCAGTGTGTGTGTGTGTGTGTACGCACTCACTGTGCCTGCTGCTCTCTAGCCAGCTGCCTATTGAATTGGTCCATCTCAATTCTCTGCTGTCTCCTCATCTCTGCTGCTTTTCTCTCCTCCTCCTCTGCCTCTCTGGACAGCTTCAGAAGCTGGAAGTCCCACGCTGTTTTCTTAATTTTTTCAGCATCAATTTGTCTCTGATAGAAACAAATAAAAGCATCAAGTGGTTTGAAATGCCTCAGAGCTGCATGACGTGTTTCTTTAAACCAGTAATTCTCAACCTGACTAAACTGATATAGGAGAAAATCTGTTTTGATTCATAAAAAAATGATTGAATGTTTTATTTCTTCTTCAAGTAAACCAGAAATAAAATTTAAGATCATGTCAAGACTGGGAGCAGCTCATTAATTTGAAGTTTATATATGTACAGAAATGTAAAAAAAAAAAAAAAAAACCTATAAAAGCAATATAACAATATAAATAGAAAAGAAAAATTTAAGATAAAAGACCAGAATAATCCATTTTTGAGTAGATGTAATGAACAAGTAAAGGAATATTTTAAGACCTGTCTGTTTCTGAGTCATTTTAAGATTTATTTTGTGGATATGATTTAAGTTTAGGCATTTCTTTTTGAGCAGGAATAAAAACTTTCAGTAAAATAAAAACTTCTCTAGTCTGAGTCATAGATCTGTGGAAAAGATGGGCTCAGACAAACTTTGCCTTTTAACATAAAATCAAAGCGAACAATCCAGGAGTGCATTGTGTGAAGATGAGTAGGGTTTTGAAGCATGTGAATAATCTCAGTGCAGCATAGCAGACGGTATAGCCTACAATGTGTGTAAGCAGCAAAACTGCATACACCCTTAGAATATGAATTCTTTATGACTCACACAGACGTTAAAGCAGCAGCACCTTCAGACACCTTCTGTCTCAATAGAAAAAAATTATTCTACAATAAAAAATGATTTTCATCTTTGGTTTCTTCAGTGTCAAATAAAGGATGAACAAATTTTTATCTTATGACAAGTTTTATGCAGCTAAAAACATGTAAAAATTGATGAAATATGTTATATGAATATGGAGTACATTTATGTGAATGTCATTGGTTAGGTTTAGCTTTTGCTAAATGACAAAAGAACGGCATTGTAAACGTCTCAAACTGACTCTGGAGTTACCTGTTTGTCAAGGCGCTGTTGATCTCTCTCCCTGCGGAGGGCGCTCAGCTGCTCAGAGCTCATCCCCTTCCACCTGTCAGACAGAATCTGAGGAGGCCTCCCTCCTCCCACAGCCCTCTCTGGTGCCTCTGCACACTCTGTCATCATGTCAGATGTCATTGTGTGCCATATTTCTGCAGAATTCTCCCTCTCCTCTGTCCGGCGTTGCTCCTTGCGGTTTTGCTCTTGCTCTGCAGCCTGTGTGAGCAACATATGGTGAGGGCCTCAGCACTGACGCAGACAAAGATCATTCATCATCCCCTCAATGATTGAAACAGCAGGAGCCTTATCAAACACAAAAACGTGGTTAAAGACTCAGCCATATGCTGAGCGTCCTCCTGAGAGATCCACTTAGTCCGTTGCGTTTTGCTTGTGCATCACACGTGAGTGGTTATTAGGGAAACCACATAATTGTCATGAAAAATAGCATGACCTACAGGATTTACAAGAACCCATCCCAGAGGGAAATTCAGACAAGTGCATCCAGACAAATAAAGGAAGAGCTAAGCATGTGTGTTTGTTACAGTGTGTGTGTGTGTGTGTGAGCACAGTTCCCCTGCATAGATCAAAGCAGTTTATCCATTCACGTTGGATTGTACTGAACAATAAGATTGCCGCCCTCCTGCACCATGCATGCATCGTTTAACATTTTTAGTTTGTAATTGTAATTTTAAAATCCCACCTGAGAACCCTGTCAGAGCTCCGGACCCCTCTGGATTTTACTCCAGGATTTCACACCATGGGATTTCACACCATGAGTGTAACCATTCGTGTGTGCATGTGTGTATTCCGTACCAGAGCTTGATTGTAGTTGTTGAGAGCAATGCGGGAAGCTTTTTTCAACTCCTCTTCAAGTGCGTCCAGCCGAACCTCCCTTAAGTCTTGATGCACCATCACTCTGTTCACCAGCATCTCTGCAGCACACAGAAAAGCTGATCACATGATGTGTGTGAGGACATTTTCACGCCTGCGGTAGCCATTTTTTTTTAAACAAAGATCTTCAGTGACACAGTTGCGTGTACTTTACAGCTCTTGGGGATGAGCATTCATCAAAGTCACCTGGTAAAAAGCACTGTGTGTGGGAGTGAGATTGTTTGTGCAGGAAAGCATGAAGCGTGTGTGTGATTTACAGCAGCGCTCGTGTAGATCGTGTGAGCTTGTCTGTAATCACTGTGGATGTTTATGTGTTCGTATGTGTGTTTGACTCTTTTAACCTTGATGCTTGCCCCCCCAGTGTCTTCTTTTGTTGTCATCCATCTGTGCTTGTAGGTCTTTTTTTGTCTTTTTCATTTGTTCTCTTCTCATTTGCACAAAACCACTGTCTTCTCCCTGTACATGAAACCAGTACACAGGTTATTCATTATATGAATTTGCTCTTTTAGTCTTGAAGTGCTGGCTTTAAGCTTACCTGGAAGATTTGCATGCTGGCAGGCCCAAGTTCATCTTCTGGAACTGTAGTCTTGAATGCCCCCTTCAGGTCTAAATTCAGATCTGCATTACTAGAGTCCTCCACATGCTGCTGAATGGCCCAGTGCTGGGTCAGGTCCTTATGTATGGCTTTTCTCTTCTCATTCTCATCAATATCTTGCTGCAGAAGAACTTGGTCTTGGTGATTTCTCAGCATATCTGAAGTAGATTAAAAATATGTGAATATTAAAGGAACCCAAATTTTGTCTATAAACAGCACAATAGTGTACCTAAAGCTTTGTCTCGTTGCTTCTCCATGTTTTGCTGATGCTTTTTCTCTTGGACTTGCTTGTTCAGAGCATCTACATCAAGGCCCATCACACGTAGCCGGGTGTTGTAGACCCGAGCCTTACGTTCTGCTTCTGCAGACTTTCTTTTCTCTAAAGCCTTTTCCTTAGATTGGTCTAAAGGCAAATCCACTTTGTACATGTTGTTTACAGATGAGTCTCTGAATTGGGACATCATTGAAAGATTAAATTCTGGTTAATAACTGTCAGAAAAATGCTTTTGTGCTTTTGGGTGCTAGTGCAGCTCATTCTCTGGCAAATTAGCTGTTTTAATAATCTAATAACACAAAGGAACCTCAGACTCTATATAAATAACTGTCTCTTCAAATGAGCAGTATTTTCTTTGAAATGTATTCAATAATCACAAATTTAAGGCAGTTCTTACCTGTGAAGCAACAGTATCATGAAACAATAATACAGCTCAGTAAATGACTCTGCTCAGTTGTTGAATGTTTTGTTTACATGGCAGTAACCATGGTAACGTCTGCCCATCACAGCCAATCATGAAAATACATTAGAAGATTGACTTGTGTAGCCTCCTAAAAGCAAAATTGATCTATTTTTAAGTATATATTTAGAAAACTTGACCCATTATTTAGAAATTTAAAAATTTGGGGACAGCACGGCAGCAACTTCAGGGGATGTCAAGTTTGTCTCGCGAGTAAATGCGAGATTTCGTGTCTCGCGCGGGTCTCGCTTTTAGATTCTAAAATGGCGCTTTGTTGTTACAGGAGTTTCTAATCCATTTATTATTGCCACGCTGCACATTTTATCAGGCTAAACGTGTTCTGCATAATGTAACTTATGCACATTCCGGCAATAGACTGAACAGGAAGGTTCATTCATTTGCATGCACTATTCGTTTTTAAACTAGTTTGCTCGCTACGCTGGGTGTTAGCATTAGCACAGTAGCTAACATTCTCCGTGTAAATTGTATCCCGACAACGTCGCAAACAAACGAAGATGGGCTATTTAAAACTAATAGAGATTGAAAACTTTAAGTCGTACAAGGGAAGACAAATCATTGGACCGTTTCATAAGTTTACTGCAATCATCGGACCTAATGGATCAGGTATGTTATGGTGGACATTTTCCTGCAGCTAACGTTAAAAACAAGCTACTTGCTAGTTTTAGCTAACGGTAAAATGCAGTTGCAAGAAGATATCGGTTATTCATGCAGCACGTGTGTTAAATATTATATATAATAAATATTTTGTATTTTGGGGAACGTTTTTTATTGCAATCCCATGATAGATATGAACATTATTTGCCTAGTTGTTTGAGTTAACGTCAAGAGCAGCGAAGCTTTTGACACTTAACCATTTCTACCATAACACAATAATCTATTACTCACCTTAATTAACGGCGAACTGAAAATCCTGGATATGTATTTTTTTTCAGGAGGTACCACATCACAACGAATTATGCCTTTTGGTTGTGTTTAACTTGGCATATATTTGAGGTACAGCAGTCAGCGAAAACCTGCACAAAAAGTCAGAGATATTTAGTGTATTACAGGGATTTTATTTTCGATTGGGTTCAATTGCATAAAATGTATTCAGTAAACATTTCTCTTTGATTTTTGCTTATTTCAATCTGTATTGTGTATAACTTATTCAAATGTTATTGCTGTTCTCATAGGAAAGTCCAACCTTATGGATGCCATCAGCTTCGTGTTGGCAGAAAAGACGAGTAACCTGCGTGTAAAGACCTTGAAGGATCTAATCCATGGAGCTCCTGTGGGGAAACCAGCTGCCAACAGAGCCTTTGTCAGCATGGTGTACCAGGAAGATACTGGAGAGGAACGCACATTCACAAGGGTCATTATTGGTAAGAAGCTTCCTTGAACCAGAAATGAGAAGATGTGGCTGTTGTGGAGTAAATGCTGCATAATTGCATACATTCTACATGAGTCAGACACGACTGGACTAATCCAGGCTTTTTAAAAATCGGGTCTTATTATTTGAAACTGTAAATTTGTTTCCTGTAGAAATTTTTATTTTAATACTTTTGCAGCGATGTTGTACAAATTTTTGATGGAACTACATGTTTATCATTGTGTCAGGGGCTTCTTCTGAGTACCGCATCAACAGTAAGGTGGTGGGCCTGCCTGAATACAGCGAGGAGTTGGAAAAACTTGGAATTCTGATCAAGGCCAGGAATTTTCTAGTCTTTCAGGTGAGACTAAATTATTAGCATTAGCATATTAGCATATTACCATTAGTAAATCTCTTATTGAGTCATTTTGTACGCACATGATTGAGAGTTAATTTTAGCTTCTGTTGTAAAATAGATGTGATTCAAAACTCAATGTTGTGATAAATTCATTTCTTGGTATTTTATTTTTTGGGATAACGACGGTAAATTTTTTTTGTCCCCCCCACTTCAAAACTTTGTGTCACTTCCAGGGAGCTGTGGAGTCTATTGCCATGAAGAACCCCAAGGAGCGTACCACCCTCTTTGAGGAGATCTCACGTTCTGGAGAGCTGGCCCAGGAGTATGATCGGAGGAAGAAGGAGATGGTGAAAGCAGAGGAAGACACACAGTTCAATTACCATCGCAAGAAAAACATTGCTGCAGAGCGCAAAGAAGCCAAGCAAGAGAAAGAAGAGGTATGTCCCAAAAATACCATTAATCCAGCAACTGATTCGTACCTTGTGTTAAACATGTGCAATGATAATCACAT
>SSNS01000297.1:141538-166798 GCA_006937985.1 Aphyosemion australe | reverse complement strand
GTCTCTTCATTGATCTCTGTCAGGCTGAGCGATACCAGCGCCTTAAAGATGAAGTGGCCAGGGCCAGCGTACAATTACAGCTCTTCAAGTTGTATCACAACGAAACTGAGATTGAAAAACTGAACAAAGAGCTCGGTCAGCGGAACAAAGAAATAGATAAGGACCGTAAAAAGATGGATCATGTGGAGGAGGAGCTGAAGGACAAGAAGAAGGAGCTAGGCAGGCTCATGAGAGAGCAGCAGACTATTGAAAAAGAAATCAAGTAAGTTTCTGTGAACTTATAACCTTCTTGTTTAGGTCTAGTTTCATAGCTAAACTTCATTCTGCTTGCAGGGAGAAGGACTCTGAGTTAAACCAAAAGAGGCCTCAATACATCAAGGCCAAAGAGAATACCTCACACAAAATAAAGAAACTTGAGGCGGCGCGGAAATCTTTGCAAAATGCTCAAAAGATGTACAAGAAGCGCAAAGCAGACATGGACGAGCTGGATAAGGAAATGAGGGCGGTGGAATTAGCCAAACAAGATTTCGAGGAGAGGATGGAGGAGGAGGCGCAGAGCCAAGGCCAGGATCTGACGCTGGAGGAAAATCAGGTCTGAAGTGATGATTTAAGGCTTCTGTAGTTATTTTCAATAGAATAACGTCTAATAATTAAAGTCAGTTGTCAATTCAGTTAAATTATGTACATTTTCTTTAACAAATAGAAAATGAACTAAATAAATATTTAACATGACTTTCTCTCATCGTCCAGGTGAAGCAGTACCATCGTCTGAAGGAGGAGGCCAGCAAACGCGCTGCCACTCTGGCGCAGGAGCTGGAGAAGTTCAACCGGGACCAGAAGGCTGACCAGGACCGTCTGGACTTGGAGGAAAGGAAGAAAGTGGAGACGGAGGTAAAATGACGACTTTTATGTGTTGTAAGGAGGTGTCGTTTACTTTAGATTTAATAAAACTACGTTTAACTATTTCTCACCAGGCTAAGATCAAACAGAAGATCCGTGAAATTGAGGAAAACCAGAAGCGAATTGAGAAATTAGATGATTATATCACCACCAGTCGGTAGGTTGCTGATTCATTTATTTATTTGTTCTGAGCTCTTTTTTAACTCTTTGCTTTTTTGTGTTTCTCCTCTTTTGAGCTTCACTGACACACTTTTGTTTTGTTAACCATCAGACAGTCACTGGATGAGCAGAAGCGTATGGAGGAGGAGCTGACAGAGGAGGTGGAGATGGCCAAGAGGAGGATTGATGAGATCAACATGGAGCTTAATCAGGTAACTCATACTTGCATGTTTTACACCCCATTTGAGAGACTTTGTAGTTTATTTGTGTTTGTGAGTGAAAACGTCAGCTCGAAAGAGCTCAGTGAGCATTTTTAATGTTATTGGCTTCTGCTGTAGGTAATGGAGCAGCTGGGGGACGCCAGAATCGACCGGCAGGAAAACAGTCGACAGCAGCGTAAGGCTGAGATCATGGAGAGTATCAAAAGACTCTATCCTGGCTCTGTGGTAAGATGCCTTTTTTGGTACAAAATGTTCATGTTTAAAATCCAAACACGGATATTTTCTGTGCCTTTGTGGTTGATAATAAATAACTGCTTTATGTTACATAGACTAGTTTTGAATGGATGTTTCCTCTGTTTTTAGTACGGCCGTCTGATCGACTTGTGTCAGCCCACTCAGAAGAAGTATCAGATTGCTGTTACCAAAGTGTTGGGCAAAAACATGGACGCCATCATTGTTGATTCAGAGAAAACCGGCAGAGACTGTATCCAGTACATCAAGGAGCAGAGAGGAGAGCCCGAGACCTTCCTTCCTCTCGACTACCTCGAGGTGATGATCACAACACGCACTACTAACGAAGAGTAATTTAATTACATGAAATACTAATGAAATACCTCTTGAATAAAGAATACATACCTTTCTATTTACTAATTATTCAGACCTGTGAGCTTCTCCACTCATGGTACCTCCCAGGTAAATAAAAATCCATTTAAAATTTAAATAGTAAAAAGTATCTTTTGCTCTGTGAAAGGTAAAACCAACCGATGAAAAACTGAGAGAACTGCGAGGAGCCAAACTGGTGATTGATGTGATTCGCTACGAGCCTCCTCACATCAAGAAAGCCCTGCAGTATGCTTGTGGCAACGCTTTGGTTTGTGAGAACGTGGAGGACGCCCGAAGGATTGCTTTTGGAGGGCCATACAGGCACAAGGTGCTTCACTTCATTTGGGATTAGGAGATTTAAATCGGAAGTGTCCGTTTTAAGATCTGGAGAGCTGTTTTGTGGTCTGATTAACATTTTCCTCATCTGTCTCCTCCAGACCGTCGCCCTGGATGGGACTTTGTTCCAGAAGTCTGGAGTCATCTCCGGAGGAGCCAGCGACCTGAAAGCCAAGGCCAGACGCTGGGATGAGAAGGCAGTGGACAAACTCAAAGAGAAAAAGGAAAAGCTTACAGATGAGCTGAAGGTAAAAATTTCACTGCAGTATGTACCGTACATCCCCGTGGCAACAGAATTTTAAATCAGAAAAAGCTTGTTTAACTCCACTAACTAATTTTTGTGTATCATCACTTGTGTAACACATTCCTCTCTTTTTTTTTCTTCGTAGGAGCAAATGAAGGCGAAGAGGAAGGAGGCAGAGCTGCGTCAGGTCCAGTCTCAGGCTCACGGCCTGCAGATGAGACTCAAGTACTCTCAGAGTGACCTGGAACAGACCAAAACCAGACACCTGTCACTCAACATGCAGGCATGTCCTGGTGCTTTGATTCGTTTCTGTTATCCGTCGTTAGTAACAACCTCTTTAAAGGTTGCTGTATTTGTGTCATACAGGAGAAGTCTAAACTGGAGAGCGAACTTGCCAATTTCGGTCCTCGCATCAATGACATCAAACGGATCATCCAGTCCCGTGAGCGAGAAATCACAGACCTCCGGGACCGCATGAACCTGGTGAGGCTGACGCAAAAGCCCGGCTCATTTAGGACCCACTTCATGAATATATTTCATCTGTAACATCTTTGTTTTTGATTTCTAGGTGGAGGATGAGGTGTTTGTGGAGTTCTGTAAGGAGATTGGAGTGAGGAACATCCGAGAGTTCGAGGAGGAGAAAGTCAAGAGGCAGAATGAGATCGCAAAGAAGCGGTCAGTTTAGTAATTCAATCCAAATGTTTTAGTTATTTTTGTTTTTTCTGTAATGTGTAACCTGGTTACATTTGATTTCAGTCTTGAGTTTGAGACCCAGAAGACCCGCCTGGGAATCCAGGTGGACTATGAGAAGAACCAGCTGAAGGAGGATCAGGAGAAGGTCATGATGTGGGAGCAAACGGTTAAGAAAGATGAAGCTGAAATCGAGCGACTTAAGAAGGTAAAAAACAAAACAAAACCATACTCTCGTAAATGCTTCATGTTGATTCATATATTTTAGGATAAAAGATCAAATTTGACATACTGTAATATTTAGGAGGAGCACAGGCACATGAAAATCATTGACGAGACCATGGCCCAGCTGCAAGACCTGAAGAACCAGCACCTAACTAAAAAATCTGAAGTTAATGACAAAAACCACGAAATGGAGGAGATCCGCAAAAAACTGGGAGGAGCCAACAAGTCAGTGACTGCCAAATCACAAATTCAGTTCTTAATTTCAGGTGTCGGTAGAAAAGCTACATTTGTTTGTGATTTATTGTAGAGAGTTGACCCAGCTGCAGAAGGAGGTGACGGCCATTGAGACCAAACTGGAACAGAAGCGAAGCGATCGCCACAACCTGCTGCAGGCCTGCAAGATGCAGGACATCAGGTTGCCGCTTCGCTCCGGAACAATGGACGACATCAGCCAGGGAGAGGTCTGTAAACAGTCATAATGTCATATTCTTTTGAAAAACAAACAGAAAATGGCTCATTTATTGTGCTGCTGTTTTAGGGGAGCTCTCAGACAGATGAGTCCAGCAGTCAGAGGACATCCAGCAGCGTCCTGGCTAAAGAAGCTCTGATAGAGATCGACTACAGCAACCTATCTGAGGACCTGAAGGTAGACGGTCTAATCAACACTTGTGTTTCCTTTAAAAAACAAAGTTAGAGCGATCCTTTCTGGGAATGAGGTTCCTGAATTTCTGGCAGTAATATAAACACACCACTTTTGTCTGAAATAGGCTTTTTATGTATTTTTGACTTTGAGTCTGGTTTGTTGAATACATGAAGATGAACTGATAAACTCTGATCTCTTACAGGACGCGTTGTCAGAGGAGGAGATAAAAGCAGAGACAAACACACTGCAACAGCGTCTGAACGAGCAGCAGAGCATCCTGCAGAGGATCAGCGCCCCCAACATGAAAGCTATGGAGAAGCTCGAGAGCGTCAGGGACAAGTTCCAAGAGACCAGCGATGGTGAGAAGATAGAATTATGGTCGAGGCTGGGGTTCAATGATCAGGAGGATTCCTGAAGCTTCTATTTATTAACTCGTGGCTTTATTTGCTTTTATTTTAGAGTTTGAAGCTGCTCGTAAGAGGGCCAAGAAGGCCAAGCAGGCTTTTGAGCAGATCAAGAAGGAGAGGTTTGATCGTTTTAATAACTGTTTCGAGTCTGTGGCCACCAACATCGATGAGATCTACAAGTCGCTCTCACGCAACAGCAGTGCCCAGGTAAAGAATACAGAGATTATTTTGTCTCAGTTCATGTGTTCTAGGTGTGTATTTGATAGTAGTAGGAATCACAGGGATATGATGCACAAAATGTGGCTAACAGTGCAACAGCCAACCTTAAACAACTTCCTTTGACACGTTCAGCTTCTTCTTTTCTGCATTGTTGCCACGGTAGGAAGTAGGTAAATATTTAATAACTGTGCTATTCTTTTGTAGGCTTTTCTAGGCCCAGAAAACCCAGAAGAACCCTATCTAGATGGCATCAACTATAACTGTGTGGCTCCAGGAAAGAGGTTCAGACCGATGGATAACCTGTCAGGAGGAGAGAAGACTGTCGCTGCCCTGGCTCTGCTGTTTGCTATCCACAGGTGATTTGATGCTCATTTGAGTCACTCGTGAAAATTTCTGCATCTTTCCATCCTGTTTAACATCTCCCCTGCATCTCTGTAGTTACAAACCCGCTCCTTTCTTTGTTCTGGATGAGATTGACGCTGCCCTGGACAACACTAACATTGGAAAGGTCTGTTTGGTTTTTTAGTTGGTGTTTTTTTTTCCCAATTGATTTTTCTTGGCGTTGAATCATAATTTTTGTTTTTTCTTAAGGTGGCAAATTACATCAAAGACCAGTCGGTGCAGAACTTTCAGGCCATCGTTATTTCTCTGAAGGAGGAGTTCTACACCAAGGCGGACTCACTCATAGGGGTTTATCCAGAGGTGAGGTTCTCTTTTGTAACTTTGAAATATATAATTTAAACTCATACAGGGACAACAAAGATTAGTTTAGTTATTAATCATAATTTTAATCTATTTCTACACTTTAATGAAACTAGACCTAACTTTGCATTATTGGCCTTCAGAATCCAGCAGTGATTAAATAAATTAAACACCATTTTAAATTTCAGTGTCTTTAGCGTTTAAGTAAATGCTTAATCACTGATTATTGTCACCTTCATCCACAGCAAGGAGATTGTGTCATCAGCAAAGTGCTGACCTTTGACCTCTCACAGTATCCAGACGCCAGCTCGAACCCAAATGAGTGAAATCCTTCTTCTCTCCATCTTTTGGTCGAGTTTCACGTACTCTAGTCACAGATTATGTATTCATTAGGTCTCTTTTTATTACCTGCTGTGTTTTAATTATGTTTTTTTTTAATGATAACTCGATAATTAGGAAGCTGTAGACAGTAACAACACACATGTACATTTAAACGGCCTTTTCCCAATTAAGTGACAAGAATGCTTTACTATAATGAATCAATGTGGATTCTAATCAAGTGAAAATCTAAACTTTTTGACGAATTTTTATTTGTATCAAGCGGAAAATGTGATGACATTTAAGGAATGCAAGTTGTTTTCAGAATTTTTATACTTTTTATGATTCTTTATTTCTTTTTGTGTGCTTCGAAGTCCTCTGGTGTGTTTACTTCTAATGCATTGCATCACATATGTGCTCTTTTTCCTGTGTTGTCCCAGTGTGTTGGATACATTTTTTGTGTTAACTAAATAAAACCTATAATTAGCTGCTGGCTCTATTGTAATGGGATTCTGAAGCTTGTTGCAACCTGCTTAAAAACAAAAATGACTTCAAACACAGCGATGAAGACTGACTGTGTTATTCTGAAACAGTAAATTCAGCTGTAAGATAATTCTAGCCAGTTTTGTTTGCTTTGCTCCAATAAATAATGCCATTTATTTAAGCTTCTTTATTGAAGTTTTAATGCAGTTTTTGTCTAATAGGAAGTACTGTTTGAATTTGTTTTTAACCTGCAGATGCATGCATCCCACTGCCTTAGATTTCACTCCATAAGAAGAAGTCTCAGCTTTCCTGGGTGTCGCTATTTATAGTCTGTTTTCACACCGTCCTGTGCAGAGCAGCAGTCAGAAGTATGCAGCTTCTCATCCTGGCTCTTTCAGCACTAAATCTGTTTCCACTAGTGACACGCAACTCATTTGTAATTAGGCAAAAATAACTAGTACAGACAAAAAGAAAAGTTTATTTTCTTTGACAGGGGTGAAAATACATAATTAACATCGACCTTAAAGGTACAGAAGTAAAGGACAGATAAGGTGGGGGATGCACTCAAACTACCGATGTCTTCCAAACCTTAAAACAAAGGCAGGTGAGAGGACAAAAAGTACAAAACTAAACAAAAGGCCTGCTGGGATCTTAGCACAAAATGTTAAACAAGTGCAAAATAAGATCAGCCTTAGTGAGCTTCCAAGCTAAACTCAACCATACTCCAGGTATGCTGAAAAACCCTGTGTACTAAACGGAGCAAATCATTTATAATCTAGATCTATGCATCGTTTAATAGGTTACATTTACCTTCATATTTACCATGAAAACCTCTGCCTTTCAACTGCAAGTAACAGTTTTAATCAGAAGACCTGGTAAACCTCAGCATCAACAAATAACAGAAAATCCTTTCTTGTTGCTTTGGAAGCTTCCTGTTACCTGTAAGTGCTGTCAGACAGGATCCAAAACAACATTTATCTGCAGAGTGGAGTGGTTTCCCACAGCCTTCAGTAAACTGCAGCTCAATAAAATAAAGACAGCTGCCTCCCTCAGCGAGGCGACATTTGACACTTGGCTGTCCCCTAAGTGGAATGGATGTCCTCAATAAATGCTACAAAGAAAGAAATGTCAGGTTACTTTGATATAAATTCAAAGTTTTTATTAGTTCAGGAAATCTGAGAGGCGTCTTATCAGATATTTAGTTTCTCCTTTGGTTTCATCCACTTTTGACAATTTAATAAACCCTGATCCATTCTGTATTTTGACCTTCAGTCAGACTAACAGATACAGATCATCAAAGGGGCAACAAGCTCCATGATGTGACTGGAGAGAAAGCCTCTTGTTGGTGTCAAAATTCACATTAACCACTTAATCCCACATAATCTCTAAACTTCAGAGTCATCTATTTTGTTTCGGCTAGGAATCATGGGAATCGGGCGTCTCTTTTTCCGAACAGCCGGCTCTGGCTGGCTGGTTTCTTGTCGTACGGCAGCAGGGACGGAGGGGGGGATGGGGACAGGGCGTCTCTTTTTGACAGAGGGGATGCTGCTGCTCCTGCTGCCAGAGCGCTCGTTGAGGATGCCTCTAGCCATTCCCTCCATGTCATTGACGGGCAAGCCCATAGCGTCGGCCATCTCCTTCTTAGTGACGCAGACAAAGTCTGGGTTTTTGGCCAAAGTGACCAGACCTCCTCTTTCAAGAGCCTGAGGAAAATAACAAGCTGAGTTACTTCAAGTTGCGTTTTTATGCTGCATTTTTAACAATCATAAAGATAACTTGAACTATGTGGTATTCTCTGAGGTCAAACCCTCCTAAAATTTGATGACATTGTTTCATCTAACGGTCTCGTTCCTGACTTGCCTCTTGGACCAGCTGGTCTGCTGCGTTCTGACTCTGACCTTCACCACAGTCAGGATCATAGGGGTACTGCAAAGAGACGTGATGATGCTTAAAATATGAACTAAATCCAAAGTCATCTGAACCAGAGGAAAACGCATAATTACCTGTGTTCTGTCTGTTCTCACAGTAAAGTTCCAGGAGTGACCGATGTCTAATTAAAAAAAAAGTATTTGATAGATTTGATCCAAACAAGGCAAACATGACTTTACTATACTTTTGCTGCTCTAAGTAATCTTAATTTAAAGTTTATACGTGTCCTTTTAGGTACCTTACCCGGCTCTGGGTCCTCATAAGGATTATAGAACTCCTCTGGACTGCCTTCTCTTTCAAAAGAAAATCTAAAAGCAAGCAAACATGATCAGATATGACACCAGCACTCATCATAAGAGCAGAGAAGTGTGTGTGTGTCGTGGAACTCACTCTGCAAAGGCGTTGTTGTTTGTGTTGCTCTTGGGAGCAGCTGTGGGAAAAAAGTCTGCACTGGGCACCAACGCTGAGGAGTTGGGGGGAGACTCGGACTGGCTTTCAGAGAACTGGAGGGGCCTCTGGTGGGTCACCTGGGATTGCTGAGCATTGGTGGGCTCAGAGGAGGAGTCCACTCGATTACCAAAAAGATTGTGTGAACGCTGGAAATACCAAGAGCCAAAGATCTAAGTTTTAGTCAAAGAACTTAAACTTGTATGACAGGGTGAGCATCCTGTCACTGTATCCTGAAGTGTTGCAAGGCCTGGAGGGCCTGGGTGGGATTNAGTTTCACGTACTCTAGTCACAGATTATGTATTCATTAGGTCTCTTTTTATTACCTGCTGTGTTTTAATTATGTTTTTTTTTAATGATAACTCGATAATTAGGAAGCTGTAGACAGTAACAACACACATGTACATTTAAACGGCCTTTTCCCAATTAAGTGACAAGAATGCTTTACTATAATGAATCAATGTGGATTCTAATCAAGTGAAAATCTAAACTTTTTGACGAATTTTTATTTGTATCAAGCGGAAAATGTGATGACATTTAAGGAATGCAAGTTGTTTTCAGAATTTTTATACTTTTTATGATTCTTTATTTCTTTTTGTGTGCTTCGAAGTCCTCTGGTGTGTTTACTTCTAATGCATTGCATCACATATGTGCTCTTTTTCCTGTGTTGTCCCAGTGTGTTGGATACATTTTTTGTGTTAACTAAATAAAACCTATAATTAGCTGCTGGCTCTATTGTAATGGGATTCTGAAGCTTGTTGCAACCTGCTTAAAAACAAAAATGACTTCAAACACAGCGATGAAGACTGACTGTGTTATTCTGAAACAGTAAATTCAGCTGTAAGATAATTCTAGCCAGTTTTGCTTGCTTTGCTCCAATAAATAATGCCATTTATTTAAGCTTCTTTATTGAAGTTTTAATGCAGTTTTTGTCTAATAGGAAGTACTGTTTGAATTTGTTTTTAACCTGCAGATGCATGCATCCCACTGCCTTAGATTTCACTCCATAAGAAGAAGTCTCAGCTTTCCTGGGTGTCGCTATTTATAGTCTGTTTTCACACCGTCCTGTGCAGAGCAGCAGTCAGAAGTATGCGGCTTCTCAGCCTGGCTCTTTCAGCACTAAATCTGTTTCAACTAGTGACACGCAACTCATTTGTAATTAGGCAAAAATAACTAGTACAGACAAAAAGAAAAGTTTATTTTCTTTGACAGGGGTGAAAATACATAATTAACATCGACCTTAAAGGTACAGAAGTAACGGACAGATGCACTCAAACTACCGATGTCTTCCAAACCTTAAAACAAAGGCAGGTGAGAGGACAAAAAGTACAAAACTAAACAAAAAGGCCTGCTGGGATCTTAGCACAAAATGTTAAACAAGTGCAAAATAAGATCAGCCTTAGTGAGCTTCCAAGCTAAACTCAACCATACTCCAGGTATGCTGAAAAACCCTGTGTACTAAACGGAGCAAATCATTTATAATCTAGATCTATGCATCGTTTAATAGGTTACATTTACCTTCGTATTTACCATGAAAACCTCTGCCTTTCAACTGCAAATAACAGTTTTAATCAGAAGACCTGGTAAACCTCAGCATCAACAATTAAATAACAGAGAATCCTTTCTTGCTTTGGAAGCTTCCTGTTACCTGTAAGTGCTGTCAGACAGGATCCAAAACAACATTTATCTGCAGAGTGGAGTGGTTTCCCACAGCCTTCAGTAAACTGCAGCTCAATAAAATAAAGACAGCTGCCTCCCTCAGCGAGGCGACATTTGACACTTGGCTGTCCCCTAAGTGGAATGGATGTCCTCAATAAATGCTACAAAGAAAGAAATGTCAGGTTACTTTGATATAAATTCAAAGTTTTTATTAGTTCAGGAAATCTGAGAGGCGTCTTATCAGATATTTAGTTTCTCCTTTGGTTTCATCCACTTTTGACAATTTAATAAACCCTGATCCATTCTGTATTTTGACCTTCAGTCAGACTAACATACAGATCATCAAAGGGGCAACAAGCTCCATGATGTGACTGGAGAGAAAGCCTCTTGTTGGTGTCAAAATTCACATTAACCACTTAATCCCACATAATCTCTAAACTTCAGAGTCATCTATTTTGTTTCGGCTAGGAATCATGGGAATCGGGCGTCTCTTTTTCCGAACAGCCGGCTCTGGCTGGCTGGTTTCTTGTCGTACGGCAGCAGGGACGGAGGGGGGGATGGGGACAGGGCGTCTCTTTTTGACAGAGGGGATGCTGCTGCTCCTGCTGCCGGAGCGCTCGTTGAGGATGCCTCTAGCCATTCCCTCCATGTCATTGACGGGCAAGCCCATAGCGTCGGCCATCTCCTTCTTAGTGACGCAGACAAAGTCTGGGTTTTTGGCCAAAGTGACCAGACCTCCTCTTTCAAGAGCCTGAGGAAAATAACAAGCTGAGTTACTTCAAGTTGCATTTTTATGCTGCATTTTTAACAATCATAAAGATAACTTGAACTATGTGGTATTCTCTGAGGTCAAACCCTCCTAAAATTTGATGACATTGTTTCATCTAACGGTCTCGTTCCTGACTTGCCTCTTGGACCAGCTGGTCTGCTGCGGTCTGACTCTGACCTTCACCACAGTCAGGATCATAGGGGTACTGCAAAGAGACGTGATGATGCTTAAAATATGAACTAAATCCAAAGTCATCTGAACCAGAGGAAAACGCATAATTACCTGTGTTCTGTCTGTTCTCACAGTAAAGTTCCAGGAGTGACCGATGTCTAATTAAAAAAAAAGTATTTGATAGATTTGATCCAAACAAGGCAAACATGACTTTACTATACTTTTGCTGCTCTAAGTAATCTTAATTTAAAGTTTATACGTGTCCTTTTAGGTACCTTACCCGGCTCTGGGTCCTCATAAGGATTATAGAACTCCTCTGGACTGCCTTCTCTTTCAAAAGAAAATCTAAAAGCAAGCAAACATGATCAGATATGACACCAGCACTCATCATAAGAGCAGAGAAGTGTGTGTGTGTCGTGGAACTCACTCTGCAAAGGCGTTGTTGTTTGTGTTGCTCTTGGGAGCAGCTGTGGGAAAAAAGTCTGCACTGGGCACCAACGCTGAGNGTGTATAAGAGACAGCTATAACTGTGTGGCTCCAGGAAAGAGGTTCAGACCGATGGATAACCTGTCAGGAGGAGAGAAGACTGTCGCTGCCCTGGCTCTGCTGTTTGCTATCCACAGGTGATTTGATGCTCATTTGAGTCACTCGTGAAAATTTCTGCATCTTTCCATCCTGTTTAACATCTCCCCTGCATCTCTGTAGTTACAAACCCGCTCCTTTCTTTGTTCTGGATGAGATTGACGCTGCCCTGGACAACACTAACATTGGAAAGGTCTGTTTGGTTTTTTAGTTGGTGCTTTTTTTTCCCCAATTGATTTTTCTTAGCGTTGAATCATAATTTTTGTTTTTTCTTAAGGTGGCAAATTACATCAAAGACCAGTCGGTGCAGAACTTTCAGGCCATCGTTATTTCTCTGAAGGAGGAGTTCTACACCAAGGCGGACTCACTCATAGGGGTTTATCCAGAGGTGAGGTTCTCTTTTGTAACTTTGAAATATATAATTTAAACTCATACAGGGACAACAAAGATTAGTTTAGTTATTAATCATAATTTTAATCTATTTCTACACTTTAATGAAACTAGACCTAACTTTGCATTATTGGCCTTCAGAATCCAGCAGTGATTAAATAAATTAAACACCATTTTAAATTTCAGTGTCTTTAGCGTTTAAGTAAATGCTTAATCACTGATTATTGTCACCTTCATCCACAGCAAGGAGATTGTGTCATCAGCAAAGTGCTGACCTTTGACCTCTCACAGTATCCAGACGCCAGCTCGAACCCAAATGAGTGAAATCCTTCTTCTCTCCATCTTTTGGTCGAGTTTCACGTACTCTAGTCACAGATTATGTATTCATTAGGTCTCTTTTTATTACCTGCTGTGTTTTAATTATGTTTTTTTTTAATGATAACTCGATAATTAGGAAGCTGTAGACAGTAACAACACACATGTACATTTAAACGGCCTTTTCCCAATTAAGTGACAAGAATGCTTTACTATAATGAATCAATGTGGATTCTAATCAAGTGAAAATCTAAACTTTTTGACGAATTTTTATTTGTATCAAGCGGAAAATGTGATGACATTTAAGGAATGCAAGTTGTTTTCAGAATTTTTATACTTTTTATGATTCTTTATTTCTTTTTGTGTGCTTCGAAGTCCTCTGGTGTGTTTACTTCTAATGCATTGCATCACATATGTGCTCTTTTTCCTGTGTTGTCCCAGTGTGTTGGATACATTTTTTGTGTTAACTAAATAAAACCTATAATTAGCTGCTGGCTCTATTGTAATGGGATTCTGAAGCTTGTTGCAACCTGCTTAAAAACAAAAATGACTTCAAACACAGCGATGAAGACTGACTGTGTTATTCTGAAACAGTAAATTCAGCTGTAAGATAATTCTAGCCAGTTTTGTTTGCTTTGCTCCAATAAATAATGCCATTTATTTAAGCTTCTTTATTGAAGTTTTAATGCAGTTTTTGTCTAATAGGAAGTACTGTTTGAATTTGTTTTTAACCTGCAGATGCATGCATCCCACTGCCTTAGATTTCACTCCATAAGAAGAAGTCTCAGCTTTCCTGGGTGTCGCTATTTATAGTCTGTTTTCACACCGTCCTGTGCAGAGCAGCAGTCAGAAGTATGCAGCTTCTCATCCTGGCTCTTTCAGCACTAAATCTGTTTCCACTAGTGACACGCAACTCATTTGTAATTAGGCAAAAATAACTAGTACAGACAAAAAGAAAAGTTTATTTTCTTTGACAGGGGTGAAAATACATAATTAACATCGACCTTAAAGGTACAGAAGTAAAGGACAGATAAGGTGGGGGATGCACTCAAACTACCGATGTCTTCCAAACCTTAAAACAAAGGCAGGTGAGAGGACAAAAAGTACAAAACTAAACAAAAGGCCTGCTGGGATCTTAGCACAAAATGTTAAACAAGTGCAAAATAAGATCAGCCTTAGTGAGCTTCCAAGCTAAACTCAACCATACTCCAGGTATGCTGAAAAACCCTGTGTACTAAACGGAGCAAATCATTTATAATCTAGATCTATGCATCGTTTAATAGGTTACATTTACCTTCATATTTACCATGAAAACCTCTGCCTTTCAACTGCAAGTAACAGTTTTAATCAGAAGACCTGGTAAACCTCAGCATCAACAAATAACAGAAAATCCTTTCTTGTTGCTTTGGAAGCTTCCTGTTACCTGTAAGTGCTGTCAGACAGGATCCAAAACAACATTTATCTGCAGAGTGGAGTGGTTTCCCACAGCCTTCAGTAAACTGCAGCTCAATAAAATAAAGACAGCTGCCTCCCTCAGCGAGGCGACATTTGACACTTGGCTGTCCCCTAAGTGGAATGGATGTCCTCAATAAATGCTACAAAGAAAGAAATGTCAGGTTACTTTGATATAAATTCAAAGTTTTTATTAGTTCAGGAAATCTGAGAGGCGTCTTATCAGATATTTAGTTTCTCCTTTGGTTTCATCCACTTTTGACAATTTAATAAACCCTGATCCATTCTGTATTTTGACCTTCAGTCAGACTAACAGATACAGATCATCAAAGGGGCAACAAGCTCCATGATGTGACTGGAGAGAAAGCCTCTTGTTGGTGTCAAAATTCACATTAACCACTTAATCCCACATAATCTCTAAACTTCAGAGTCATCTATTTTGTTTCGGCTAGGAATCATGGGAATCGGGCGTCTCTTTTTCCGAACAGCCGGCTCTGGCTGGCTGGTTTCTTGTCGTACGGCAGCAAGGACGGAGGGGGGGATGGGGACAGGGCGTCTCTTTTTGACAGAGGGGATGCTGCTGCTCCTGCTGCCAGAGCGCTCGTTGAGGATGCCTCTAGCCATTCCCTCCATGTCATTGACGGGCAAGCCCATAGCGTCGGCCATCTCCTTCTTAGTGACGCAGACAAAGTCTGGGTTTTTGGCCAAAGTGACCAGACCTCCTCTTTCAAGAGCCTGAGGAAAATAAGCTGAGTTACTTCAAGTTGCGTTTTTATGCTGCATTTTTAACAATCATAAAGATAACTTGAACTATGTGGTATTCTCTGAGGTCAAACCCTCCTAAAATTTGATGACATTGTTTCATCTAACGGTCTCGTTCCTGACTTGCCTCTTGGACCAGCTGGTCTGCTGCGGTCTGACTCTGACCTTCACCACAGTCAGGATCATAGGGGTACTGCAAAGAGACGTGATGATGCTTAAAATATGAACTAAATCCAAAGTCATCTGAACCAGAGGAAAACGCATAATTACCTGTGTTCTGTCTGTTCTCACAGTAAAGTTCCAGGAGTGACCGATGTCTAATTAAAAAAAAAGTATTTGATAGATTTGATCCAAACAAGGCAAACATGACTTTACTATACTTTTGCTGCTCTAAGTAATCTTAATTTAAAGTTTATACGTGTCCTTTTAGGTACCTTACCCGGCTCTGGGTCCTCATAAGGATTATAGAACTCCTCTGGACTGCCTTCTCTTTCAAAAGAAAATCTAAAAGCAAGCAAACATGATCAGATATGACACCAGCACTCATCATAAGAGCAGAGAAGTGTGTGTGTGTCGTGGAACTCACTCTGCAAAGGCGTTGTTGTTTGTGTTGCTCTTGGGAGCAGCTGTGGGAAAAAAGTCTGCACTGGGCACCAACGCTGAGGAGTTGGGGGGAGACTCGGACTGGCTTTCAGAGAACTGGAGGGGCCTCTGGTGGGTCACCTGGGATTGCTGAGCATTGGTGGGCTCAGAGGAGGAGTCCACTCGATTACCAAAAAGATTGTGTGAACGCTGGAAATACCAAGAGCCAAAGATCTAAGTTTTAGTCAAAGAACTTAAACTTGTATGACAGGGTGAGCATCCTGTCACTGTATCCTGAAGTGTTGCAAGGCCTGGAGGGCCTGGGTGGGATTCAATCCCCAGACTCCCAGGTGAGAGTCACGCGTGCTAACCAGTCAGCCAAAGGGATATCCATGTGGCCAAGCAGCCAGGGCACATGATCAATCGGGATACAGTGACAGGACACTCACACTGTCACACTTGCAACTACTATTTTCAATGCAAACATGGTGGTTCGTGCATGACAGTGCGACTCCTTAAAGAATAAGCTTCAGACCTGGTAAATGCCTTCCTCTCCAGCCTCCTCCATCGCTCGGTCCATTTCTTCCTCATTTTGAAGGTCACCTGAGATTGCTCTGTGCATCTCTGGAGCAGCTTCTTCCTCTATACTCCTCAAACCCGCCTAAAAACATAAAAGATGCAGAAAAATGAGGAGCTTCAAACACATAGCGTTCATACTGGTGTAATGTAGCATTCAGTTCACCTGGATCTCCGGTCCTGAGGCGCTCTTCTTGGATGGACGGTAACCATAATACTCCTCCTGACGCTTCATGAACTTACGGAAATGCTCTTGGAGCAGGAAGGTGGCGTAGAACTTCCCCACAGTTACCTCATCATCTGTGAGTCGACGGGAACTTTAGTGAGTTATTGAATTTTTTTGTAAAAGTAAAACATAACTGTGTCCACAGACTCGCCTCCTATAGGTGGGATGACCTGATCCAACAGCTTCATACTGGTGCGTTTCCAGATTTGTTTAATAATTGCTCTCAGCTCCTCGTTGGCCTGCTCAAAGTTCCCTGTATTCAACATTTCCGGTTAAATTTGACTAAATTCAAACAGGTGACAGAGAAGTAAGAGTGTTTATTGTTATTTCGTTGTTCTATACCTTCAGTTTTGATTTTGAGCGCGGTCCTGACCAGAGCAAACAGGGTGGCGTTGAAGGTGACGGTGCCATCGCTGTTGAGAGGCATGTTCATACCAACCAGCCGCTGCAGACACAAGGAACAGAACAGATTTTGCCTTTGTGTCTTTGAAGAAACTAAAACAAAAGTGCATTTCCATTGTGTTTACCTGGCACGCAGCACGATGAGGACAGAACTTGCCAAAGCCCAGCGGGGGTTGGATACTCCGCAGCAGCGTCACCACATCCAAATGCTTGATTCTCCCCCTACAGATCAGAGATGCTCATTATAATCCTGCTTTCACCATGAAAACTAAAATCACAGAAGCTTTAGTGTTCACACACGTGGCTTCAGGGTCATATTCAGCCCAGATTTTCTTAAACTCATCTAGATGGTGTGGACCAAGCAGGGACCAGTCACGGGTCAGGTAGTCAAAGTTATCCATGATGACAGCTACAAACAGGTTCAGGATCTGGCGTGAGTCAGAAAAACGTGTGAAAATTCTTGCTTTAACGTTTTTGTGATGCTGGTTAATCTGTGAATGATAGTTTAAACCAAAGCATCTAACCAGGAAGGCACACAGACAGTAGAAACTGAGGAAGTAAAAAACAGCAAAGTTGGACCCGCAGGTGTACTCTTCTCCCGGTAGGAAGTCAGACTTGGGGTCACACTTCTTCCCGTACATTGATGCCATCATGACCTCCTGCCAAGCCTCTCCTGTAGCACATCTGGACACAAGATTAGAATCCTTGTTCACTTTTAAACATCCATCTTGTTTTCTCCACATCCAAGCAACCAGACTCACCGGAATAACATTAGAACAGCCTGAGGGAATGTCTGGAAGTTGTTGTTGCGATTGATTTGGGTGCCGTCCACTAAGGCTACCTTGCCAAAGATCTGTTGATATCGAGTCAAATTATCATCACGGTTACATATAGATCAGCTCGCTTTAGTGACATGACTTAGACACATAATGAGTCCACAGAGGTTTAAAGTTTGGTTTTGGTGGCCTTTACCTGCATCCCAATGACAGCATAGATGAAGAAGAGCATAATAATGAGCAGAGCTACATGAGGGAGCGCCTGCAGGGAGAAAGCAGTTTGATCAGAAGCACAGCAGAGATCAGAGGTAAAAACCACAAAGCCATGATAGTTAGGAAAACCTGGAACGACTTGATGAAAGTCCACAGCAGATTCCGGATTCCCTCCGATCGATTCAGCAGTTTGACCAGGCGCATGACACGGAAGAGTCGGAAGAATGTGATGGACACGGAGGCATTTTCAGAGGCCTGTGGATGAAATAATAAGAGTTGCTCAAATGAAGGAAAACACAAAAAGGAAAGATCTCCTTAAAAACTAGCAGAATTTCACTTACCGCGATTTCTTGCATAGGGTTTGTCTCCTGCACACAGACGAAGTTGCATATGCATTAATTATTTCTGATGAACAGAACACACCAAGCCCTTTTTTTGAAGCCTCCTTAGGATTTCAAAAAAAGTTTAACACCAGAGTTATTTATTCACCTACTTGTCTGATGTGCTGAACGGCTAAAACTTGTAACCCATGCACATTAAACTAAACACACAGTTTGTTGCCAAGATCCTACTAGTTTCCTATCAGTCAAGCCATTACTTTAACTTTAATTACAGACAGTGTTGAGATGTAGCCCTGTGTATGCAATCATAAAAGCCTCACTGTAGCCTATTACAGCCAACTCATCGAGGTCTATCTCAGACAGTAGAAAATGACTGTTTTATGAGCCGTTTGGGGCCGATTCACCGAGTAAATGAGGAGTAGTAGTTTAGTAAGTGCTCACACAGCAAGGCTCATGCAGCGGTGCAGATATTTACAGCACAGCCATGGAGACAGTACAGCCCTCCACTGGATTCCAGCGCAGTCTGTGGAGGATAGACAGATGAAGGAGTGAGACACATGGAGGACAGAGGGACCGATGGGGGAAGTAGAGAAATACAGAAAGCAGGTTCGGATTGGAGAAATCGTGGCAAGTTTGTGGATGAAACGATGAGGACAATGGTGACGATGATAAGATGGTGTGTTCTTGTACTATAAATAAAAGTGAATCTGTAACTCTGCTCTTTTTATGTGCTCACACAACACAGATAAGATTTTAAAGTAATTTTAGTGATGTGCCTTTGTGATGGACGCTGAAGAGGGTGAATGAATGACCACATTACTGACCCCCGTTTCTCCTGGCACCAATCAGAGGCGGTGCCTTAAATCTAAGCTTTTGGCTCAGATTGCTGAATAAATGCAGGCTTGCCTCATTTTGACCAGACAGCACCTGCAATGAGAATCTAAAACATGTGATTCTTTAGATTAAGATAAACATCATATGGACTCACGTCGACTTCACTGAGGATGACGTCAACGACGCTGCCAATGACGATGATGAAGTCAAAGACGTTCCAGGGGTCTCCAAAGTAGCCCTGCGTGATCAGATGAATCATAGTGACCCATGCAGGAATACGAGTTCTTGCGTAACAATGAGGACAACAAAGATTTGGGTCTTTACCCTAACTTTGAAGGCCATGAGCTTTAGTATCATCTCCACCGTGAAGAGCACAGTGAAGATCAAGTTCAGTGTGTCTGATAGCTTGGTGACATGGTCCGACTGGTTGCAGTGCTGTTAAGAGTGGAAAGAATTTCTGTAAAAATGAATGCTACATCTGCTGATGTTTTGGTTATATTTAAAAATGACAGTCATTGTGGTTTTAGTTTACCACAAGGTGCTTCATGACATACCTGCATCCCCAGACACAAGGTGTTCAACATAATCAAGAAGAACATCAGGTACTCAAAGTAGCAGGAGGTGACGATGTACCAGACCCTGTACTGGGATGGGTTTTTGGGGATGTAGCACCTCAGAGGGCGAGCCTTCAGAGCATACTGCACACACTGACGCTGTGATGCGGGAGAAGACAGCAAGTGTGTTAAAATAAAAAAATGGTTTTAGATTTTTGTTAACAATCATAGTTCTTGCTCCGACTCATACCTGGTTCTTGTCCAGCTCACAGTTCTTATACTCCTGCTCACCCTGCTCCTGAAAGGTGACAATGACAAAACCCACAAAGATGTTCATCATGAAGAAGGCGATGAGGATGATGTAGATGATGAAGAAGATGGACACATCCACACGGTTGTTGTAGACGGGACCCAGATCTTCTTCTGCTGAGTCTATGGCTCTGTATAAGAGTCTGAAAATAAATCAAAGATACAATAAAATGAATTTATGCAAAGTGAAAACAACAAAAATAACTTTTGAACCAGATAATATTGAATGAAAGGTGTTTCTTGAGTTTACTTTGGCCAGCCCTCAAACGTCGACACAGTAAACAGAGCCAACATCCCATTGAGAACATTGTCAAAGTTGAAGTCACTGTTGAGCCATTCTCTTTTAGCCAACGCTGTGTCCTGCAGCGAGTTATCCACGTGCTTCATGAAGTATCCTCTGAAACGTGCAAAATCAGTTAGAGGTCACTCTGAAACAGAGCTGCAGATCTGATGGATGAAATCTCTGATGTGTGAGGAACGTTCTGTCTTACTGGCAATCCTCTGCCGTCACTTTGGTCAGATCCGTGCAGCTGTAGAATTTACCCTGGTGGATGAGGGATTAGACATCGATTTAACATACAAGCAGCTAGGCGTCCATACTTACTGAAGATCAGTTTAAGACCTTTACAGTATCAAGTAACCAAATACCTTAAATAGCTGCACTCCAATGCAGGCAAACATGAAATTCAGCAGCATGGTGACCAGGACAATGTTGCCAATGGTTTTGATGGCCACGAACACACACTGGACCACGTGCTGTCAGGAAAAGATGTGAAATAACTTAGTGAGATGATTTTATTTAGTTATGCTATTTGAGCACAATTTTAATTGTTCTTTAGTTGTGTGCCTTTTCATGGATTTGTTCCTTTATACTCAGAAAAACCAGAGCTGATTATGTGTCTTTATAACACCTTCACTGATTAAACGGTATGTGTGTTGCCTGGTTTAGATCACCATACAGCTGTACATACAACCCTAGCCCTAACCCTAGCCTTAGCCCAATAACAGCTAAACATAGTGATTTTTTTCTTGTGTACAGGCATTCTTACCCTTGTATTTGCATCCTTGCTATTGAGAGATTTTAATTAGAATTCTTTTGGTGAAGGGTTATTAAAAGGTCTAATTAAAGACTTCCAATCAAACAAAAACATTTGATTAAATTGCATGTGTTGTACCTTCAGCCCTTTGGCTCTGTTGATGGCTCTGAGAGGCCTCAGCACCCTCAGCACCCTGAGAATCTTCACCACAGAGATGGCACTGGATCTGCAAGACCACACATTTTTCTCTCAGAAATGTATTTTATATAGTTTGATGCGAACAAACAGATATGGCGTTCTGTAATTGATTTGTTCTATAAAGTAAACTCACTCCATTCCCATGGACAGGAGCGACACTCCGACAACAATCAGGTCCAGGATGTTGAAGGAGTTACGACAGAAAGAGCCTTTATGCATGAATGCTCCATACACCGTCATCTGTCAGGGATGAGTAGTGTTAGCTCATAATAAAAATACAGTCATACCAAGAATTGTTCTGAATCTACCTTCAGCACAATCTCAATGGTGAACACGGTTGTGAAGACGATGTCAGCATATGCCAAGATCTGAGAAAAGAATGAGAAAAGATGGAATGAAAAAACAGAGCTGTTAAGTTTTATACTACTTTGAGCGGATGTCACCTGGTTTCTGTAGGATTTTGGGTCAATGGGATCCTCAGCTGCCAGAGAAATGGAGGAGAGCAGGATGAAGAGGAGGATCAGGTTGGTGAAGGAGGAAGCGTTGATGATCTTGTAACATAGTTTACGAAACCTGGAAATAAAAGTTGAGGCCATTTTGAACACACAGGAAGGTGTTTACATTGGAGGAGTTTATTACACGTGTTTTTATTGCTATGTTGTACAAGATGACGATCAGAGTCCTACTTGTTCTGAGGGCCGAAGATGAAAAAGGAGCTGGCTTCAGGCAGAGGAACAGCTTCTTCCTTCAGCTGCAGGTCTGCCATGGGTCGAGGTCGAGGGCTGATGGGGATTTCGGGCTCTTCCTCCTCATCATCACCTAGATTGAAAAAAATAGCATATTTCTGTAACAGCTAAATTCTTAAAGAGTTTGATTTTAATAAATAAATGAATCAAATAAAAGTTTTAACATTTATTACCAGGAAAATCAGCAGGAGGAAACGGATCTTTGACTTCATTGACATTCGACTCGAATTCATCAATTTTAAGCTAGAATAAAAACATGTATTAAATATAATTAAATATAATTGTGCTGTTTAATGAGTAATTCTGACACCAGACACAGCACTAACCTTGGCTGTGGTGGGCATGCCCTCCATCTTGGCCCTCTGTTCAGCCAGTTTCTTAGCGATCCTCTCCCTCTCCTCATCCGTCTTCTCAGGCATTTTGGACCTTTACAGTAAAACAAGAGAATAAAACTGAATGTAGCTATGCATGGACAGATCATATACTATTACAAGTGTCCTAACGTTCACCTCAGCAGTTTCTTCCTAATCTTCTCCTCTGCCTTTTCTTTCTGAGCTGAGGTCAGACTCTCAGCCTCTGCCAAGTTGTCCACGGCGATGGCCAAGAAGACATTCAGGAGGATATCTGGTTGCACTGAGCTCAGGAAAACAAAGTCCCACTCTTAGCCTCATTTGTGCCACACAAATAACCAAGCTGTCATTTGTGAAGGATACAGTTTCCACAGACAAACAGGATGATGAAGTAGATAGCAACCAGGATGCCAGGGATGACGGGCCCTCCGTAGGCCATGATGCCATTGTACATGATGTTAGTCCACTCCTCTCCCGTGAGGATCTGAGATATATATGTTTAAAAGTAACTTAAACACATTTAAATGGGTGCTATTTATGTTGAATTAGCTCTCGATTACAGTTTAAAAGAAAGCTAAGTGTACAGCCTCACCTGAAAGACGCTGATCAGAGCTTGGGGGAAGTTGTCAAAGTTACTGCGACGGGGCCTATGGTAGTCAAAGTTAAATTTGCCGCCAAACACCTGCATTCCCAGGAGAGAGAAGATTACAATAAAGAGGAAGAGTAGGAGGAGCAGTGAGGCGATGGAGCGAACAGAGTTCAGGAGAGAGGCTACGAAGTTACTCAGAGAGGTCCAGTACCTAAAAACACGAAACAGATTTTAAATGATGACAAATTTGACCATGATGGTTAAGAGCGATGTAACAGACCAGAAGGGATTAGATTTACTTTGTGACTTTGAGGATCCTCAGCAGACGGATGCACCTGAGCACAGAGAAACCCAGGGGAGCCACGGCACCTGCCGACAACATGATCATCTCCAGGATGCCACAGAGGACCACGAAGAAGTCAAAACGGTTAAATAGTGACATGAAATACGCTCTGGGGCCCAGAGCGTACATCTTCACAAACATTTCTATGACAAACAGCACCAGCAGCACGCGGCTAGCCGCATCTGTAACAAAAGAGGAGAGAAATACTTTGATTTGAAATCCAGAAATGTTTTTTTTTTTTGGGAAAACATATTCATGAATTACTGACCTTGCAGGTTGGTCAGCGAGACAGGCTGGTGGTGGTACTCTGTAGCTATGGTGAGGGTGTTGAGGAAGACGAGGAACATCACCACCCAATAAAAGCTCTTGGTTTTCACATAAACCAAACACTTCATCCTGAAGAAACGATTCCAGCGGCGGGCCAGGCGGCTAAACACAAAAACAAGTCTCTCCTACAGTGCCAAGAGGTGATGGATACTGCTTTAATACAGCAGAAGAGGAGACTCACTAGTAGTATATTATACGACTTTTGCCTTCCAGGTCGTACAGGCTGTCTGTGTCCGAATCTCCACTGGTCAGAGGCAGAAGACCTGATGAAATAACGAGAGTTTAATTCAGTCTCCTCACATAGATGAAGAGTAGGTCTGGACCTGACCTTTGCCTTCTCTGTCAGCATCCAGGACTTCAGCGTGGGTGATCCATTCCATGTAGCCATGGACGTCTTCATCCAGCTGCTGACGCTCTCGCAGCTTCTGAAACTCCCCTCTTGATCTGGCCTTCTCTCGCTCTTTGGTAAACTCTCTGTGTGGAAACAGAAATGTGTGGTTATTTTCTTTATCTGAGGAAACAAACACACAGAGAGTATGGCTGTTATCTTACCCACTGAGCACACCCAGAACAAGATTGAGCACAAAGAAGGAGCCCAGCAGAATGAGAGGAACAAAATAGAGCCACGGCCACTCGTTGCCTATGGCGTCATTAACCTGTAATGAACAACTCATGACATTCAGTCAAAAAACACATTTAAACGACCATCTAAAGTGAAAACATGCAGATATCCCTGACCCAGTAGAGCACTTTGGTCCACCCCTCCATGGTGATACACTGGTACACAGTCAGCATGGCAAAACCAATGTTATCAAAATGAGTGATCCCATTGTTGGGGCCCTCCCAACCCGGCCGACACTCAGAACCGTTGATCATACAACGGCGTCCGTTCCCAGCCTGAGCACACGGCGCTGGGAGCTCACCTTCTGCTGCTGCATAAATACCTGTTGGTGAAGGAAAACATGGAAATGTAAAGCAACCTAAACCTAACCCAACACTTTAGTGCAAATATGTTTGACTCTGGTCTCTAATAAATACTTGTGCCGGTGTAGTAGCAGGTCTTGTGCATTTTGCATTTAAAGAGTTCCAGTCCCATGATGGCGTAGATGGTGACCAGAAGGAAGACCAGCAGGGCGATGTGAAGCAGAGGCAGCATGGCTTTGAGGATGGAGTTCATCACCACCTGCAAGCCTGAAAGTAAACAGTGAAACCAGATGTCCCAGTGGGATGTGTCTGCAGCTCGGTTTGTGTGGATTAAACCACAGGCTCTTACTGGGAACTCCAGAAACAAGACGAAGGGGCCGCAGTACTCTGAAGGCTCTCAGGGCCTTCATGTCGAAGCCCCCGCCCTTTTCGACTGGTACTCCTGAAATATTATTTATGGTATCCAAAGCAAAGGTGAAGAGACTGCAGGGGGGGAAACAAATGCAAAGCCATTGAACAAAACAATCACTTCAAGGTTGATCTTTAGAAGAACTTTGCTAATTTAGAAGGAACCCTTCTGCTGAGGCAAAGCAAAGACAGCTTTGTTGGCTGAGGAGCTGCTGCACAGAGCTCATCTTACCCCATGAAAACGATGACAAAGTCCAATATGTTCCAACAGTTCCGTAAATAGGCCCCTTCATGGAACACAAGCCCATACGCTATAATCTTCAAGAAGCACTCTAACGTGAAGATGATCAGGAAGATAGACTCCAGACTTTCCTGCAGAAAGACAAACAAATCTGGCATCATGATGTCATTGCCAGCATTCACATCTGTCAAAAGACATCAAAATGTCACACATAAGTTATAACACAGTTGGTTTTGATGTTTTTGTTTAAGGATCACCTGACTGTCATTCCTGTGGATCCTGTTAGCGACTAAATAAATACAAGTTATCTAACCAGTGTTGGGATTAAAACTCAAGGGTAAATAGAAATGCCATTGTGGCTGTATATTATAAAAACAACATAGTTGTATCAGTATCAACAGTTAAGCCCATTTCCCATCAGATAAAGTCATGTTAAAACTCAAAGCCAACTGAAACCCTAACCCTAACCCTAACCCCTAACCCTAAACTAATCTGAATAAACTAGCTTAATAAGTCCACCAACAAAAAGCCCAAATCTAAATCTCTGTTGTCCAAACTAAAACTTGAGTGTATTTACTCATCAGGGACAGTCGTACGGCTGTACTTTAACGTCTCAATAAAACAAGCAGCATATTTTTTAACTTTATGACTGAGGTAA
>SSNS01000297.1:60423-141439 GCA_006937985.1 Aphyosemion australe | reverse complement strand
CACGAGAAAAGGTTTGTGTACTCCATATTGGCCGACCTACTTCTGACAGCAACATGAGGGTGAAGCATCTCTTCTTACAGTTTTCACCCCAGAGGAATGAAAGTAAGACGTTTTGGCTTTTTCATTCCTTATAATGTTCTGAGCTTTACTTTATTTGCTGTTTCAAATAGTTTCGAACAGAAAAACCTGATTAGAAGCAACATGGAAAGAGACAAGTGTTTTAAAATACACAGCAGATGATTGGCTAAAGCATTTCAGTCAATCACTAATCTTTTTTTGTGGTTAAAAACTTGGTTTCAGTAATAAATGCTGATTGGGCCAAATTTTTTGTATTTTCACCCTAAATTATATGTTTGAGCAAAATGACCTTTCTTATAATCTTGACTGTAAATCTTACAATAATCCAGATTTGCTTTGGGTTCATCCTTTAGTCCTGCCGATTTATGTGGAGCTTTCTGTTGGTGGCGATGCTCATGTTTGCGTATCTCTTTAAATTTCTCATAAATGTCAACAACCTCTAGTCCTTTAATAGACGGAGTCTTTCTATCCTGGGATTATAACAGCTTCTCTGACTCGCTTTGATGAAAATATAAACTGATGTGGCAAAAATTTCAAATTTTTTTTTTTTCTACATTTCTGATGCTCTAATAATACCTCAGCATTCTCTCACATTGAGAAAAAAAACACAAGGTTGTAATAATTTTCCTTTAAATCATTAAAAACACCTAAATTTGATCCAGCTCAAGTAAAATATAATTATTAAACACACAAGTCTTGGATTTTTTTCCTGATATGCAAGATTATTTATTTATTCTGTACAAAAAAAGGCCAAAGCAATTCAGTATTTTATCATTGAGACTGACTTTGCATTTTGAATTAATGGGACTGAGACTGAGCAGGTTTCCTTTGCAGGATTGACCTCAGATCATCTTTAGACTGTATTTTCTGACATCTAACACACTACCCACTGCTTCGTCGCAGTGAAAACACACACCTACGATGCTGAAACACAACATCAGCAGAACCTAGGAGTCAAACATGTCTTTGAAATAAGAGACTAAACCTTGTTGCGCTTTAGGATTTAGGGCAGAATACAAAACAAGTGCATAGTAAATGAATGCAGTGAACTTTTCCATACACGTGTTCATTGGCTGTCCCTCTGCAGACACAGATGGGACTCCAAATAAAGAACTGAGTTGTATTTAGAGGCATTTAAATGGAGCTGAAGGGCAGCTGAAGCCTCTGCATGTTCAAAGCCAAAACCTTCCAGCAAATTATTCCAGCTATGATTAATGTTTGTAGAAATCCAGCTACAGGAAAACGGATGAAACGCTGCTTTTTCAAACCAAAACGTTTCTACGTGACCTACCAATCTGGAGTTGGTGTTGTTGCTGTCTTCTTCAGGCATCGGCAGGAACACCGCCAGAGCTATACAGTTAGCAAAGATGGTCAATAAAATAATGATCTCAAATGTTCTGGGTGGGGGAGTTAAGGATCATGAAGCAGGTCATCTAAATTCTAATAAACCGTTCATACAGACACTGATGGAGGAAAGGGTGTCTTTGATGTATTCTAGGTTGTTTTGTACATTTTAACCCAGACCAGCAGCTTCGATCACTGACTTTAAATCCTGCCTGAAACATCATCCCTAAAGCAGCTCGTCGGGCGGCCGGCGTTGCTGTTGCAGCTCGTGTAATCCTGTCTGCTGTGATTCCTCATTCTCATCCATAGGGGGCTCTCCGAGAAAATTCCCCTGCCAGGTCAGCATCATGTCTGTGTGACGCTGTGGGACAGCTGCGAGGCCCAAGAATATGACAAACCGTTTAAACACGGACGACTCATCAGGGGGAAGAAATCCCTGGATATGCTAGCAGATGTTGGTTTTATTCACACGTCTATTTCTATTGATCAGCTTCTCACTCGGTCTGTGAAATGTTGCTGCTTTTGCAGCATCAGGACCATAATTAACATGCAAAACATTTTGGCAACAAACAACAAACTGTCAATTTTTGGTGATTTAATAAGAGAAAATGTTTGAAAATGATTGAGATCTTATAAAGATTTCCTATTTAAATGGTTCTTTTTTAGGTTTTGTGTAACTAATTGATTTAAAAAGGTGTCAAAATAATGATTTTATCACATCTGATCATGATCTCTTCTCTCTATTTGGTTTACAGTCTTCATAGATCCCTGTTTGTTTGAATGAATATAACATTTAACTACAACCAAAAGCATTTGACCACTTAGACCATTTCACTGATGTCTTCAGAAATAAAGACGAGAGGATTTAAGTGAAAATCACGTTTTTACCCAGAGCTCCAAGTGTGAAAGGTGTGATTTTTAAAGGATACTTCCACTCCACAATGTTGGTGCAGGCCTTGCGGAAAGGATTTTTGAGTGAGAAGAGGAAGAGAGTTCTGGCAGGGCGAGGGTTGCCCCCCGTGGCCTGCAGCTTCTTCAGCTTCTCCCTCTGCTTCCTCTTCAGTTCCTCCTCGTTCATGATGAACGACTTGTTTCCCTCTGCGTTCGCCGCCATCCTGATTCCTTCACTTTACACAAACTTTAAAATCCAGAAAATAAGTTTCCTCTTGATGTAAAATCCCAAACACTCCGGTGCAGCATGTAACTTCCTTTAGTGGCAGCCCCGAGGCTCCAGATCAGCCTCTCTTGTGTTGGATTCCCCCCCGCTGCCCTCTTCTCTGTCTCCCACTCTCTTCCCCTGGCTGAGGGCCTCTGACAGAAAAAAGATCACCCCAGCAGAGAAAAATAACAGAAGCCCAGGGAAGCTGGAAGAGGAGAGCAGTTGGCCTTGCAGTAGTTTAAATTTAGACCGTGAACCACTGGCAGGCCATGCTTGGGGATGGTTTAGAGGGCAGAGTGAAGGAGGGGCAGCAGAAACAAGGGGAGACGCATATTCTTTAGGGGGTCCTGCAGCAGGAAACCAAATCTAAAGCGTAAACAGTGTGACTCTTTTAGAAAATATCCTCTCGGGAGCACTTTGAGATTTCAGTGAAATGTAAAGTGCATTACAAATAAAATGTATTATTATTATTATAATTCCAAACTTGTTGGAGTGGTTGCATGAAGGACATTTTGTTAAATGAGAAACCTTCATGAAAAATCTTGCTTTCACAGGAATGATTAAATAAGCATTCAGTATTTCCTCCTGCTGTCATTATCAGTAGATGATGCATGTTTTAAAAAATACAGAAGGGATGTTAATTAGATCATTTGTTTAAAATCACATCATTCTGGGAAACAACATATGTTCATTAATTCACATCAAAATATTTTTTACTTGTATTAGTTTGATGCAAACCACACGTATCGAATGACATCTGCTCTCAGACATGTTAGCAGTGGTAATTTTATCATCATGTTCTCACAGCATAATATGTCGTGAACTATGTCGCCCTCTGGTGGTAGATTAAATAATTGATTGTACCAAAGAGGAAGAAGTCTCCAAACGTCTGAAAGAATGAAAACAGGTATTTTCTTACTTTTATTTAACTTCGAGCCAAACATTTAGACAAAGTCTGAACATTTTAAAGTCAGGCTAAAGATAAATATGCAGCCATGAGGAAAATAAAACAAAATGTGACCACATCCTGGAACTGATTCTGTTTTTTCCTCTCTTGGTGGAATAGTTTGACATTCTTCAAGGCAGAATGTTTTTCCTCATCTAAAGAGGTTTCTGCAACGCTAAATATTTTACATCAAATTAAGAAAAAAAAAAACAAAAAAATGGTCCAAAATTCCACCAGAAGTAAAAACTAAAACTTCAGATGAAGAATTTCATGCAAATTCAACAACGACCACTGATTGTGATGGTTTGATAAAATACATTTTTCCAGCAGAAGAATGAGAGAGCAGGAAAAAGGCACAGGCTGAGTTTCAAAGAAGCAACAAAAATTTAACCAACCCAAAAAAAACGATCCTTAGTGCATACACTGAAAGAGCCTGAGTTTAAAAACAATAAATTACAACTAAACTAACATCTGTAGAATCAAATAAGCAAGCTGATCTGTAGAAACACAACTTCTTTATAAATCGTGCAACAACAAAAAAAGATTTGGTATTTACAAATATTTCAAAAATGATGACAAACCTAAAATAATTTAAAAATTCTGAAGCAGCAGCGTCGTCATTCCTAAAAGTGACTGAGAAAATGTACTAATCGCGTGTGCAGAAGATGTTTACATTCCACTCAGCTGGCTTACTTTACAGTGATTATCTCATAAATTACAAGACAATAAATTAGATGAAATGTTTTGAAGTGAGGAAACAGCAATGCAGTCAAAGCGGTGCTGATCAGTGACAACCAGGTGTGTGATAGCGCAGCTGGTGACCGTGTGACAGCACAGAGCCGGGAAGGTTAAATCCTTTAACCCTTAAAGCTTTCAGCGCAGGACGAAGCTCTAACTTAGCAGCTTGTGTCGGTCAAAAACAGTCTTGCGCTGTTCCTGCACCTGCTTCTTCCAGCGCTGCTGTGCCCCTTCGACCCGCTCCAGAACTGTGTTTCCTCTGGCTGGCCCACTTTCTGCACGAGGACGCATCTCCTAAACACACACATAAGAACACAGGTCAGTTTAAATCCACAGCTTCGTCATAAACTGGAATGTAACAGATGCAATAGATGCTGGAAATGTGCCGCTTCTTTGGTTTGTCACCTCAGAGTCTTCCTCGTTGTGCAGAGGCTGAGTGTACGGGTCGTGTTTGCGGATAAGTGGATCCACCAGAAGCAGAAACAGCATGTAGAGGAGCAGTGCGCCCACGACAGACAGGTAAATGATGATGGTTACCTGAAACATTTAACACGAAGAACATATTATACTGTTTAGGTTACCAGACTAAAACAGAAACAACCAAACTCAAAGACAGCCAGCTGTACCTTAATAGTGTTGCTGCTCCGCTCCTCATATTTACATTCACATAACAAACAGTAAGCTTCCACATCATGACCAGGAACTGGCATGGGCTCCACCACATGGAGGCACGTGCTGTAAATATATCAAAATGTTACGTTCATTATGCACAACAGAGACATTGTCATAGAATATAAACAGATCAAAGTAAGACAGGATTTTATCTCTTTGGAACAAGAACAAGATTACCAATGAGGTAAAAAATTATAAAATTATCCTATTTTACTAATATAAAATCATTGGAACAATACCTAAGAGATATTTCTGCAGGCAGTTCAAACTCACCCTCCTAAAATGATATTCAGTCTCAATAAAGTTCCTTACCAATCTTTCTGGGTGACGTTTTTGTTATAGATGTGTCCAGAAATGTTTCTGTAGGGTGGGCAGATGCACTTGCAGCGGACATCCTCAAAGCTCTGCAACAATCAAGAAAAGTGGATCAAGCTTGTCCAAATATTCTCTTCAAAACAGGTCAGAGAGCTTTTTTTCCTGATGGCATCGATTAGGTTCTTCACTTAATAACAAAACCAACCATAATGTAAAAAACTACAGCTGGGTGAAGGAAATTATTGGGGACTTGCTTTATGCATTTTAAGCTATTTTGGAGTTGATGCATACACAGATTTGATTGCACAAGATGCAACATTGTTTTTAAGGATGTGACTTTAATATAGTGGTAGCTTGAAGTGAAAATCACACACAAATATGTTTTCTCTGACAAGCATTTCTTATGTTCTAACCTGCAATGGCGGCAGAAAAGCATGCTCTTTTGCCAAATTAAACATTAAAGTGTAGAAGTGTTGAGTTTTGACATTGAAAATGTATATAATTAAAAACAAGCTTCCATAGGACATAAAAAAGTCGTTTGTTTTTACCTTGGCCTGAACAGAAACAGCAGTTTCCAGCAGCAGCACGGTCACTACTGCGGCTGGAACAAAGAACCAGGATCCACCTCTGCTGGACGACATTTCACCTCAAAGAAAAACAAGCTGCGCGAATAGAGAACAAATGATCACAGTGTCAAAACAAAACATACAACTAGCAAGCTAGCGCCTAGCAAAGTTAGCTACCAGGCTAACACAAAAATAAAACAAATATTACGTGAGAGGGTGGCTATGAGATTAAAATCAAATCCGTTTGTGTTTAACGACACATTTAACTTACGCTGTAGCGACAGAAAAGCTTGTTTTTATGTACATCCAGAGTAGTGCTACATACGGTCTGGTTGCAGTTGAAAGAATCGTTAGGTTGACTTCCGGATTTCGGAATCAACGTCACAGACCTCCCATGAACACGGGGTAATAGCGCCCCCTGTTGTTTAGAATGTTAAAATCACTTTGAAATTTTTAAACTTTATTTAACAATATCGGAACAATAACAATGAATCCAAACTTTCATTTTAAATTACCATCTACTTTAAAATATCAAATTTAACCCTTTGGTGCATAGAGGTCACTACAGTGGACAGCTAATAAAACGTGTGTTTGTCTTTAAAGAGAGCAGCACCTTGTGGTGGGAGATATATTAATCAAATATACAACAAAATAAGAAAGAGAATAGAGGGGAGACAAAGTAAAAATTAAATGAGTTTTAAAACCATTCAAACATAGAATACCAAACCATCAATTAAAAAAACAAAACAAAAGCAAAATGAGTTCAAGAAAGATTGCTGTCATATGAAGAGATTGATATTTATTTTATTTATTTATTTAACCTTTATTTAACCAGATTAACCTGATAGCCACGTCTTTTAGGGCATTATATTTATTATTTAGGGCAACTGGATGAAGACACGAGAACCCAATCATTTCGTATATGTCTTTCAAGAATAAGGATGTTTTCCGCCCCCAAGTGGAAATAAACGGCTACTACAGGCAGCTTTCATAAAGCTAAACAAGACAAAACTCAATACAAC
Source organism: Aphyosemion australe (assembly GCA_006937985.1). NCBI lineage: Eukaryota > Metazoa > Chordata > Actinopteri > Cyprinodontiformes > Nothobranchiidae > Aphyosemion > Aphyosemion australe. The sequence goes on along the minus strand of SSNS01000297.1, from coordinate 134,599 downwards.
TTCCTGTAGATTCCTTCAAAATAAAACATACAGCAATATAATTACTATTTGTTTCAATCGGTTTCAATTAGCGTTAACAGCATAGTTATAGTCTAGATAACGGAGAACCATAACGTCTTCACTTATACAGACAACTTAACTACTAAAACTCAACAAATCTATTTGGCTTCAACAAGATTAAATCAACTAGCTAAAGCAGGAATTATCAGCAGCTAGCTAAAGCGCTACAAAAATCAGATCATACGCCCTCTTGTGGCCACAGGGCGAAACTAAATCTACGGTTGACCTAAAATGATTTTTCTCTTAATAAATTAAATTAGGTTAATATATTTAGTCACAGAATTTGACTAGCATGCGTTTGAAATTTCTAATTAAACATGTCAGAAATAAAACTATTTGTTATTAGTTCAAAGACCAATAAATACCCAACTACATCTAAAAACACAGAGAGACAGTCATAGAGACATACGTTTATTTAAAGAGTTTTTTAAACAGGAAACGAATTAATGTATTTGGTTCTCACAATGAATATATAAATACAATAAAAACCAAATACAACAAATCCAACCAGCAAAAGAACCGAATTATAGTTCTTTTTTTTTTTTTTTTTTACTGTTTGCCCTTTGGTTAAATGAACATTTTATTTAATTACTTGTAATCTGTCGTTTGATTTGATTGATGGCCACATACTCTATGAGGGATTTATATATATTATTTAGGTCAACTGATGAAACACGGGAACTCAACCCTTTAATATCTGTCTTTCAAGAAAAGAGATTTTTCCGCCCCCCAGTGGAAATAAGCTGCTACTACAGGCAGCTTTCATAAAGCTAAACAAGACAAAACTCAATAGAACTTCCTGTAGATTCCTTCAAAATAAAACATACCACTCTAAAATTACTACGGGTTTCAATTAGCGTTAACAGCATAGTTATATTCTAGATAACGGAAAACCATAACTTCTTCACTTATACAGACTACTTAACTACTAAAACTCAACAAATGTATTCGGCTTCAACAAGATTAAATCAACTAGCTAAACAGGAACTTTCAGCAGCTAGCTAAAGCGCTACAAACATCAGATCATATGCCCTCTTGTGGCCACAGGGCGAAACTAAATCTACGGTTGACTTAAAATGATTTTTCTCTTATTTAAATTAAATTAAGTTAATATATTTAGTCACAAAATTTGACTAACATGCATTTGTAATTTCTAATTAAACATGTCAGAAATAAAATTATTTGTTACTAGTTCAAAGACCAATAAATACCCAACTACATATAAAAACACAGAGAGACAGTCTAGAGACATACATTTATTTAAAGAGTTTTTTAAACAGGAAATAATTAATGTATTTGGTTCTCACAATGAATATATAAATACTTGAATAAATACAATAAAAACCAAATACAACACATCCAACCAGCAAAAGAACCGAATTATAGTTCTTTTTGATACTGTTTGCCCTTTTGTTTAATTGAACATTTTATTTAATTACTTATAATATGTCGTTTGATTTGATTGATGGCCAGATACTCTGTCTATAAGGGATATTATTTAGGTCAACCAAAGACTGTAGAAAAGAGGTCAAATGATGAAACACCGGAACTCAACCCTTTAATATCTGTCTTTCAAGAAAAGGGATTTTTCCGCCCCCCAGTGGAAATAAGCTGCTACTACAGGCAGTCTTCATAAAGCTAAACAAGACAAAACTCAACAGAACTTCCTGTAGATTCCTTCAAAATAAAACATACCACTCTAAAATTACTACGGGTTTCAATTAGCGTTAACAGCATATTTATAGTCTATATAACGGAAAACCATAACGTCTTCACTTATACAGACTACTTAACTACTAAAACTCAATAAATCTATTTGGCTTCAACAACTAAATCAACTAGCTAAAGCAGGAATTATCAGCAGCTAGCTAAAGCGCTACAAACATCAGATCATACGCCCTCTTGTGGCCACAGGGCGAAACTAAATCTCCGGTAGACTTAAAAGGATTTTTCTCTTAATAAATTAAATTAAGTTATTAATAGGTAATATAAAATAAATATATTTAGACATAATTTTACCAGCATACATTTGTAATCTATAATCAAACACGATCAGATATAAAACTCTTAGTTATTAGTTCAAATGCCAATACCCAACTTTTTCTAACGTTTTTTCTTTTATTGTATAATTAAAAACATATATTATTAATTTAGCATTAATATAACCCGGAACAAGAAGTAGGAGGAGAAGGAGAAGAGGGAACCAAATTAATGCATTTTTTTGATCAACAGGGAGTGGAATTTCTGCCCTCCAGTGGCAAAAATGCGGAACTACACTCAGTTGTCATGCTGTTTTTAAATGTGCTATATAATGTTGTGGTATGGTATAGGTTATGTTAAACCAGAACAAAATATTTTAGGCTACTTTTCTAAATAAAGATAAAAAGACCTTTGTTTTTTTTCTTCTTGGAAGTATTAAGGCAATAAAAACTAAGTTTGTAGTGCTAATTTATTTCCTTCCTCTTTTCCCTTCTCCCCATCTTCTTCCTGAATAGTAATACTTCCAAGGGGACAAAAAACAAGATTAGGAATTTTGTTCAGCTTTATTGCGTTAAAGAGGCTTAAATGTTATTAAAGTTTGAAGAAAAGAAAAAGACAAAATACCACAAAATTACCATAAGAGGGCGACATTTGTCCAGCAGTGTGCAATCATGAATGAGAATAATAAAAGTAGCACTTTCTCTTGTCACCCACAATTATCATTTACTTATCCACAGTTACATTTGGTCCAAAATCGCTTTTTAAATTAATTTAGCAGTTTATCTTGTTCAAATGAGCAAACATGCATCAACTGAACAGAAATGAATATTTTCATTTGCCTCCAAGGCGAGAAATTTACACTGTGTTCATCATTGTTGCTGCAGATTCTAAAATAATCAAGGTAGCCAAAAAGTAAAATAAAATAAAATACAAGAATCCATAAAAAACAAGGAATAAAAATACACAGAGACAGAGATCATATACTTTCCTAAAAGTGCTACACACACTTCAGTGCTGGTTAACAACATAACAAAAGTTTAGCATTCCGGTATTCATTCAAGTGTGACTTTGAATATATTAAAGATATAAAAGAGGCAGATTAACTTGGAGGAGAAAATTGCAAAACCACTTACAACATCGTATCAAGTTTTTAAAAACCAACCATGCAAAATATCAAAGTTTAGCCATGATTTATCTGGATGACAATATTAGTACCAACTATCATGCTATAAAATAAAAATGTTAACATAAATCATTTGAATAATAAGTCAAATGAAAATAAACATAGTTCTCATTCCTCTTCTTGCCTCCCTTTATGAATTTGTAAAATAAACCCCAGAATCATCAATCAATACACCTATTTCCTGGTAATCTTGCTTTCACATTTCTCTGTATGGTAAGGCACTCGCACCTATAATAAGTGGTAAAAATCAATAACTGAAAAATTCTGCCCCAACCACTCCAGCCTGTGGTCACTCAGATCAATGGAGACTGGGGTTATTTCTCTAATGAGCCATGATATCAGCATGAGCAAAACCACCGCAGCTTTGTGTAACCGCAATCATTCATGTAGCCCTCCAGTCAGCTGCTGACTAACAAAACTGCCAACAACTCTTTAATTCTGCACATTTTAAGAGAAATGAAAGATATTCAAATTAATTTAGGTCTGTAGAATTTCTGTCAGATTATATGCATTTGCTTCAAGCAAGCAGGGAGCAATTTGTAAAAGTAAACAGAGCAATAAATTAATGAATATGAATGACTGGAGACTATAAAACTCCTCAGGGGGGAAGGTTAGGTTCTCTTTCTTTCTTTTAGAAAAGGATCTCAGAAATGTCGTTTTTTTACGGTTCACCACACAGAACCTAATTAGGGAGGAGGATGTTAGCTGTTATTCTTGTTTTTGATGATGAATTGGTGAATATTAAGAATATTTATGAATGCACAATTACCTTTTTGGTTTGACCAGAGTTCAAATCTACTAAAAAACTGACATTTTCCCAAACTTAAAAAATAATTAGGTTTTTATAAAGTTAAATTATTGAATTAATCTGAACATGCAATACTTTTAGTCGTTACTGAAATAAGATGATAATGTCACGAATATCACGTTTTGATAATTTAATATTCCTTTGAATGCATCATTTATGCCATTTCTTCTGTTTACATAACTCCCTTCAGGTGGTGATTTCCTGAAGCTTCCTGCCTACAGCGAGTTTCCTTCTCTCACCTCTGTCAGCGTAAAGACACAAGTTCTGTGTGCTCTTTGATGAGAGACTGCCCTTTACACCCTCAGGCCAATTACAGCATAAATGACACTGACCGGTGCTCAGTGCTTCGTCTCATTATCGGTTCAGAGTTCTCACGGAAAAGTAAAAAGGTGATCAGGCTAAGGGCGGCAGGATGAGCAAAAACCTTCTGATAGAGGAAGAAAAGGGTTTCTGGTTATCTTATGGGAAGTGTAATGAGACAAAAATGTACTGAAACAGATATAAATATCATGTCAAAGCCTGGGAGTGGTGGACACACGCACGCACGCACGCACGCACGCACGCACGCACGCACACACACACACACGCACACACACACACAGCCTGGTTATAAACCAGCAAACTGAAATGATTCATCACACTGCAGCAAAATTAAAAAAAGCCCATCCCATAAACAACACCAGAAAGTAGCAAATCATTTGTCAGGCTGCTTTTTATCCCATCATTCAACGCTTTATTTTATTTGTAGGGATCTAAAAACAGCAGGGCTGTTTGCCCACTAGGAGATGCTCTGGGAAGGTAAAACATCAGCTGATGTTATGGAAGCAGACTTTAGAGAACTTGGTCGGGAAGATGTTGGACATGCTATAAAAACAAGGAGATGATTGCTAAAGCTGATTTAAAATACCTCTCAAAATAACTCCACATAATATTTAACTGTAATTCATAAGCAGTGTAAATCTAATGAATCCCCCCTGCTGTGGGATGACACGAGTCTGCAGCCTAAATTCTGTGTTTTCCCTACATTTAACCTTTCTGCATGTTTCTTTTTGACCTTTATCTAATGATCAGAGTCTCTCCACCCATCTTTTTCTCCAGTTTCATGCTTTTGGAGAGCACACCGTTTGAATAACAAGACCTTCTCAGAAGTGAATCCTCTCCTCTTAGCTGAGGTGATGCTTCGTGGGCTGCAGGACTATTCTAATAGACACACACATGGTAATTACAGTGGTGGGAGGCAGTAGACATCGGTGGTCTAGGGACAGCCCAAAACAATAAATCACAACTCCAGCTTCTGCCCTCCTGAGCGTAGCCGATCACGCTCAACCAAAAAGCAATTCTGCCAACATGTGTTTGCACATTTGTCTTCATCAGCCACTGGCCTGTTCTGGACCCTTGTGACTGAATTTTGCTTTCCCGTGGTAATCAAACAAGGACTACACTTTTCACTTGTTTGAGTCAAAGTTCTAGATTTTAGGCTGAATAATTAAAGTCATGTGGTGTTAAAAATGCTCGATGTTAAGTCTGAATAAGGGTAAACTTAAGGGATGTGAGATGCGTTTAAAGCGAATGGGAGGCAGAAGTAAAGGTGTCAGAACAGTGGTGGCGGTGACTCAGAGTACGTTCCTGTTCTGTTTTATCTGTCCAGACAGCTGCCCGTCAGCCAGCTGAGCCCAGGTAGAGGAAGATGGTGTCCGCTGAGGAGCTGGTGTCAGCAAGGTGAGAGCAGAGCCCACCGACACTGAGCCGAGCTGAAATGGATGCTGAGGAGAGAGCGCCTCGTGCCTCCGAGGGACGCCGAGTTCCAGCAGGGATAACAGAGACCGCTGGAAACTCAGCCAGACAGAACACAAAAACCAACAGAAGCCGTGACACATGACGGACACAGAGAGGAGTAGCCGTCCAGTCCCCCTCCCTCGTCTCATCTCATCCAGCATCTGAGCTTCAGAGAGACAAGGACCTCTAAAATTATGTGCAAAAAGAAGAGATGATGCTCTCAGTTGAACTGTGACATGTCGTAGTGTGCTGTTTCTGTTAGAGAAGATGCAGGGGCGCTTCAGTGAGACCTTATCACTGAACTGGGAGGAAAAAATACAAATAACAGCAAGCTGCCAGAAATATGCACGGGGTCGGAGAAGAAGACAGCTAAAAACAACAGCAGTGAATGAAAAGTGACCTGACTTGAAAGGTGGATAAACAGCTTCAGGGGAGGAGGGAAGCTTGCTGCTGGTTTAAAAGGACATAAAAGGCTTCGAGCCTGTTTAATAAGGTTTGGCAAGAGTCAGATTTGAACATTCACTTGATAAATAATAAAAAAGTAAGACATCTGGTTAATCAAGTTAAAACAAAACATAAATCTGTCTTGTGTCAGCTCTTCCTAAGCAGATAAAAGTCACAAAGATTTGCAATAAACCCTTTTATAGTTGTTGTGTCATTAATCCATGAAACGAAGGGCCTTTAAGTCACACGTTGGGGTGATTTTCAGCCATCGTGGCCCAGAGAGCAGCCCCCACATCTCTCCATCTCAAACAGGTTCCTTGTTCTGTCAGTTGGTGATCCACCCACCCCAGCTGCAGGCCACATCTGCAGGCGTCATGCACTTCGTCCGCAGGGGCCACCTTCACCAAATGCCACTGCGACTCAGCTTCCTTTGTTTTGGCGTTTGCTGGAATGTGACATGGCAGCGTGGTGGTGCGCCCCGACGGACAGCTCCAGGCGCTTCAACAAACACAAACCTAAAGGAAAAGGATTCTTGAGAAATAAAAGATAATAAGTGTGAATTTCTGCACATGCAGCTTGATATAATGAGGGGGAAACACTGGTCAATTTTTCTATCTGATTTAGTCTGTGTGCATGTGTGTGTTGTTTTTGCTTGCAGCAAATCAGAGGTAAACAAGATAAAATGAGACCAAACTTGTCATCTCACAGCGTCAAAAATCAATAGAGACCCAACAGTCTTCCTCTAATCCCGTCAGACGTGTGGAGCTGAGTGATGGTGAAACGGAGGCAGAGGAAGGAAGAGAGGAATAAAGGAGTCAGAGAGAGAAGTGAAGATGGAGGAGAAGAAAATCTGCAGCCAAAGCTGATCTAAAATCTGAATTTAAAGATTAGGATTCCTGTGCAATCCGAAGCAGCCATTCAGGTTCAGATATAGCCGTTTATTCTTTTCCTTAATTTATTTTCTTGGCACCGAAGCACTCTTTGCAATTTGTGTTTTCTCTTGAATCCTTCCAGAGGGCAGCGAGAACTGTAGCTGGCTCCCATCCTATTGTAGTTCTTAAAAGAGTCTTTTAACTTGTCATGTCTAACCAATCAAATACTTTGAATGCACAAAGATGCAAAGATGATGCCTTCTAACTGTTTCCACACCCAGTTTAAATCTGTCACTGAGACTACACCTGGCCTTAAGTGAAGCGTAACGTAATAGATGCGTTTCCCCACAGCCTCAGCAGCACGTCCCTTCCCACCAGGAGCGTTTCAGACGCCATTCGGCAGCGAAAGCGGTCCACGCAGCTGGTCCCACAAGGTGATTAAATTTGTGATTTTTTTTAATAGTTAAGCAACTGGAAATCTGCACGCGTCTTTTATTTTGAAAATTTCCAAATGTTTCAAACTGCCTTTGTGGTTGACTTTCTGTCTGAACTGCTGAGGTTTTTGTGTTCTGGGAGTGTAGCTTGTAAAAAAATAGAGTCAGAGTGTAAATTTAGTGGAGCAACTCGTCACTACGCTCCTGTGACGTCAGATTTGGAGTTACCATGGTGACCCAAATGAGCCACTGGTAGCAATTTTAACATTTTTGTTCCTGTTGCGTCTGTTCTTACTCATCTTATACAGTTTATACATGAAAATATTGGCACTGTTTCATAACAAAGATCATTTAAAAGTCCTAAATTATTAGGATTTATAGTAGAAAACAGGCTGGAAATTCAGGCAGTGCCTGAAATGACGCCTGTCCTAATCCTCAGAGCCGATACAGTTCCCATCGGACCCATGAAGCTTTACAGCATCAGCAGCAACGTCCTTCAGACCAGAGAAAAGACCTGATCTTTAAAGTGATGGAGTTTTCTGTTAAGTGAGACCTAATTTGTAGCTTGTTTACGCACTGACCTGAACAGCAGGTTGTTTATCTCATCTCCTCTCACTCTCTATTAACTTTCCTCACCAGCAGAATGTCTTTGTTTCAGATTACTTCCCATCGTGTCTTCACTGGCGTTGCACAGACCAGTAGATCAAACTTAAACCACCTGTGTCATAATTAGGTCAGGCCTTTATAAAGTTCATCATCAGGTTCAGCATTAAGAGAGGGAAACAGGCTGCGCTTCAGAACGGAGGGGAAACAGAAATGATTGAGAAAAGACAAAAGAAACAGAGAAATGTGGAGGTTTAAGAAAGAGCCAGAGAAACTGAGAAAGAAGAAGGAAAAGGACAGGGAGACGGGAGGAGGTGAGGTTAGAGGGAGACGCTCCACTGCCTGGCTGACAAACAGAGGGTCCCTCCAGAGCCAAGCAGATGAGAAGAGGAGAGCAACAGAGAGGGGTGAGAGAGAGAAAGAGAGGGGAGTTTGATGTGGGCAGTCAAGCCCACCACCCACAGCCTTCGCTCTACTCCTCCACTCCCCCCCTAGGAAAATCTATCCCTGCTCTCTTAGTATTCCTCCCATCTCTTGTGAAGGCTCTACGGAGGAGAGAGCAGACAGGCGGACTGCTGCTGAGGCCCTGGCCAGCCGTGTGTGATGCTATCTGGGAGTTTTGTCTCCCCCCTAACTCTTCCTTTTTAGGTCGGGTGTTTGCTCAGGGCTGACAGGACGGACGGAGCACCCAGCCTCTTGAAAACCTCCACCAGGGAGCTCAACTGAACATATCCTCCCCGAACACCTCCTCTTCTTTTTTTGCAGCTTCCTTTTTCAGAACCTGTAGATCCGTGGGTCTCCTGTGCAGGGTGCTAACAGTGTGAAGTCTTCAAGTTCAGCATAATTAAGTTTTCTTCTTGATATTCAAGCTGCAAAAAATATGTTGTAAGATTTGTTACTATGGGCAAGTTTAAAATGCAGATTTTAGCATTTGGCTTGGAGGCACCACGTGCCTAAAATAATCAAAACTCCTGGAAGAACTTTCATGTAAATGAAGAAACCAAGAAGGAGTTTTCTTGTTTAATGAGAATCTCAACCATCAGGCTGCTTCTCAGGATGTAACTCAAAAGTTTTAACTTGAGTGGATTGAATAAGCGCACATAGCATTAAAAGCAAGAATAAAGCTGACATTTAATTATAGCTCATTAGAATAAAATGACCCTGGTGTAAAATAGATCATTGTAAAGCATTCTTTCTGTTTTTGCAGCTTAAATCCAGTAAAACAAAACTAAGAACATAGTTAACGCTGTTCTCATCAATCATCAGTGTATCAGTGGTGAAAACAGTGGGTGTCTGGTGATCAGCCCAGTGGAAACCACTAAAAAACACCAGTAAACATGAATGTATAGGTTGATGCATGTGCAGGTCAAAGTTTCTAATTTAAAAAATAAAACCACAGAAAAGTCAGTAAGATCACAAATAAAAGACAAATCCTCTTTCATATTTCAGTGAATTTTTCACGTGTTTTAATAGTTATATTTATTATTATGAATCGGCATCATACAGTGATAAAAGTTTCCTTTTACACACAGGTGAACATGTTTCTCCGTCTGAAACCACATCGATCACCTGGAAGCTATAATCTCCATCCCAGCTGCTGCAACATGACTCCTAAACACACAGAGCTTTGGTTTTCTCCTCCATAGGAACCAGGTTCTCCATCACCTTGAGCCCAGCTCGTCATGCTTGTGTGGTTGCTCTAAAGGTCACAACTTGTATCCACCCTCATTAGCTGTCACTCTCTCTAGTTTCCTGCTTCTCTTGTCCTTCAAGTCGCTCCCTGTCCTGCTGTCCTTTCTCTTTGACTTTGGAGCGTAGATCAAAGTGGCATCTTTTTCTGAAGGTTAAGAGAAGTTAGAAGCAATCTAGATGTGGAAAACTAGCGTGTGTGTGCACGTTATTTGAAATGCAGCCAGTGGAGTCAGGTTGATTAGAGCAGATCTGCTCGGACTGTGTTGTCTTTAATTGTTACAGCGTATCAGACAGTATGCCTATAGCAATTACACTCGCTCAGAGACATCATCGCTAACTAAAGGTTCGAAGCCTTAGGGAGGAGGAGGAGAAAAGATGGGGTTTCCTGCTCTTCAAAAGCAGCTAATCAATATTTTTTTTAAAAAATGTTAGAATTGATTTATTATGCATCAGGGACGTGAAGAAAATCATACTGTTGCTTTTTAAATGTCCAGAAAAACACCCTGACAAAAAAAAAAAGATGCATTCCATCGGTGCACCCACAAGTGGTTTAATAAGGGAGTGAGAGGAAACAAAGGGAAAAACGAGGAGACCCACTAAAGAGAAAGCAAACACAGGTGTGGCGCTTTATGTGTTGGGGAGGTGAGGGGTAATCATGGCAAACTTTAATCAGTTCAGATCAATTATTCATGGTCAGGGGCCCAGCAAGCTGATTTCTAAAATGCCCCTTCCCTTTCTCTCCCACTCTGACAGCCTTGTATGAATTATTCAAGCTGCATTTACACAAAGAACTCCATCTCTGATACCTGATCAGTCGGTTAGAAACATTATGCAACAGGGAATGCCAATTAGAAATGGGAAAACGGGTCTCCTGGTAAAATAAAGGAAACAAAGCAGCTCACAGAGATGCAAAATGACATCTAAAACTCCTGAAGAACACACATTCTTCAATGTATGAAATTATTTGATTAACATTTCCAAAACGATATGTTTTTATCTTGCACCTTCATCCTCGAACTAACGACTTCCTGCTTCACCTGTTAATTGGTCAGAGTAGCAGATCTGCTACAGGATGCTGCAGGCTATTTGCTGTTATATTAAAACTGCAATGCTTTAGTAAAAGCCCTCAATCCACGCCTCAAGGCCAAGGTGCAATCCCTGGTCACTCTGATCCTTTTAGCTCACCATTCCCAGGTCGTCTTTCCATGGTCACTGTTCCTCTCCCTCATGAGCCTCCAGAAAGGGATTGACCTTCCCTTTCAGGTGTGTGACAGCCCATCATCCTTCACTAAAAAAGAGAAAGATAAAAAAAACACCTCTGCAACATCTCCATACCTAGACACAGAAAATCATGAAATATTCATGCCATGGAAATCCTTTTATTTGAATTGTTCATGTTTTCTTTCATGATACCCAGCACAACTTTGAAACTAAGATGTTTCAGTAGAATTTAATTTTCATACCTGCAGCACAATTTGAGCTGTTTGCAGATAAACAGGACAGGTCTCGTGTATGAGGGAAAACAGAGACTTCAAACAAGTGACTCACACAGATGAAGGGTTGGCTCTAAGAGAAGACACGGTGTTTCATTAGTTACATAGAGACTCGTGGATTTCATCACCCAGATTCTATTTATCACGCTCAGTTTAAAAAGTAGATGTGTGCTCGTAAAGGATGCATTGAAGAACTTTTCACCTCTTCTCAGGTTGGTTGACCCCTTATTAGAAAACCTTTGCTGTATTTTTGACCACTCTTCATCATGTACCTGAAATGTATTGTTTTCTTTTTCTAAAATTCAGATTTATATTTGGTTTATTACTTCAAAATCATAATTTTGCTTGAAAAACTGCAACCAAGTCTCACGAGTGCATGTAAACAAATAGAAAGTTTGCAAATAGAAAAAAAATACAAATCAAAATTTAAAAATGGTCACAATGTCTAAACTCTGGGCCTCATCCTGACTGAACAACAATTTAATCCTTAAGAGGAAGGCAATGATATAGTTCAATGAAATTAGTGCTTGCCACTAAAAATTCTTTAAATCAATAAATCGTTTGTTTTAAATTTTATGGTGATTCTGATCCAAGTTTAAAGCCATGCTATGCAACTTTTTCATATTTTTAAATCATTTTCTTGAGCCAGTATGTGCTAAAATGACCCTTTACAGGGTTAATGAAATGTTACTCAGACCCCCACCGCCCTCTGTGGCCAGAATACCACACTTGCAACTTCAGAGTGGCGGTCTGGTCCCTGTTGGACTTTAAAAAAATGGAGCTGACATGCCTGGTGCTGCAGTCTGCTTCCAGCATGTTTCCTGCATGTTTTAGATCATGAACACAGCTGATTTGTTTAATTTAGTGATGAACCGCTCCTGTAGACACTAATGAAGGCTGAGGAGACGTTTCAGCAGTTAGATTAAGGTGTTAAAAAGACAAACGCACAGCGAGGAGATAAGTTTTACTTTTGCTTTTGCCAATTGAACACCAGGGGGTGCTAAAAGCAAGCCAAAACTGCCAAGTGTGCCAAGAGTAACCGTGTAAACTAGAGATCAATGTGGTGATCAAGAAGAAATCTCAATCCTTTCTTATATTTCTAAAAAAAAATTAAAACAAGTTATCACATATGACAGCTGCGCTTTCAGCCAGGCTTTAATATTCAAACTAAATATCACAATTATGTTACGTAGTTTTTTTGTTACAGGATGTCTGAGGACATCAGCTGAAAGTCTGAAAACTTACAAGGACAGAGGGAGAAGTTGGATAAATGCTCAATAGAAAAGGGAGGTCAGTTCAGCGAAAGGCAGATAAATAGACAGCGGAGGAATGAGAAAGTCTAATTCTTGTTCTGCACCATTTATCACACTGAACACGACAGCTCCCAACCATAATTCACCAAATGATCACTCACGATAATTTAGAGGGATCTGTTGTGTCCTCCCCTCCCGTCTGCCTGCCCTTGGAATGTGTTCCTGTAAGACACGAGGTCAAACCACATGTCCACCGATGGTCTCAGCTCTTCACGAAGGAAGTTTGACCGGACCCCATTTACCTCAACCGCTGTGGTGACTGAGTGACAACACGTTAAAGTGGAGGCTGGAGGAAGAACAGGGATGTGTCTTTTCTTCTGCATCTCACCAGCCGGACTAATAGGCAACCACAATCGACATCTGGGAACATCCCTCTGCATTGCTAATTCACAGCTCCTTTTTGCTGCTGCACATACCAATAATATCTTATTGTCCTTTAATAAGCCTGCAGTGGTTGCTTTGCTTATTCTGTGTCTTTGATTTCAGATAAATGCCACATCTTTACTCTGCAGCAAAAAAGGTTTGGATATGAGATGTGCAGGATATGTGACAAGCTAAATGCAGTCGTGGGAGAAAAAGATACTTGATTGAAATAAGGATGGGAACAAATTGGAATGACTGAATGAAAATATAAAGCAGATACATTTCTCTAACAGCACATGTTTTGGTTGGGATGGGCAGACAGTTCATTCATCCTCGTCATGTTGCTGTCAGAACCCCAATGCAGACGAGTGATGACCACCCCTGTCAGAACAAGCACAGTCCGTCTCTCTCTGAATGATGGAAATGTACGGAAGGACGGATCAATTTCTTTCACTGCTGTCCTCTTCGTCTCAGTTCTTTCCCCTGTCATACCTTGAAAATCACTGTAATCTCTCCTCCACGTGGACGAGAAGACTTTTTTGCTATCACTTTCCGAATCTTAATCCACACCTTTACATCGGTTAGGTTCTCAGTCTGACATCTACATTACCCTACATGACCTTTCCTCCTTGTGAGCTTCCATCATCTGGTTTTGTCTGCTGGTTTGGCTGATCACATGTGCTTCATGTGGTTCTTTCACAGGTGGGCCTTGCCTGCAACTTAGGATGCTATTGCTTAGTTGCGTTCTGCTTCATACAACAGTTTTTACAACGCCAATGATTTCTCCTCCCCAGCGCGGCCTTCTGTTTTGTCTGCGCGGGATCACAAATGGTAAATAAGTGGTAATGGGAGTGAATGGGAGGGGAAGTCAGCCAACGTCTCTCTGTCATCACTTTAGAAGGTTGCGACCCCAAAGCACGGTGGCACAGAGCTGCTAAATTATTCAGGCTGTGTCTCAAGCCCCAATCTCTGGAGGAGACGGGCCTGTGATTGCTGCAAGCGGACCGACTGACATTTGCACATGAAAATCGCCTTTGTTTCCCCCCCAAACACCGGTTCTGCTCAAAGAAAACAGTAGAGCAACTCTAGTTATGTGGGGCGATGGCTCGGCATGCGGAAGCTTTTCTTTGGATTTGTGCTTGAACAACGGAGAATCAAAGTGAGCGACAACAAGACTTTGCATGTGATGAGATTGAAGTTTAGGGTAAATCCCAAAAGTACAGCAATAAGCATAAGCATAGCTTAGAAATTGGTCTGGTGGAGAAAGATCAAACCGACTCATAAATCATCTTCCCCATTGGGGTCAAAGGCCATTTGAATGAGGCATGAGCAGAAACAAGATTTTAGTTGTGGGGATATTTTCTCACAAATGCAATGATACACCGTGCATATCCCGACACACATATTGATTAAATGCCAGTGTTTGTGTTCATAGAAATTCCAGATGGCTGGGATTAATAGTGGAAGGAATCAATGTGCTTCAGAATACTGGCTCAGTGAACGTCTGTGCATCCCTGTAATGATGCATCACACACAAGACGATTTGCATCTAAATCATTCTCTTACAGCAAATGTAGGCTTGTTTCTGAGACGCTTATTATAATCATTAGTTTATTACCAAAGCACAGTCGAAAGAGTCCGAGCTGTTAACGGTTATTTTATCCAATTAAAGCCGGAGAGCGTTTGATTAATCCGACTCCTTCCAGAGTGCAGGTAAAATGAGTGGGAGAGCGCGAGTTAGAGCGAGAACATCTCTCTGTATGCTGGACCATGCCTCTGGACTGAAGGCAGAAGGAGCTTGTGTTGAAGGTGGGAGGAGGTGGAGGTGGAGAGGTGCAGAGGATAACTGGTCCTGCTGGGAGGGAGAGAGAGGAAAGGAGAGAGGAGGAAAACATAAAAAAAACAAAGGGAGGGTGAGAGAAAGGGGGAAGGAGGAGAAGGCGAAGCTTCGGACAGATGACAAATTGTGATTAATAAATGTGGTTCAGGACAGCAGTGTGGAAGGTTGTTATTAATAGAGAGAATTAGAGCAGCTGTGCAACTCAATCTGCACACTGTCATTCTGCATCAGGCCCCATAATCAGAGCCTAATGAAAGCACGCTGCACCAGGATGTAGACACATCCACACTCATGCACTCGGCTTACAGCTTCATGCACAATAAAACACGCAGACTCAGGTGAACATTTGATGCATTTACTTTAACTGTAGAAACTCTTTATTCTTAATTCTTCTTTAATTAGCTTACAAAAGTGATAAATTATTTTGTGTGTCAACAAGTTTGTTTTTTTACTCACTTTCCCCCAGTTGTTTCAAAGAGTCAATTAAAGCTTCAGAGATGTTAGATTTACTTGGCATGCAGGCATGGATTAAAATGCATCACTTTTCAACTTGTTCTTTATAAAATTGTCCCAAAATACATTTTTATAACCTCTTTATCAGTTTAAACGGGAGCTTGATGGATGATTTTCTGTCAGTAACAATGAAAACATCACAAATTTCAGCACTGGCGTCGTCTATGTGCTCCAAACTGAGGTGTGATCCATTCTCAGGACTTAAAAGCTTTAGTTATGTAAAACTTGCTATGGTTGGCTGAACTGCATAATCACTATGTCTTTTAAAGAACATGCAGACAAAGCAGAAGAGAAATATTCTTTGAGTTATGTAGCCATAAATAAGTGTCTGCTTCTCTCTCGCCTGTTTACACAAAAGAAGAAGCAGAAACTAAAACTTAAATCTTGCAGGCATGTGCACAAAGGCTGAGATTTATTCCTGGTGTGTCATGAAGTTAATTATTAAATAATAACTCAATAACTGTGGCCCTTTTGCTATTCGACAGTTGGATCACACCAGGTGACACGATAAAGCAGCAATGAATTTGAAACCAACACAATTCATAAATGTGATGCAGAATATTGAAATTTAGTGTACAACAGGGAACAAATGGAGGCGAGGAAGAAAGGGAGACAGACAGCTGAAAGACAAACGCATATTTTAATATTAATCACCTCAGTAATATTTTAACAGGCTCTAAAAATCCAATCCTGAGCATATTGCCTGTGACTGTTGGCGGTTATTATCTACTCAGGACTTGTGTTTTACTGGGAGAGACTGAGTCACCTGCAAACTTAATTCTCCTTAATTCTCCACTAAACCCAACCCATCTTTGGATTACAACCTCAAAATTATTATCTGCCTCTTCCTGTCGGGGTGGATCAGGATGAAAGGTCCCTATCAGCAGACCGACGGGCGTCATAGGACATAGGAGTGACAATTCGAGAAGAATTAATGTATGGGGTCTTACATCACATGCTACAGTGTGATTGCATAAAAAAGAGAGAAATTGTAAGATTAACTAAAACGTGACATAAAAGGACAGGAAAGGTGATCGATAAATAGGAATATTACTGAAAAAGGACTCTTGTTATGCATGACTCGTTTTAGTTTAATGCATTAATAAATACGTTTGATGAATTCATTTTGCTTCAAAGTAAGTTAATAAATTACCTCATCTGACTCTTTTTGATGTGGAGGAGCAGCAGCTCTCCTCTGAGCTCCTCAGATGACAGAAATCCTGCTGAGCTCGACTCATTCCAGCAGCTCGGGGAACACATTACTTCAGTTCAGATCCAATCAAAATCACATAGGTGAGGGTCAAAACGTAGAAGGACCAGTGTTCTTCGCTAAAAATTCCAACCTGCATTGTAACGGCTTCAATCAAAATGTAGAAATCCAGATATTTTATGCTTCCATATTACCAATGCGTTGATTAAACAATCCCAGAAAGCCATGATAGTATAAGTATTTGTATTAGTAGTATTTTACTGCCTAATTATTAAGTTGGGCTTAAGTTCAGCCCAAGAACAAGATTTGTACTCTGATAATAAAATGTTGCTGCCAGATCATTACAGGAGGAAATCAAACACTGCCTTCCACAAATAACTCCCTTTGCCCGTGCGCTCCACATGCACACATGTTTATTTACAGCAGTGTGTGGATGTTGCAAAAGATTTTAGGTAAAGGAGAACAGAGCAGCACAATGTCTGGGGCAGGGTGTCTCACTAATGAGGCTGTATAGCTGTGGGATGCGAGTCACAAACACAGACAATGGTCTAGGGACCATTTAGCCTCTCCTCTCATTCCTCACACATCACGCCCAGGCAGCTTTTACTCACTCACCCCCCTCATGTCCTCCCTTGCTTGACACAGAGAAGATGAAAACATCCGCCTTCGTTCTGCAGCAAATATTTTTTTGTTTGCATGCTCAGTTTGCCTCTAAAAACAGGTGAATGCCTCAGGTGGGAAGAGTCTGTGCAGTTAGGAGCCATTAGAGTAAAATCATGCTTTGAAAAGAGAAATAATTGGAGCTAAATTTGTTTATAAAGGATGAAATAAATGCTTTATTCAAAATGTGACTGGGAATGAGAATGAGAAAGTGTCTGCTGATATAAGAGAGGGAGGCAGAGGCGGGGGGAGGGCTGGGGAGGAGGATCTAACAGGTGCAGACGGGACTGATCGTGGACCAAACGCTTCGGTGCACAGACGCAGACTGGAGCGTCACCGTGCGCTCCTCGTTCGGAACTGAGTCCAAAAAAAGTGTTATTACGGGCGAAGTTGCTGCATTTCTACGTGTAACTAAAGAAAAGAGAATTACTCCCTGATTAAGAAACTCGCGCTACTTCACCTGGAAATTGATGCGCGCGCAGTTTGTCTGAAGTTCTTTGGACATTTAGGAGAAAACCGACGCGCAAAAGAAGGAATCCTTTTTTTATTAAAACAAACAGAAGGTAAGTTTTTCTATTGTCTTATTGTGTTTTCTCCCATTATTTCCTGAAGTTAGTTTTCTTTATCCATAAAAGCTCTTAAAATCAGTTTTACTTTAAAAGAAATTAATCAGCAAAAGTCCAACAGTGTGTGGCCAAATCAAATATTAAATGTCTTCCCTTTTTAAATCTTCATTTCAGATGCAGATATAAGCAGGAGGATCCAGTCAAAGCAGAACAAAGTGGAAAAATACATTTTTGATCTGCAAATGAGTGCAACCCAAATTCTCTGAACTTTTTTCCGTCCCAGTCCTGACATTTATGGAGACATCTACATAAAGTGATACCTTGATTTTTTACATTTTTTTATTATTTTAAAAGGCACAAGCTGTACCTTACTAAACAAAATTAAAATAATACTTCCACTTTACTTAAATTTGGCACAATCATCTTCACGTCAGTTTTAAAATCGGTTTGATGCCCAAATTCAAAAGTACAGAACATCAAGACAAGAAGAAAACATGATTTTAGTGTGTTTCTATGAACCTGAGCCCTGTCCTGGATATTTTTTTAAATCCTAAATACCTTTTTTGAGACTCTTGGACAAATTTAGTTTAAATGCTGTTCAGCATTCAAACTATTGTTTTTTTTAATTGCTCCTGGATTTTCTCCTCCAGTTGTTTCCTTCCTGGCATTCTACCATTTTGATTTTTCGCTCACACTTGACCAAGCAATACACTGATCCCCCCTCCACTCCTCTTCAGATCCTTCCTCACCTTTTCGTTTCAAACTGGTTCTCAGAAAGGCTTCATCCTGGCCGGCACTATTCCAGCTAAGGGGGAAGAGGACTTCCTCGCGCTGGCCGCCTCCCGGCTCAGCCGAAGGAAACGCGTTATAGTAGCGGCTGTAGGTGTGGCCATGGTTCTGATTCTGTTGGTGGCCATTCCCCTGCTGGTTCACACAACCAAAGGGGGTCCAACTGGAAGTGCAGGGAGCCATTACGAGATGCTTGGAAGTTGCAGGATGGTGTGTGATCCTTACGCTACTTCACAGCCGGGCCAAGAGCTCACGGCTGTGTCTCCACCTCCCCAGGATTACACTGGAAAGAAGATAAAGCCCGGACTTCGAGGGCCTCCAGGGATCCCTGGCCCTCCAGGAGAGCGTGGACCTCCTGGAGAGCCAGGCAAGCCAGGGCCACAGGGGCCACCTGGTCCAGGTCCTGGAGGCTATTCTCCAGCAGTCTACACTCCAAAAATTGCATTTTATGCAGGGCTGCGCAAGCAGCATGAGGGCAATGAGATACTGAAATTTGATGATGTGGTGACCAATGTGGGCAACTACTACGAGCCCAGCACTGGAAAGTTCACCTGCCCGCTGCCTGGCATCTACTTTTTCACCTACCATGTTCTAATGAGAGGTGGCGATGGTACTAGCATGTGGGCAGACCTGAGGAAGAATGGACTGGTTAGTAAAAGTGTGTGTGTGTGTGTGTGTGTGTGCATGTGCAGAACGGAAGGTGTGTCTGTATGTAAATGCTACACATGACTGTGCAACCGACTTTTCTGATTGCCGACTGTTGTGTTTCACCATAAACTCATATTCACCCCTGCAACATTGGGCTCTTCAGATTCAGAGCACATTCCACTTAGAAGGTGGCAACATGGCAACCAAACAATGAAATGGCTATTCTTCTCCTCATTAACAGGAATTCATATACTATACAGCCGAAAATTTCTGCCAGATATTTACATTCCCACACGTACTTTGGCTAAATGACAAGTGGCAGAAAGCAGGCGCTGCTGCCGAAAAGAACAGACTAATTAGTAAGTATCACACACGGAGCTTGATTATCACCTAAACAGAAGTGCAAAAGAGCACGGGAGAAATGTCTGTCAGAACGTGGACGAGTCAGTTTGCACCTCAGCTAAAGAAATAATGAATTTAATATTGACAGTCCACTCATCCACTGCCTCATTCCCCAGACACTAATTAAAGACAGAGGGGCTGCTGGGAGGAAGAGGAGCAAAGAGGTGGGATAAATCACAGGGATTTCATCAGAGCCGTCCAAAATCCAGGAAATATTCTTCAACTTGATTTTTACACTTATTCATTCATTCATCTAAACGTAAATTCGTTCTGCTCACACTCAAATGTGTTGATGGAATTTTAGGGAATGTGAAATAGTCCTTCCATTCCTAGTTTTGAACTGCACATTCATTAGATCACAAAGGTGAAGATGTGCTGTATATTGTCATTCAAGTCATTTTAGCCTGTTAAATAATTCATCCGTCTTAGATTAGATCCCCTGAATGCCCGCTATACCTTCCTCTCCTAACCCCATCCCATCTTGTTCATTGATTCTCCATTAATTATCTTTTCACTCTGCTCAATTATCCAACCTCGCCCAGGTCCATCTGACACCCGTCAGGTGGCTTCTTTAAACAGTTCTGTTAAATAGAGCGCTCACTTAACAAGGATCTATCCAAACAGAGGTGATGAGGGGTGGGAAGAAAGAATGTGGATGAAATTCTGAAAAATCCCTGATTATGTTTGGAGTTGTGAAACATTGAGGTGGATGGTACTCAATCTGAGGCCATTTAAGGCTGGGGATTAAAAAAATGTGTGTTTGACAAGTTAAGCTCCTAAATGTAAATTCCACCATTGCCGAATATTTGCTGAATATTGTCTCTTTTCACATTAGCACCAAATTGACTTTCGTTTTAACTTTCATGCAGTTGATTTTTTCAATCACCGTCTTTGTTAAGAATCCAAATAATCTGTGAGATTGAACTAAAAAAACAACAACGAATCGTCCTCTTGAAGACAATGAAAGGGAGAGCGAGAGGAGTGAGTGGATGATCTCGGGTGGGACAGAGGACGATAGATGACTTAATGGAGGTTTGGAGACAGTGGGCTGGTAGATGAGGCATCTGGGAGGCTGCTGTTGAAGGCCAGGATGAGATCAGGCACAATGACCGATGGATAGACACCCACCACATCAATGCTTGACATGTGATCAAGGTTGAGCAGAAAAAGAGAAAAAAGTTATTAACTAGCAGAAAAAGTGAAGACGCTTGTTAGATGTGAGTTAAACAGTCAGCAAATTAAAACCTCTACATTCCACGTGCTAATGAAGTCATGTTGTTTTATCTCCTGGAAGGTTACCTGTCATAAACGGAGAAGCAGGTTCTCAGATGAACGTCTACCTGTTCACCTTTATGGGATTTGCTGATTATTTTAAAGTATGAAACTTTGAAAAAAGTTATAAATAATGTTGATCTTACCCGTCGCAGCGATCTTCCTGAACAACCTTTATTTTAATTTTTTTTTAAATGCTTACATTTTTAATAAAGTGATTAGAAGCGTAATCGAGATTGGGTCTAGCCTAATACCTTTGCTTTTATGAGATTTTTAAGGACGTGAAATTAACATTTCGAGCATATTTGTAACATTCACATGTGTAAGTCACCAGTGTAAAGTGCTGGAAAATCATACCTGCTTGGTAAAGATGTAAGAATTCTAATAAGTGTAGACACATAACATGACTGATGAGCTAATGGCTAATACAAATGCAGCATAAACCAAAATGCCGGTGTCTTAAAACAACTCCAGTTAACCTTTATGCTGCAATGAACTTCCCTTTACATGATTATTTAATCGAAATCTGTATTTTTACAAACATAAATATTACAAGCATCATCAGACTTAGCACTTCTGATGCATCCATGGATCAAATATGGCAGGAATTTCTTGATATTTGTTCTGAAATAACAATTTAATGTGAAATTAATGATACGAGCTTCTATGGAATTTGAATATTGATAATGTTAGCTTCTTAGTCCTGCAGGACGTACATGCTAATTCTTTCAAACAGGCCATTCAGGATGATAACTACAATGGGTAAGATAGTAAATATTTGCAGCTTTTAAACAGAAACACTTAAAAATAGACAAAAAAAAATCACCCAAATGTAACATTTCTCCAGAATCAGGTGATTTGTGACCAAACGGGGCATCGCTTCCATATTTGCATCTGACTTGTGAACGTCTAATTGACAGTATCATCTCATTCTGGTTGAATTCATAACGGTCATGTTTGTTACCTGCACAGCTGAGGCTCAGAAAATGTCACCCACTTTAGGAACATAACAGATATGTTCCATTGGGACACCTGATAAAATTAATAGTCAGGGTGGTTTTTATTGCCACAGCCGTCGTAATGAATGTGTTTAATTACTTTAATCCTAATGTCCTGTCAGGGATACGTGACTTGTAAATGATTTAATATTCCAGGTTAGAACCAGATGTTATATGACACAGTTGGCATGCTCCTCAAGTTATGAGTGAAGGGAATAAGTCAACAGAACACTTCCCGTTCCTCTCATCAACTGGTGCACGATCTGCTCATCCAGTTGATAGAAGTCTCACCTGTATATAAAACTATAAATTATTCCTAATGCTAAAGACAAATAGCTCCAGCCTTGGCTCGTGTTTCATCTTTCTCCTGTTTTTTCACCTGTCACGGACTCTTTTAATAGCCCAGTTAAAGGTCAACTTATTTCACACTAACATGTTAAAATGTCATCACCTGCTGTAATGACCTGTACTGGTTTTAGCTCGAGAGGAGACAGATGTATCATGAGGCGAATAGGATAAGTCTCATAGAGGTAAGATGAAGCAGGAGACAAAGGTTGTCTCTTAGTTCATTTAAAACGTAAATAAAATATGATAATGAGCCACAGGTGTCACAGACCACATGCTATAATGCTGAATGGCAGGTAATAGCAATCCCAGACACGGTTCAGTGCCTAAGTCGCTTGTTGCCGTGTAATCCCTGGGCTCCCAGTGGAGAGTGGAAACCCATTCAATAAATATTCTATTTCCACAACATCACCCTCACCGCTTCCCAAACCTCCTGCCATGCGCTGCTGTCCCTTAGGTAAGTTTAACAGCTACTTTTCTATTGTCTCCGCTCTAAGAGGTCAGTATATCACAGCGAATGGATCCTGTCAGTTTTATTACCAGTGGAGCAAAGCACCATGGATAAAAACAAGACTTCATACACCTCACCTCTCTCTGGGTCTCACAAAATAGCCCCGCTTGATCAGTCTGTTACTCTAGGCCCCCCCTTCATCAACTCTCTGGCCCTTAGTTTTCCCTTCACCTCACTTCATTTTGTCTTTCTGCTTGTAGAAAAAACACAGCGACTGCTCCTAGCTCTTCCTTCTCCTTCCTCTTGCCTGTGGTCCTCTGCTTCCAGGCGTGTTTACTGGAGGCCCAATAATGAAAGTGCTAGGTGGAGACAGAGATAGCCACAGGCAAGCCCCGGGGGCCCCGCCTCGCGGCTCACAACCCTTCCAACACTAGGATCAGCACTGTATGCTGCCTGGTTCACACGGATCAGTCTGTGTCTTCCAGTCGTATCCATCTCCTCTGTTGGCTTCCTGTCCTAATCCCACATCGTCTCCCTCGTGACTCTATGTCTGGTGTCTGCATTAATACGTGGCTGCCATTCTGTCTTCAAACACAGCAACATCTGCTGAAACACCAGTTCATCTGTGCTTACTATTTAATGTCATTTAGTCAAGGACATCTCAGAAAATTGACATCTGACAGGCTTAAGGGAGGTAAGGGTCTTCCCTCATCCCCTTCCAGTTTGGACAAAAATAATGAGACGTCCGCCTGCCATCGATAAAAAATCACAACAACAGCATCACTGTCAGAAGCAGCCAAAGATGCAAATGTGATACTGGCCGTCACTACTCATGTCAAGCAGAACAATATAACCTTTACCAGACGGCAGTGCAGTGGTGCTGTTGTTTCAGAGAAATGGTCTTCAGAGAAAAAAATACCAAAAAAAGAAAAAAAATGCATTGTTTATCTATAAATATACATAAAAAAATCTGTAACCTTTTGTTATGTGACTAATTAGGACAATGTCAGATTATCGCAATATAAAATTCTACCCATTCATTTTAAAACAACAATGATGTTTTGGTGTATTAGTAAATAAAAATGGACAATAAGCATCTTTAAACCACTGAACATTATCATGATGTATGCTGGACTCCGCATCCAGATCCTACATCTCATTTTATGACACCCACAGATTATATACAGACAATAAAAACACAACTTTAGGATGGATAAATGGTAACCAACGTGTCTAGACAAGGACAAAATGTATTGGTGCAGCAGGGAAAGAAATTTTATATCTATCTATATTTTTTTAGTTACAGTAATTCAGGCTCTGCTTCCCAGTGAGTGACTATTTTCAAATTGATGTGTACTCGTTGGGGAGAAAGAGATCCCAGTGACGGGAGTGACATGATGGTAGTTGAATTGCAGATCATATTCTGTGGCTGTCACGGAGATGTGCGCAGCTTGTCTCGGTGCTGACATAGATTGAGTGCTCCCAGCATGGACGGACACAAAGCCAGACACAAGGCCACTGACGGTTGACATGTGTCTGATGATTGGAGCGGCTGCACCAGAATTATTGATACATCCTATTTTTGCTTGTTTTTCTTTATAAAAAAGCATTGAGACACTTACCATGCTTCTTGTTTTTAGGATAAAAATAGCGCTGTGCAAAAGTATTTACTCTCTTCTGGTTTTGCTTTTTTTGTCACTAAAGTTTTTCAGATCAGCAACACTTTTCTATATAGAAAATCCAGTTTTCAAATTATGATTCCATTTATTATAAGAAAAGGCTATTCAAACTAATTATGAATTACTTTGACTGATGCATTACAGAAAGCTGAGTTTGGTTTGACTAGCGACACTCTGGCCTGATTACTGCCAGACCTGTAGAATAAGGTTTGGAATATACTTGCTGTTTAATGACATATATGCATGTTTAAAATGGCTGCCACGCGTAACTTGCGTTGATTTGAAGCGTTGTTTGTGTGCATCCCCCGAAATTTGCGTGACGCGTCAGAACTCTGCAATATATGAGAAACCAGTAGGCGGAGTTGACAAAACAAGTAAGACACACTCCATCTATAGTTTAGAGGTCTTTCATGCTATCTACGATACCACTGCTGTCTTTTCTGTCGTGATCTCAAAATTAACCAGTTACTGATCTCTTCTATTGATGCCATGTTTGTTTTGGTTGTACCCACAAATCTGGCTCTCTATCTGGTCTGAGTATTCTAGTTTGCCCCCTAGTGGAATCCTTCAGTACTACATGCAATGCAGCAGCAAGTATATGAACAAAGACGCAGCCTGCTGCTTGCAACAACGCGAGGTTAAAAAGCAAGTATATTCCAGGTCTAAAGATATTATTTCAATAGAAACTGGACATCCTGCTGTAATTGACGAAACCATGAATTCAGCTTTCTACTAACAAATCCTGAAGGAGAATGTTGCCACCGCAAGCAGTCATGAAGTTTAGGGGTCAATTACTTTTTCACACAGGGACAGGTTGGTTAGGATGGCTTTTTACCCTTCATAAATTAAATCATCATTTGAGAATTGCACTTTGTACTTAGTCAGGTCATCTTTGATATTGATAATGTGTTTGTTGATCTGCAATATTAAATGTGATATAAAAGCAAAAACAGAAGAAATCTGTAAAAAGATGTAGCAACCTTGAATGTTTCACTTGCTTTTTAGCATTAAGAGTCGAATAACTTCTGAAAAAAAACCCTGTTTCTTGTAAAACAAAGTGGAGGCTTGCATATATCTACACTGAGTAAACCCAATTAAATGTGTTAACAAACAAGTAAAGATCCACTGCTGCTTGGTCAATAAACTCACACAGAGCATGCAAATGTGAAACTGTCTCCCCCTCTGACATACCCACTCGATATCATGCATATCGAGCCGGCTAAGCATCATAAGCAACAGGTCAATAGCTGATGTGGATAGTCATGCTGTTTATTGGCTGAACTAGTTTACCAACAGACAACCTGTTGTCCCCACTGAGCAAGCTTATCTCTAAAACCCAATCAGATCTCCACCCCCGAGTCTTATCCCATCAACAGCTGATCAATAGGAGGCCGAGTGGTCGTGCTCATCTGTGGGGTCACAGGTCGCAGTCCCATCCATCACTTTAAGTGTCAGTAATGCATGGGATTTCACGGGTGTCTCATTTAAAAGGCTGCAATAATTGATTTTAAGCCAGCCTTATGAGAGGAAATAAATAAAATGTGATAAAAGTGGAGTGATGCTGTTTGTTTCATTTTAATTGTGAATGCGTGTGTCCTTTAACAGGTGAGAGCGAGCGCCATCGCTCAGGATGCTGATCAGAATTACGACTACGCCTCCAACAGCGTGATCCTGCATTTGGACGTTGGCGATGAGGTGTGTGTGCAGCTGGATGGAGGGAAGGTCCACGGAGGAAACCAGAACAAATACAGCACCTTCTCTGGATTCCTCATCTACCCAGACTGAATTTAACTCACTCACTTATACACAGAAGGAGAGAGGAGTGGGGAAAACAACATACAAACAGACGTGTGTACAGTATGCAAATTAATGCACATAAAGTGGACACATGCATGCCAAACAGACAAACATACACATACCTGCACAGAGATATTGTGAGATTAGAGTTGACTTCAAAAGGAGGGAGCTAAAAATGACAAATTAACTGTATGAAATCTGCAACTGTTATTATTGGCACTCTTTTTGTGTGCAAATGTGCCAGAATATGTAGCCTACAGTATAGATGCAAATACCTATTCCACACTGAGAGGCTCGGAAATATCTAACGTCTTATAACACATTCTGTATTAACTGACATTGTGAGAACAACAATATTACAAAAAGCATTAATTTGATTGTTTACGGCAATAATACTAATGAAGGAAGGAGAGATAAAAGCTGAGGCAAATATGCTTTTAATTTAATTTTTTGGCTTATTTCCTATCTTTATTCGAAATATGTCTAGTAGAATGGTGCAGCTAATCACTGGTAAATATCTCTCTAAACGTTCAAAGTAAATTGTGATGAATTAATTCAAATCTATTCTGAGACTAAAATATGGAAGCACATTCACACCACTTTGATAAAAAAATCTCATAAGTCTCACTATCTCATAATTATGAATTAGCAATCACAGACCATCTCATATTTATGACTTAGTTATCTCATAATAATGAGATACTATCTCATAATTATGACTTAGCAATCTCAGACCATCTCATATTTATGACTTAGCTATCTCATAATTATGACTTAGCAATCTCAGACCATCTCATAGTTATGACTTAGCCATTTCATAATAATGACTCAGCAATCTCAGACCATCTCATAGTTATGACTTAGCCATTTCATAATAATGACTCAGCAATCTCAGACCATCTCATAGTTATGACTTAGCTATTTCATAATAATGACTCAGCAATCTCAGACCATCTCATAGTTATGACTTAGCTATCTCATAATAATGACTCAGCAATCTCAGACCATCTCATATTTATGACTTAGTTATCTCATAATAATGAGATACTATCTCATAATTATGACTTAGCAATCTCATACCATCTCATAGTTATGACTTAGCTATCTCATAATTATGACTTAGCAATCTCAGACCATCTCATAGTTATGACTTAGCTATCTCATAATAATGACTCAGCAATCTCAGACCATCTCATATTTATGACTTAGTTATCTCATAATAATGAGATACTATCTCATAATTATGACTTAGCAATCTCAGACCATCTCATAGTTATGACTTAGCTATCTCATACTATCTGATAATTATGACTTAGCTATCTCATGAGATAGCTAAGTCCTAATATCTTTTAACCAGAGTGGCAGGAATGGGTTTCCATACTAAACTAATCCAATAAGAAATGATTTTGTTTAAAACTTCAAATCAAAGATGAAATTTGGGGAACGCTCATGATGTATTTTACATTTGGCTCATGTGTGTAATGAAGTCTTAAAAGCCAAATACATTACTGATAAAGCTGTGCAAGTGTGAATGAGAACAGATGACAGCTGAATAAACATGACAGGTTGTGTTTTACTTTTTTCAGTGTTGTATATAATATTACATTCATACTTGAAATTTCTCCTGCCATGTCAGCTTTATTTTTAAGACGGATACTGTGAAAGTACCATTTTGTGTAAACTAACTCTGAGATGAGCTGTCTGGTAAATTATAAAGGTTGAGTGACCAATTCCTATTAAAAAATTCATTCCAGATTTGTCTGATTTCTTCTTTTGACGGTCTGAGTAGGAGCACAGATATTCAACAGTCAGAAAACATACAGGCATCATGTTCAGTTTCATAAAAAATGACCACTGACTGTTTTTGAATTGGATATGTGGCACGGTTACATGAACTTACAGCAAATATCGAAGCGAGCAGCAACCTCCCGCTGCAGAATGGATTTCCAATACGCCTTAAGACAAGATACAAACATTACTGCAGCTATAAAAACCTGAGTTACGAACACACACCAAATCTACAAAAAAGGGTAAATTCTACATTTAAAGGCAACACAATTCATCCAGTAGTTTATATAGTTATTGCAATTAGTGTAAAACCCATTAAAGACAGGAAAAACATCCAATCAACTAGTAACATTTATCCAGAAAATGTTGTTAGAAATCTGATAATTGATAAACCATCCTTTTACATTGATTATGGAAGTTATGGACCTCTCTGACTCCCATTTGTGCATAAATGCAAACGTTTGGTCTCTGAGGCTCTGGTCAAACAAGATGTAAAGAGCACACTTTAATAAAATATGAACTTGACTAAAAAACAGTTATGAAAATAAATACAATCACAAGGAAGCTTAAATAAAAGTAACATTATTACCTTACGTCATTATTTAGTGCTTATTGCCGAGAATAAATAACACATGCATAAATATCAAACATACCAGCAGGAAACTAGAAGACATTCCTTTTCTCTGCAAGAGAAACAAAAGCAACATTAAATCAGAACACGTTAATGGAATTGCTGCTTTTCCTTTTAGTCACTTCCAGCGAGGTGTTTCTTCTATTGTCCTAATAAAGTTTAATTTGTTCAAAGGAAGTAATTGGGGCTTCAAGCCATTTACATTACACGTCATAACAAATCTGAGCTAAACATCTATCTAACCTGTCAGGATAACTTCTAAACATGAGCCACTGTTCATTATGAAGTTATCAGTGTTTACAAATTAAGTCTCTTCATCATTTTCTGAAGCAGGCGTAGTCAGAAGTACCCTCCATGATAGAGAAAATGAATCCTGAATACCTCTTACATTCATGACTAAAAAAAGTACCTAATTAGAGCTGAGAGCTGGTGTCATTCCAGAAGCAGAGGATTTGTTGAATCTGTTGCTTCTGAGCAGAAAAGGAGGGATGGAGCTGCAGTGTGCCTGGCCCAGCCCATGGCTCTCTCTTCTGGCAGACTCCAGTTGAAAGTTAATTGGACGGGGAGAGGTCTGAGACGGGCTGCGCTGAGGCCCATTAGTGATTCCCTTGTCGAATGCAGAGCCACGAGGATCACAGACTCACAAATAGGAGGATTAAAATAATCAATAGCCTTGACTTCTATCGACCACACACACATACACACCGAGTAATTAGTGGAGAACCTATTCAGAGGTGGACTATGACACCCTCCTGAACCTTAACTCATACACATAAGCTCCACACTCCAATGGCTGCGGAGCCTAATGAGGGGAAATAGTTGTGGCTGCTTGAGAAGAAAATTAGAGAAAGGTCACAGAAGTACTGAACAGCCTTTTACTGCTTGTGTCAGAGCCTTGTCATTTCTTTAAAAAAAATAAAAAATTAAGAGGGGCGAAAGAGAATGAACGACTTTCATCTTTTAGCATTTGTTGTAAACAGTAATACCTTTAGATTATAGCAACATCAATAATTTACTTTTGATTAGGTTAAAAAGCGTAGTAGTTGATCAACACATCCATGTAATCAACATCAGGATTTACCTGAAGAAACACTGCCCTCTTGTGTTGGAGAAAAATGTTGCATTACAAGATAGATCATGGTCCCACGTAAACAAACTCACTCAAAATCTTCACTTAAAGGAAAAACATTTATTTAGATGGTACAACAAAATTGTGGTGATTTAATAACATGGGGACTTATCTGAAATGTTTTAACTATGGCTTTTGATATATTCAACCCATGTCTTAGCCAATAAAACAGCAGGTCACTGGTAGCATTATATGTATATTTATTTATTCCGTCTAATGCAGACACACTTGAATCAGTTGCAGTACATAATTTCATGTTTTAAATGTTGCTTTTTGAAATGATATTGCAAACAATGCTAGCACAAAGATAACTCGGTGATATAGGTTGGTCATACATACGAATGAAACTGATGGCGTTTCTTTTCTAAGGAATGTAAAAGGCACTTCTTAAATTAAAACCGTAATAACAAATTTATGGAAAACATTGTGGAGGTCCGGAGAAGCTAAATGCAAAAATATGGACATGATAAAGGAAAAGTGCGATGTTCTTTGTCTTCATCCACTCATGACCATTCTGACCAGCTCTGCAAAAGACAAAGAAAGAAAAATGAGTTTTGTTGTTAAAATCCATCGAGAGACCTGCTCCAACTACAGCACTTAGGGCCAAGACCCACTCGGTGAGCCAAGGTGGGAGGTGCTGCATTTGGAGGCAGATCCCCCTTATTCTGCTCACCCAGAGCAAAGAAGAGGGTCAGTCAGACGATATAAAGAAAAAGATAAGGTAATTATTTCTATCTTCTTTTCAGCCAAAGCAATTGGCTCTCTAAAAGTTGGTTAGAGAAGCCATCCTCGCTGTATGCCTTCCTCTAGCTGAGAAGCAGAGAAAAGGGGAGAAGATGAGGGGAGCTACAGTCCAGTCAGAGCAGCCAGCTCGAAATTCTGTTTTCATCAGTACATAAAAGAAAATAGTCAGCAAATTAATGTAATAACTTTTGGTTAGTAGAAAAAGGGACTGGTCCACTCTCCCAAATCTGGTGGCTACAGTGTGTACAAATGTAAAAACTCAACTACTGACACCAAATAAAGACTACTTTAAAAGCACCAACATGCAAAACAAAATTAGAAAAGCAGCCTGACGACACCACACCATCAATTAAAGTGACCACCAGGTTTTGACTGAACGAGACCAGTCTCTTCCCTATGTGTCCACCATATCCCCGTACAAACTTTGGGGGGTTTCAGACACATGCAGAGGGGCATGCTGCCGCCAAGACAAAGGGCTGCAGGAGAGAAACAGAGCACCAGGAGGCTACATGTTGTTCAAAGCCTCAGGACTGCGGGAAAGGGAGACCACCAGGCTTTCTCTACATCTCACATCTACTTCACAATTGTTCCTATTGGCCAATTTGAACAATGTAGCTATGAACTACTAGCATTAGCATAGATTTAGTTGGGTGAATAGCTTTAGCAGCTAAAGAGCAAGAAAGCCTGGAGGTGTGTTCCCAAGGTTTACATAACGCCCGTACCAGCCCTCAGCCTGACATGATGTGACGAACAAAGGCTGTGAAGGAAGAACATTTAACACATGGTCAGAAAATACATTTGCACCATTAAGGAGCGCTAGCAAAACACACATATAAGACCAAGTATTAGAGGACAAAACAAACAAACTTAAGCCCACAGAATGATCCTATTGAAAATAACTTTCCCTGGATAACTACTGCATTATTTCATAATAACATTTAGCATTTCCTGTGATCCAAATCAAACAGTGATTCGGTAATTTAATACAAACCAGTTCAGGGACAGATTATAGCCAGATACACATACAGGATTTTAAAGTAATACAATTGTTTGAGGAAACAGAGAAATTATGATCTGATGTTAAGCTTGAGGTGTTTAAATGACCAACCCTGATAAGGTATCATATTCACTGTAAGACAGATCAGTGTTTTCTATTGGATCACAGAAAATGCAAATGTTACTTTGAGATAATGCAAAACATCTTTTGAGAAATCTCCCAAAAGATCAATTCAATTTGGTGAATAAAAAGCTTAAGGCTACATGTATTTCATCAGAAAAAGTGACAAATTTAACATACAGTGCCATATATCAATGAGAATTCACAGTCATCTAATCAAAACTGTGTGTAATAAACAAACAAACAGCCTTTCTTCAGTTTAGTAATCCAGTTTTCAACCTTTACATTTCTCTTTATTTTCCTCTCACCTTCATAATTGATGCAGCCATTTGCATCTTCATGTCCAGCCAACAGCGTCTCAACCTCCTCCTCCGTCATTTTCTCACCTAAAAAGGAGCATAGAAACATCTATTCACTTGGCCAAAAAGATGAATGATCAAAAACAGAAATGGGTAGGGAGGTTAAATGAGAATCCTGGTATATAATTTAGACATTCCATCATATTGAAAAAGAAAAGCAAAAAGCAAAAATTAAAGACTATTTAGAGATTTAATAAACCAACAAATATGCTACTTGCCTAGCGTGGTGAGGACGTGACGTAGTTCTGCCCCCATTACTGTGCCGTTGCCCTCTTTGTCAAAAACTCGAAGTCCCTCCACAAAATCCTCCATGGAGCCCTGATCTTTGTTCTTTGCGATGGCTTGGAACATGGGAAGAAACTGCTCAAAATCGAGCATCTTGGTGTTCATCTCTGGAGGAAAAAAAACTGAAAAATTAGTCTGTTTTCATAGAGGGAATTTAAAACTTGATACTGATTTGACCATTTTTGATACAGGGAGAAAATAAATAAAATCAGCATTAAAACAATAATAAACATGTCTGTAGACAATTTATTTCTAGTAGTATAGAAGCTCCAAACTGTACATTTAGGCTATCAGTGTACTAAAAAGTAGATCTTTACAATGTGGTTGAATGTTCCAAATGTTATCGTCACTTTAGTGCTTTCTGCAGCCTGATTAGTAGATTCCCATCTTTAAAATGAGCCGTCAGGCTGTAAGTTCATCTTTGCAACTCTCCCTGGATGCATCATCGAGGAGCTTCATAAATGTTTTAAGTTTGTGATCAAAGAAAGTAAACTCCAAAAATGTTGAGCAATAAATTTCTTTGTAGCATCTTCTCCATACATATGGCTTAGAGTTTGCCATCAGAGGGAGATATTTGTCTCTTTAAAACTTGCAGATCACCTGTTGAGGTTTTCTTGTGATAATCAAACTCTGGACTGTCGTGTCACAAGAGGATCTAAATGATCTTTTCTGTTGAAAAATGAATCGATCGTTAGAGGGTGAGGCCGTTGTTTATGGAGCAGACAAAGCTATGACAACCCAAATCGTTTTAATAGTCACCACTGGGTATTATAGAGATGACGGGTCTCATCAATACCAACACTGACATTTACTTATGATGTATGCCCAAGTATTTAAAATCACAAACTGGATACCAATCTAAAATGTTTCACCTCCGGTATTAATATAATTGACAATAAATGCCTAATTAGACAGTTTTTAAATCAATAATGATTTGTTGTCATCTTATCCTAGAGTTTTACATTAAGCATGCACCATATAACGGCTGAGTTTATCATTCTCCTCTTACCCTCGGCTTTGGGGTTGCCCAGGACTTTGAGCACTTCAGCATTGACAGGGTTCTGACCCAAGGCCCGCATGACATCCCCACACTGGTTGTAGTTGATCTTCCCATCTCCTGTCCTGTCAAACAACAGGAACGCCTCCTTAAACTCTGCAGGATAAAGAGACATGATTGATCAGAAGAATATTAACATGAAAAATATAAAAAGGTAAGCAGACATGTAGACAAGGGTAAAACAGACAAGATATTAACAATTAAACCAAAGGGGTGCAACACACATTGTTAAAAATAGGCAAACAGATCAGAAAAAGATCAGATTATGATGACCAGGCTTAGAGACGGCTTCCTGTTGAAGCTCGACAGAGATGAAAAAAAGCCCAAAGATGAAATCAGCCTGATTGTATTGTTAAAAATAAAAGCAACATCCTGTTTTTCGTGGTATATTAGCAGCCATTGACCACCCTTCTAGCTTCCTCAATTCAGCAACTCTGTTGGTAGAAATGTTAGCTGACAGTACACACAAAACAACAACTTTATCATTGGGGAAACACCAGGTTTCTTTATCTTTCTTGTGCTCTGTGAGCTTTGTTGTCATTGACTCTTTTATAGATCAAGCTCAAATGTGTTCATTACTAAAAGGTACCATCAGTAAAATGGTTTTCACACCCATTAGAAATAAGTAGACGTTATATAGCTTTAGCTCGTATTGCACAATAGAAATGTCCTAAAGCACAAATATGAAAACATATTCTTTAACTTAAAAAATAGGATAATACAGGGCTAAATGACATTTATTTTAAACACAACCAGCTTTTAAATGTCTCTTTTTAAGGAAAAATGTTTTATCTGACGCCACTTTGATTAATATTTTTCCACCACTGCAGAACAGTCTAGCCTTTTCATACTTCCGTTCCTTAGTTGATAAATTTACATATGAAGCATTTTTCTTGCCATCTGTATAGATTTAGGGTTTACCAAATATCAGTGAGCAACAATGCATCAGCCTGTCTAGGTAAGGTCAAAAGATAAAATTCAGATCTAGCCATCAGGGCAACATGAAGTGGGATTGCACAACATCCGGGTAGCAGGGTGTTTGGGGATTGAGCATTTTAAGAAAAGAAAAAAAAGCACTGTTTAGTTTTTTCCTCCCTGTTCTGAGGAATGTGCCTCTTCCCTTCTAGCCCGCTAGCACTATTCCCAACACCATATTTGGTATCAGAGGAGTGGAGGAAAGTAGGAGGAGAGTGAGAGTAGCATGGCCTATTATGTCAGTAGTGATTAAACAAACCAGCCCTGGAACAAAAACCATCAACTACTTTATCCAGCACCAAAAATGGGCACACTGGAGATGAGCTGCTTGGTAGGTAAACCAACTTAATGACAATCTGACAAAAGCAGGACCGTACACAGTCTGACAAAAGGCAACGTTTGGTTTTAAAGCAGCATCCATGTACAAAAACACTGCAACACATGTCAAGGCTGGTGAGAAATAGAACAGCGCATTACTCTGACGTACTGGACAACAAAACAGTCGTATTTTTAACACCTGGCTTTAAAACGGACATGCAGATCACACAACTGACACACCGACTGCAGCCACTGTTTGGTGTTAGACAAAACCTCCTTACCGACTTACCATGAATTTGATCCAGGTTAAATTCAATCTGGAAAGAACAAGCAATTGCAAGAGGTATAGTGATGAAAAAGTAAGGATATAAAGAAGGAAAAACAAGCCTAGATTGATCACGACTACTACAGCAAGCAGGTAGCTAGCAGGGTGATAGCAGTGAAGCAGGACAAGGTGTCATCGGAGACGATCAAGAAGGCATGCTAAAAGAAATAGGAAAATGTAATGAGAAATGGCCCAAACACACACAAACTTACCGATGATTTGATCTTCCGAGAAGTCAGACTGTTCAGAGAGAAATTAGGCGAGGTAAAACTGGTTCTTTAACAAATTTCCATCAAGTTTTGCTGTTTAATATATTACTTTACTAAGATAATTTCATAAGACAGTTGCCATCTGTAACATACTGAGTAAATTTGGTGAACGCGACATGAATTAAATCATCGAGTAAATCGTTTTTTACAGCTACTGAGAAAGCTAATGCTAGCTGTAAAAAGTTGTACTTCCGCTTGGGATAGGAGAGCTTTTTTGTAGGTTTAAGCTAATGTAAACACTTCTGCTAACATGAACCATTTATCCTAAGACATCCCCATAAAACTACAAAACTGTGCTTCTGCTATTTAGTCGACTGAAACTAAGAAAACCCACCATTGCTGTGTTGGCCGAGGTGTGTCCGAAGTGACGGAAACCCAAAGAATGTAACAGCTCGATTACAGCGCAGAAGGAGAAAACCTTCGCCCCGCTGCGTCATGACGCAACAAGACGTGCGAGCCTACGTCGCAGCAGGAGCGCTGCAGACTCACACCATATATAGAAACAATACCAAGGTGTGTTTGATGCTGTAAATTGCATGTTTTATAGACCTTTAAACTTACAAGACACATTTTATGATTGAGGTCAAATTTAAATGTAGTTAATGACTAAGGATTAAATTAAGATCAGATTCTAAAGGAGATATCCAAACTGGATAGATGGTGGAATGTAATTAGTGTAATTAAACATATCTAAAATAAAGAATCTAATAGAAAAATATATATGTATTTAAGAGTCTCCACAATTGATTATTTTAGTAAGAAAAATCAAAATTTAAAATATTTAAAATATAGTGAATCCACCCATTCAGTAGTAGGCTATTGCAGATTTACATAGTTTCTTTCTTCCAAGTCACTATATATCACTGAGAAACCAGTGAAAAGAAAAGCCTTTAAATGATGTTTGACTATGACCTGAGAGACAACCCATCCCAAGTAATCATAGCAAAGCTGTAAACCTGATAGTTGTGCTAAACAAGTTAGGTCAGTAAATTTCAGTCTGGTGTCATCAGATTAATTGACTCCTTTGCTAATGTTTTGTGAGAGTTCCATGATGGGTTTAAGAGTTTGGAGAGAATGATGATCACTATGTTTTTTTGGGAGGATTACCTGATGGCATTAACATATTGCATAAGTTTAGAATAGGGAAGAGTGTGTCCAGTAACACTGCTCCCACTATAATTGTTCTTGGAAATGTCCAAGAATAATATTTTCTTAAAACTCATCTTTACCTATTTTGTGCTGAACCAAAGAGCTGCCTACCAGGGTGGTCGAAGTTCTTTAAAGGTTGATTTGGATCACTGGAGTACACAAACAGGAGCTTGAGCAATGCACATTGACTGGGTGAGGGCCTCTGACGATTCAATAACCCAATGTGTCATCAAGATGTTTTACTTTACTTTGAATAAAGACCAACTTTGCTCTATTTTAATACAAGAAATATTGCTAAATTTAACCTCAATTGAATACATTATTGAAATAAATAGCTTGGATTTTGTATGAAGGATGCAGATGAACATGCATGAATGATGGGTCAGAGGTCGAAGACACCACTGATATCTCCTAACAGTTCTAACAATCTACTGTCAAGGCTCAAAAGTCATTTTTCTGTCATTTGTGATCCCACTTAAGGCAAATGTGACCTACATAATCTAGCAGGCTAAATAGGACAGTCTTTCTTCACAAAGCCATGCAATGCACTGTAGCACTTGAAGCTCATGAGGATGGCAGCAGAGCTGAAGCATCAACTAAGCTTTAACATACAGCAAATATCCATATGGGGCATCATTAATTTGTGCAGGCATTTTTTTTATAATCTGTTTTAGTGAAACACAGTTTCTGTAATAAAATATTTAGATTTGTACAAAATCCAAATTAAGTTTGAGTTTTTGTGCTGGAATTAGTTTTGAATTTGAAAGAAAAACATATCTAACACTTGATTTTATGTTTTGAATCAGCTCTCTGCAAATGTCTGTAGTGAACTGAAAAGACGTGTTGCTGTACTTTTGACAGGAAAATTGATTGAATTAAAGCTTAGCTGTTCTGGTCTTTCTGTCTTTTTCTTTCCAAAATGGGGCAAATGTTTTTATTTGCTGGATTGTCATCTTCACACCGTCACTTTGACCCATTTCTGGCAAACTACAGGTAAATCTGCATCAGTGAATACAGATTCTTTTACTTTTGTCTTTCACATATTTGAATTTTAAAACAAATTTTCCAGCTTTTTTTATATATAAAACATAAAATCAAATTTTCCTCAAATGAACTCGGTCTCTCATTATTTATATCCATACAAAACAAACATGTCAAAGTATATGAAAAATCTTTAAACTGACTATTCAAAATTTATATTAGCATCTAAAGCTGAAATTTTAAGTTATAATCCTTTGAGGTGGTTCAAATTTGACTTTAAAACAGTTAATTCTTAAAATATCAGTAAAGTGTGTCATAAATAAATCAGCAGAGTTCTGAACCTTTGAAAAAATAAAAACAGCTCACTGAGCAGCAGGAAACAGTTTGCATTTCCCTATGGAGGTCAAGGACTGACTGACAACCAGCAGTCAGTGACCCAGTTTAGGTTCTTAAGTTAGATTTGCTCCTAAACCAGT
Source organism: Aphyosemion australe (assembly GCA_006937985.1). Classification (NCBI taxonomy): domain Eukaryota; kingdom Metazoa; phylum Chordata; class Actinopteri; order Cyprinodontiformes; family Nothobranchiidae; genus Aphyosemion; species Aphyosemion australe. The sequence goes on along the minus strand of SSNS01000297.1, from coordinate 96,805 downwards.
TTGATGTTAAAATGAGATTTATTTAATACGATTTAGACTGGTTTAAAAAGTCTTGCAAGTAACCTTGTAAAATTTAAACATTATTATTTGATTACCTAATGCCAGTGCAGATTACTCACCTCCTATTGGATGATAATAAACCATAGTTTATGACAGCAATTAGGCTGTTTGAATGGTACACACAATTAATGAATGCCCCACTTTAGCATATCATATGTAGGCTACCAGGTAGCACACTCACCTCCAAAGTGCTGGGGTCAAATGGTGAATCGGAGGGACGCAGCATCCTTGGCTTCTGCTCTGGAGCTGGTTTTGGAGTTGCAGGAGCTGCAGGTAAACTCGGGAAAGGAGGACCCAGTCGTGGTTGAGCTTCCGGTGAAGGAGACTTTTTAATAGATGGTTCTCTTTTAGGAGCCATTGATGTCATGGAAAACCCAACCTCCGTTAGAAATCTCTGCAAACGCTGCTAGCGTGGCTGCTGCAAGTTAAAATAGTGTACCAGCTGTGGAGGAGAGGGGGAGGAGAGCAGTAGTGTGATGCTGATGATGCTCAGGGACTAGCAGGTGGATGAAGCAGAGGTGGATTTGGGAAATGAATGAAAGCGTGAAGTGTTAGATGAGAAGTGGAGTGGAGATGGGTAAAATAAAAAATGCAGTAGACTTAGAAGCAGGCTGTGCTCAGTCTAAGCACTTGCTTTTATTTAGGTCGGGAATGTGTGTGTGTGTGTGTGTGCACTGGGTTGTGGAGGTGTATAAGTGCAACCAGAATGTTTCTGTCAGGTACCACAGGCACACAAAACCAATACTCTATCTTTTTGATTCTGCTCTAAAACACGTTCTTCCTCATTGTTCCTGGAGAATGTCTGACTCGAGTACTCAATATTTACGCCACAAAAACAAACTTAGAAAAAACACCCACTACATTATTGTATTCTGTTAAATCACAGGATATGGGGATTTCTGTAAAGTCTCTGACACAAGTCAGTGATTTGATGCAATCTGCTGGGTTCTTACACAGGAAACTTTTAACCAATAGGCATAATGAACTAAATTCAGTGCACTGATAAGTAAGTTAAATTGGAATGTTGACTTTGTAAAGTACCTTGAGATGACTCTAAATAAACTGAATTGAATGTAGCAGAAGAGCTGACAAAATCAATTGATGGACTGGGGTATTTGTTGTGAATAAAGAGCTTTGTGCACCGATCCCAACAGCCTTCTTAATTTGCTTTATTCATGCTGGCCTCTGCAATGGCAACAATTTGCTGCGGTGGTGGAATCACCATAAATATTTCAAAACTTCCTCTGCGGATCTTAATCAAATCAACAGATTAACTGTGTCCATATTGCATATTTTTGTATGAGTGATTTATTTAACTGTACACATAATAACTGTCCTTGAACTCAGTCAGTTGTTTCCACACTGATTTCACAACCACTTTGGTTTCACTGCAGTGCTGCCTCATTACAGGAATCTTCAAAATGATGAACTGTATGCTTTTCCAACTTATCTCTATGATTTCACTGTTGTCAGAATAACAAATGTTCTGTTTAAAGTTCATTAAATGTTTGTGGATCTTGACACTTTGACAAAAACAGTGACTGATTTGTCTAAAACATCACTACCAGCATCACAAAGACATCCAGTGACTTTCCTTTACAAGAAAAACATATTTCACATGTAGAAAATTAAAACACGGTGAAACACATGTAAAACATGCTTTTTTTCCCAAGAAAAATCTGTTTTTGGATTATGTCTAATATGAGTTATAGTTAAACGTGGAAAAAATGGGTTAAAGTAGTAAAAATACTGATTTAATTTGTAAGTTCCATAAAATGTGAGTCTGCAGTTTACCATTTGGCCACTAGATGTCATTATTAAACAAGAAAGTTGCAGAACCCCAATCATTTTTACCATACCATTTTTTTGTATAGTACTTTCAGTCACAATGGGAGGTGCTGAACAGTAGCAAAATATAAAAAGGACAACACATCGAGCAATTAAAGGTTCCATATAAAAACCACAAGGAGCATAACACACACACACACACACACACACACACACACACACACACACACACACACACACACACACACACACACACACACACACACACACACACACACTCACGCACTCACCCACACACACATGCACGCACACATGCACACACACGCATTGAACATGCGCACACACACATGCGTGCACACACACACGCGCACACACACGCACATGCACGCACACACGCACACACACACATGCACGCACGCACACACACATATACAGACACGCATACATGCACACGCACACATGCGTGCACACATGCATACAAACGCACAAATGCACACGCGCACAAACACACACACGCACGCACACATGCACGCACACACACACACACGCACGCACATGCACACACACACACATGCATGCACGCACACACACATACAGACGCGCATTACATGCACACACACACATGTGTGTGTGCATGTAATGCGCACACACACATGTGTGCACACATGCACACAAATGCACACGCGCACAAACACACACACGCACACACACGCACACACACACGCACTCACACACACACACATGCACGCACACATGCACACACACACACACATGCGCGCACACACGCGCACACACACACAGACACGCACGCACACACATGCACGCACGCACATACACACATACATACGCACACACATCTATCTATCTATCTATCTATCTATCTATCTATCTATCTATCTATCTATCTATCTATCTATCTATCTATCTATCTATCTATCTATCTATCTATCTATCTATCTATCTATCTATCTATCTATCTATCTGCCCACTGTCCTCCCAGAAGCAGAATTTATCCACAATCCATCGCACGCTCAATGGGCCTTGAAATCACCGTTTACGTCTCATGCGTCACAACAAAAGAGAGACCAGTGGCACTCCTGGTGCTTTACGTAGTTGCATTTCAGACATAAAAACAAACACCAGCAACAACTTAGAACTAAAAGTTATATAGAAAATATCTGGAAATCATTAAAAATGACCAAGATAACCTTTTTTTAAATTTCTTATTACGTTATCTATTTGATATGATAATAGATCCCGTCAGGCTGTTCAGCTGCCAGCTGATTGCTGATGAGTCTGCCGAGCAGACAGCTCAGTGTCAAACAGTTTAAGAAGATTAGCAGGGCCTCACGTTTTCTTCATCGTTTCAAACAATAATCCACAACAGGCCATTAATCATTTCAGGAATATCCTTTGGAATGGATTATCGGCAATATGGCCATATGCAATAATTAGAAAATTAAAATGTGATCCCTTTTGTGTTTTCTGTCCATGTATGTCAACAGTTTCATGTTCTAAATAATCAGATACTGAACTGGAAATGTTACTATGATCAATCCCTCTTGTTTCCCACTTTGTGTTGAGTGTTGTGAAAGCAGATTAAATTACTCCAACTTAAAGGAAATGTTTTAACAGATCCTCTGAGGTGCCCCCAGCAGTCTAATGAAATTACAGCGGCTCTCACGACTAATGTCATTCAAAGCTCCCCCTGCATCAGCAAATCTCCAAAACCACCTGATTTATTTTTAATGATATTACACCCTCAGTCGACTGTGTCATGGTAATAATCAGGGCTGCTCCAGCTGCTTCTAGATCACATTAGCCAGGCTTAATATTGACAGTGGTGGGCCCAATAAACAATGAGGCTATAGGGAGAGGGAGCTTAAGGCAGCCTAGCCGGTGGGTATCCTGCAGGAGGCAGAGGAGGTGCAGGCCAGGATGCTCCGGTTCCCTGTGCCCTGGAGGACTGGCACCATCAGCTATTATGCAGCTTTTATTCTATAGTTGGAGCTTTAAATTCACCAAATCCAGACACATCACATCAAAACCAAACAGAGAGGGGTGTAGAATCTGTGCTAACTTGATTCTGTCCTTTTCTTTCTATTGGATGTTTAGAAGACAACAGTTCAGCAGCTGCACCTTGGGTAAATCCCTGCTGTGACAAGACATTTGGATAAACTCATGGGGAACGGCTTTGCAGGGCTCACCTTGCAATAAGAAGTTCATCTTTAAGAGCTTTGATGCTTTATTAATAGAAAAAAGAAATTTATCGATTAAATTCAAAATCCAATATGCACATTTTAATGTATTGTTCCTAACATTTAATTTGATCAGCTCAGAATCATCTCATTTATTTAAATTCAGAGATGTCAGTTGGTTTTGATTATTAAAGGGTTTTTTTTATTCAACAAATGTATTTGTGAGGCTTGTCTAGCTGCTCCATTTGCATAATGGTCACACTGGGATTCAGACTAGGCCACTTGTGGGATATTTGCACCTGATCACAGATTTACCATGGCTCTTTGCCAGTAACACCTTTACTGTTGATTCTCTTGAACAAAGAGTCACCTGTATTTGTCTTTTACATGATGTTCTTAATCAGAAAGATGTCCCTTCATGGTGAATTTTTCTTTTATCTTTTATCACAAATTGTTGTTTAGATTGGATGGTATTTTGTATGGGGGCCCACAGATTAGCGTCGTTGATGAGTGGTTGGGTGTAATCCTTTCAGACCCGCTCTCTTTCCAAAACACCCCAGGGATATCCCCATCTCCCCGAGGACCGGCAGCATGGCAGATGGATCCTCCTCCCCCGCCTCTCTCTCTCCCCCCTCCTCGCACCATCCAATAGCACACCAAAAACAGTGTTGATGTCCTGGGACGGAGGCTGTAAAGTATCCTGAATCTGAAACCACGGCCACCTTTGTATAATGGCTCTCTCCTCACTTAGTGAGAATTGCCCTCAGGCCCGATTCCCATTCTCTAGCCACATTTCTCCTGGACTGGAATGTTTTCTAAAGCCATTAGTCCAAAGAAAGGGGAATAAGCGATAAGCAATCTGCTCATAATGTCAAGATGAAATGCTACTAGATCTTATCTAAATTCACTGCAGGATCCGCTGGAGCTTTAGCCTTCTGACATAATAATTTAATGGACATGACATCCCATATGTGTGTGTGTGTATATATATATATGTATATATGTATATTAGAAGTATATTCGTGGAGAATCCAAAAGGCCTGTGGGATTATAGAAGCACCTGCAGGTTATTTAATTGTCTAAAATGCCTTTGTAAGTTAGATAATGTAGCTGCTGTCAGAACATTGAAAATTCACATTTAACTATAATTATGCAGACATCTATTATTTTTTTATGATGCAACACTGTCAAGTAAAGTATGAAGTTGCATGTAAGGCAAGCAGTCCAAAGCTCAGAAAAGTCTGAACTGATGAAAATACGAGACACAAAGAACATGCATTTTAACTTGAAAACTGTCAAATGCTGTGTAAGAAATAGAAACAATTACTTAGTTGGTTTAAAACTTATAATTCCCCAACAATCCCTTTAGGCTTGCCACCCTGTGGCACATCCCCACCCCCCCATGCCTTCTCCACGCCTTAGCCAGTTCCTGACGCAAATCCAAGCTGCCTCCATCTTTTATGATCACTACAAGGGGCTCAGCTTTCAGACCAGAGAGCGTGTGTGTGGATAGAGCTTTAATTCCTATTGTGGTCTCATGATCTTGGTGTGCGTGAGTGTGTCTGTGGTTTAGTGAAGGAGAGAGAGAGAGATAGAGATGAAGAAAAAGACAGGAACAAGGACCCATCTGTCAGCATAGTGCATGAATCCCTCCCAATCCACTTGGAGTCCCTTGGGACACGAGCGTGACACAACTCACTTGTGGCAGTTTTCTTTCTTTTTTTTTTTTGTAAATGCAAGCAAAGGGGCGATCCACCAACAGCAACAATAACGGTCACAGATAATGACTGGTCCTCCTTTGGTCATCTCTTTAAACACTTATTGTTATACTCAGAAAATAAAATTCTAAATTGTTTCCTAAACAGCCAATGTGCTGCAACTGCAAATGTTTGGGTGACATCTGTATAATGGTTTCCTCAATACTTTAGTTCAGACCATGACCTCATCCAGAGGCTGTATGTTGCTACCCAAATTGGAGCAGGCTATTTCCTTTCCTCATAGTCAGTCATTTGGGATGCCAATGGGGACTATGGGAGATTGGGAGCTTTAATTCCCCATTCAGTCTGCAGGTGTGTTGAAGCCATTCTCACACTCATGGGACCAAGGGGGAGTGTTGATTTGGGGGTAGAAGAGTGTGTACCTGGGGAGATCTGGGCTCATCATATTAGTCACACACACAGAAACACACACACCCACAAAAACAGATCTCTCTCCATCCACATGCCTTCCTGACCAGTGCCCTGACCAGACCTGGGACCGTTAGATGTTTAAGACAGTGACGCCTGCGCATCCACGCAACAGATGCCCCCACCATCCATCCCCCCCAAACGCCACAAACGCTTTCTATATTCGGCCATCTGTTAGACTATGACCAATAAATCGTTAGATAAGTGCCTGTTTTACGCGACGTTACCGATTAGTCACGTGGCCACGTCTTTTTCCCCTAGACGTGGCAACGTGGCGCGCGCGTAAAACCCAAGAGTTTTGCCAAAGTTAACTTACGAGCACAGCTGTGTGCAATCGCGCGCACAATGGGATCAATGCGGGGGCACGTGCGAGTCGCGAGAGCTGGGCTGTCAGTGGCGAGTGATGACAATGGACTCCCACTGCGCAGCGGCTCGCCACGCACGAGACTGGCGGGCTTTTATTATACAGAGGCATTTTTGATTAATTATTAAAACCAAATAAATGGCACACGACAGAGCAACAATCATGGCTAAAAGCGTTAGTCCCCTTATGGCTACTTCACTCCAGTTCATCAGGTTTAAGCCTATGGAGTACCTGTGTGTCTATAATTGTATCAATCGATTCAATAATCAGATTGTTTTCTAGGGCATGACGCTAAAAATGGAAGAAAACAATTGGGTGAACAACGCACACACCTGCTCTTTGAGCACCAAGCTGTCAAAATCATTTAAGCGCGCACAAGAAGGAGCGTCTCTTAACTCAGCAAAGAGCAGGCCTGCGCTGAGTTTAATTAGGTGGAAAAATCTTAATCCAACCGACTAATGACGGAATAGACAGTCGATTATAGCCCTGTTAACCCACGGGACAGCAGAGCAGAATACTGGACTTTTTCTTCTCTTAAAGATGCTGCAGGGAAAAAATAAGTGCCAGATCACGTGACATAGAATAATAAAACTGATTTAGAGCGTTATCAGATAATAACAGGGGTAGTGACCTCAATTTTTGTATATAATGGAACAAACAATGCAAACATCAGAGCCTTTTATGCAATTTGTGAGTTTATTGCGCCAATTATGGTTGTATATTTATTGGTGAAAATATTTTTTTCAGAAGAGGAGTCAGTCTATGAGATCTTCACAGATTTCTGACCTGCAAGCTTCAGCACTAATCACATTGTGGATGTAGCTTCTTTATCACCTCCTCAGAGTTTCTGGACCTCTGGGTTCATAATGGATGAGCAGCGTGACCTCCCTGTTCTGTGCGCCAGGGTGAATCTCCTGGTCGCGAGCCCGACACGCGCTTTTGGATAAGTTGATGGTGGGTGGGGCGCGAAGAGGGAGGCGCCTACCCGGCTATAGGCAAAAAACATCAGTCTGAGCGTGCCATTTGGAGATGAAAGTTCCGAGCGCGTGCATGGCTGCCTGACAGGAGCACAGTCTGGGACTCTGGAAGGTGCGCGAGACAATAAACGAACTTATTCTGGAAATTTTTTTTCCACACATTGAGTTGCAGTTGTCTCTGAATACTGGCTGGATTTTTCTACCACTGGGCACACAGCAGGGCTGATTCCACACAGGTGAGTTTTGATCATGTTAGGTCCAAGAAAAATTATGAAGGAAAATAAAAAGTTATGTTTTCTTTAAATGTGAGCACATCTGAAATACATAATTTCCCAAAATTTGTGAAAACAAATGATGAATTATGTGTTGTATTTAAATTTAAACTAAAATGAGAGATTTTCTCAACATAATGTTTTGTTTTATGGGACTCATCAGAACAGACTTGCGTGCTCATGGATTTGAATAAAACTATATTAATCTGCCCCACTTTTGCGCATTATCCACAATAATTAGGGCACTTTCTGCAAAGTAATACAGCAAAACATTTGTCATGTTCATCATAATTTTAATTAAAAATCATAAAACAATAATATAAATATTTAATCCATCAGAATTAAAACCTATGCGTGCAAGTTTTATTTAGTTTTTGAATCTTACTATAAAAAAAACAAAGAAATGATAATCAGACAGATAAATCCTCTGATCTGCATTGTCCTAAAGACGATGTAGGCAGCTTGTCCGCATGTTTGTTGATTTGTATGTTGCCTATTTAATCTTTCAGTTTTATATGCTTAGTAAATCCCGTCCTGTCCCAGATTGGCAGCATCTCTGTGCAGCGTAACAGCGGGGAACCAAAAATTCACCCATTTCTACAATAAATATGCCCCCCTTTAAATAAAAATAATAAAGATTAAACTATATTTTAATTGTTGCAATGATGCTTTCAAAAATTCCATGTGAGAGAATAACTCAGGACTGAGAAGAGAGAGAGCTGTCCACACAGCAGTGCTGAAATAGGACAGCGTTTCAATCAGTCACTGTTTCAGTCACTAAACAAATTATAATATTAAACTTTATCAGATATACACCAGATGATGTAAGACATGACAACATTTTGAACTGTTTTTCCACAGATCAAAATGATGACCAAACCTTTTGGCAAGAGTGACATGAGCGATTTGGTGAGTTCCCTCAGCTGGCTGGAGGAGGATGGCAGCTCTCAGGATGGAGATGAAAGCCCTGAGATGAGGGGTCGCCATGGCTTGAATGTGGGGGGCCGGATCCGCTCCTGCACAGAACTGGGTAGTGAGGACATGGAAGAAGAAGAGGAGGAAGACGATGATCATGAGGAGGAAGTTGGGCCAAATGGTGAGAATGGCCCAAAAAGGAGAGGTCCCAAGAGGAAGAAGATGACCAAAGCTAGACAGGAGAGATTTCGTGCTCGGAGGGTCAAAGCCAACGCCAGAGAGCGCTCTCGTATGCACGGGTTGAACAACGCTCTGGAAAATCTACGCAGAGTGATGCCCTGCTATTCCAAAACACAGAAACTGTCGAAGATTGAGACTCTTCGGCTTGCTCGTAATTACATCTGGGCTCTGTCTGAAGTTCTAGAGAATGGTCAGTCTCCAGAGAGCCATGGGTTTATGGATATGCTGTGTAAAGGCCTATCCCAGCCCACCAGTAACCTTGTGGCTGGTTGTCTGCAGCTTGGACCTTCTCCACTAATTCTGAACAAGCTGGAGGACAAGTGTGGAGGCTCTGGAATGAGTGATGTTGTGTCTGGACATCCCCTCAGCTACCCGTCCCCAGGTCTCCCCAGCCCTCCCTATGGTTCCCTGGAAGCTTCCCACCTCCTTCACATGAAGGGACTGAAAGGACCCATGTACGACAACCCCTCCCCTAACGAGTGCAGCAGCGGCACCCCTCCATATGACGGGCCCCTCACTCCCCCTCTCAGCATCAGTAGTAACTTTGCCCTGAAGCAAGAGCCTTCTCCACACGACTCAGAGAGGAACTTCACGGCTCATCCTGGCCACCCCTACCTCTCATCACACCATTACCCCACCTCCACGGCTGGCAGCTTACCAAGGGGGCCTCAGGGTCACCCAGTCTTTCAGGCTTCTCGTTATGAGCTGCCCCTGGATGTGGCCTTTGACTCCTTCACTTCCCCTCACCTGATCGCCTCTCAGATAGGCACTATCTAAGATGTGATGGCACCAGAAAGTGACTTTGAGAACCGTTTTGTATAAACTGCTGTAAAATAACAACTACTGAACTGATTGTATAGAGAAAACTGTTTTTGATTTATGTTGTCGAGCACTCTGAGAGCAGTGAAAGCTCAGAAAAGAGACTCATTACAGCAACTCAGTCTACCTGATGCAAAAATGCACCCATTACGTTTTAATTATTTATTCTCTTTCATTATTTTGATTATGTTAGTATTAGTCTCCAATTATTTCTGAATCTGCAGCCCCTCTCAGGTGTTATAGAAGAAGACTTTATATAAATTTACTAAATTAAATAACTATGTTTGGACATAGATTTGAATAAAGATTAAAAAATGTCAATGATCCCAAGAATTAATCCAAAAATCACCCAAATGAAATTGTGCACTAAGGTCTACAGTCAATGTCCTGAGTTCAATAAAGCAATGCTCTTATTTATATATGTATTTAATATTTATTTTGATAACTTTGCTTCTTTTTAGAATATTTTTCTTCTCAACACTGTTTCTGTCTCACTGTCTACCTTGTTGCCATTCCCTAGGCACTGTACTGTATTTATGCTATTTATTTTTAAGTCTTTCAGGTTCTTGTTTATGTCACTATTTTTGTCATGTTCTGTTAATATTTTGCTGTTTCGCACTTAATTGAATAAATATTCTTATATTATATACTATTTCCATAGAAAAAATGTGTGGCATGACTTTGTTTTTAATCAATTTTACCAGATGAGAGCACCATCTAAACAACAAATTGTCAAGATTGAATTAAATTACACAACCTTTGCATTTTTTACATTAAACCTGCCATCTTATAGTTCAGATGTTTTGAAGTAAACTGCTGTGGAAAGGTTATGAACAATTAACTCGTAGCTCTCTGAAGAGCCTCCGTTTGGAGAAACAGATTAGTTCTGACTGGATTGACAAGCTAACGGCTAGTCACAACTGGGCCAGAAAAGTCAGTGAACTGTGTAAGAACTAATCTGAAAATGTTCACAAGCAGTTCAACCAACCAGTTTGAAAATAACACACACACACACACACACACATGCACGTACATACACAAGCATGCATGTACATACACAAGCATGCACGTACATACACAAGCATGCATGTACATACACAAGCATGCACGCACATAAATATTTTCAGCCATAATAGCCAAAACCAAAGAATACAAGTGTAAATATTTATTTAGAGAGTTATTTGGGTGACCTGCTGTGAATATTTTGGAATTAGTTTGAAGATTGCAGTAAGCCACGGGTCAATGTGACTAACCGTTAGCTCATCAATCAATTCATAACTAATCTCCATTTCTCCAAATAGAGGTTGATTCAAAAGCAATCTACTGCAGACATTTGCCTGTTTTCGTCCCACAGAAACCTGCTTTAAAAGAGCCAACCCTTCATAAAGAAAATCCTTTTTTCTCTCAAGCTAACAACAAAAATTTAGTGTATGTAAGTCAAGGTTTTTGCTGTAATTTATAAACATGCGAATCATACACTCAGTTAGTCTCAGTTTCTTTTGTTAATCTTTAAATTTTTTAATTACATGCAAGAAACTCCCCACCAACTGTTATTGTATTAAAACACTTCTGCATAAACAGAATTAAAATAATCCTAAACCAATGAAAATAAATAATATGATGCTGTTCACAGTAGTTAAGCAATGTCAAAATGCAACATTAAAAGAGAATTAACCACACCCTCTGCTGCAGGATGCAAGCATCTGCGTGTGAGTCTGTGTATGATGTCATTTAAAGACTTGCTCTGAGGTTGTGGGCCATGGGAAAAGCGCTCCGGGGAACAGGTGAATGTGTCAGAGGCTTTTCTGTGTCCCCATCGCTCACTTTCCCTCACACGTTCTGTTTTCCCATCAGGCTCATGCCAAAACACCGTAGGCCAAAAACACATTTTAAATGATTCAAAAGTAAATAAATAAAACACCATCCTGAGTTAACAGCACGTGTGTTGTTAGTTAGGATGCACTTTTTAATTATAAAAACAACAAAATATACAAAAAATGTATCACAAACCCTATGAGATAAGAAGTCAGCTGAGGACAGAAATGCAGGATGCTGAAAAGATTTTTTGACAATATGGAGCTGGTCCAGTTCCTAACACATTTATATCACTCAGCTAACGAACACATAATTGGTTGTGACTTTAATTGTGAAGTTGAAGGACTTGATGGCACTTGGAATCAACAAAGAACAAGGTAGCAGAAACAGACTAATGAGAGTTAGAGATGGCGTGCACAAGTGTGTTTATCCTCGTAGTCCTTTGGACAGTCACACTGAGGTAAAAAGGTGCTTTGAAAGTTTTTGTCCAAGAGGACTTTCCTTCTCTTCAGCTCTCTCTCCAAATGTTTGTCTTTTCCAGTCCTGGCTGAAGTGGAGAAAGGCCACGGAAGAAAAGGGAATGATTGTTTCAGTGGGCGCCATTGGTCCATTGTGAACGCAGCCTGTTCTTTCTCTTGACCTGTGACCTCGATTGTTGTTGGGATTCTTGTTCAGGGAGGGCAGACAGCTGGGGGAACTGCGGGGGGGCTGATGGACAGCTGGGCCAATTTGAGGAGCGAGTGAGAGCATGAGAGAGAAGGATGAGAGGGGAAAAGGGAGAACATGTTGTGGAAAAACAGAAGCGGAGGAAAGAGAGAGAACCAGAGGGCAGATGAGGTGACAGAGGTCTTCGCTCTTCATTCACAAGTTTGTCCTCTTTGCTCTCGTGCCTTGGCCTTGGCACGGGAGTGACACATAGCTCCACAGACAGACACTTGGCCTGTGAGAAAGTACTGGCAGAGTTATCTGGCGCACACCCTCTTTGTTTTGCTGCTTTTTTGTTATGACAAAAGTGGTAGGGGGCAGGGAACGTGAATTATCCTCTAGAGTCCAAATACATGAGTGGGTGGATATGGAAATAATCCTCCTAAATTGACTTTGGATACAAGATTACAAAACACAGAAACAGGGATACAGGGGATTGGGGCAGGAGCAAAGTTTAATGGTCACATTAGAATATTTGAGAAGAAATTACAACAAGCTTTAAAAAGTTTCACGTCCTTCAGAAAGAGTAGATACAAAGAACAAATAAAAAATTTACTAAAAGTGTGCTGAACATTTGGAAATTTGTGCATTTATGTGATTTGTGACGATCTCTTAATCAAGGGTTAAAAGTTTTATGGTTTCTTATCTTGACTGAAGCAGCAGACACCAGTCAGTTGGTTCTGATAAAGAGTTTTAGTTTTGCTTGAGAAATCCTTAATTTTGTGGCTTGTATTAAATTGCACAACAAAACTTGACAAGTTGAGCATTTTCAATATAAAAACACTTGAGACGATGTGTTTTAGCAATGGCATCACTTCAATGGTTTTGTGAAGCACAGCGAAAAGTTGGATCAGTTTCTATCTCATTCTGCCCTGCTGATATTTCAGTTTCTGTGCGTTCTTAATCCAATGACCGAACAAGAGCAGCACACACTAAAATGAAAAGTTTCTGATCCATAGGCGCTAGATGGAGGGATAAAGCATTGTGATTAAGACTGTATTAATGGGGCCATAGGAGGCTGGAAGGCTTTAATCAGTGTCTGTGTGCTCATAATCCTTTTGCCTTTAAGCTGAGGCACACACACACACACACACACACACACACACACACACACACACACACACACACACACACACACACACACACACACACACACACACACACACACACACACACACACACACACACACACGTCTATGTGGGGTGTAAAGGTTATTGAAGAGACGAGGCAACGCAAAATATAAACTAGTTACACGTTTGGTTGTTAGAAGATGGAACAGAGCAAAGGTTGATTTGAAGAGGAAAAGGGGAATGTCATTAAAAAGGGAAAAGGGAGATCATTTTTTAAAAATACAACAAATCAGTGTGGGATAAAGTTCAAAGATGTCAGACTTGAGTAGCAAACAGATGCAAAGAAAAGCACCCCCTTCCCTCAAAATTCACAAAATTAAATCAAGGGAAAAGGAGTTTGGGCACAACAATGTGAAAATAAAATGAAGCTGATTTCAGTAACTGAACAAGAATAGACATGTGACATTTTTAAAATGCAGATGTTCTAGCTTTTCCAAACGTCTATGTTTTAATAAAAGTCTAGCTATTATTCTGTTCAGTGAATGGTTTCATTTGTAACGTGTCTTTTTGCAACAGTTTTGTTTTGGGAAATTCTGAGATGAATTTTTGAATAATTCTAAATTTTCTGGTATCTTTTCTCTCGTGTCCTTTATAGCTGCATCTCTTGTTTTGAAAGACATACTTCAAAGAAATTTTAACCAATTGCACATTTAAAAATAGTGATAATGAATGTATGATTAAAACCAAAATTTGCTCTTAAGTATAATGAGAAAGTGAAGAAATGGGAGATTCTAGCAGGTTCATTACCTCTGGTGTATAAAGGTGACAATGGCGTGCATGATGATGAGGGGTGGACCTTCCCCTCCCAGAGTTCCCTCAGAGTAAATGGGTGTTGGAGTTAAAGAGCTTCTAATGGGATCTGGATGCTGTCGTGTTTACCATGGCCCCCCTCTGCACGCCCACCGCATTGTGGAAGTTTCTGGGCTTAGGGACACCACAATGGGCTGAGTGAAGGGACAGATGGAGGTCTTTTTGGACGAACGTACAAAACACTGCCAAGGTAGGAGGGTTGTGGTGTCTGAGAGAACAGGCAGCCCAAACACCCAACTACACACATTAGAGGTGGAGGAGGGAGTGGAACTAGACCAGTTTTATTTTTATTTTGTTCCTGCAAATTTCCCAGGATTCATTGCTTATGCACCTGCCTGCCATACAACATTTGGGTTGTTTGTGCAGAAAAAACCTCAAGCCGTAAATAAATGCAAGAAAATTGCAATTAGCTTTGAAAACAATGTTTGTGCAAACTCTTAGATGCAAACTCACTTGGTGTTTTGTCAGCATGGGGTCATTTAGGGATGCGTTAGGCCATCGGGGGGAGAGTGCGTCTGATAGATGCCCATGAGGAGAGAGGAAGAGCGCTGGAGGAGGAGGGCAGAGGGAGGTTCTGCTTGTAGGAGCAACAGATGGGGTCTGATGGAAAGCTCAGGTTGTAAAGTTTCTGTTGGTAACATCTGTCTGTCCATCTGCTACATTTCGTTGTTTACAGTTTGCGTAGCGGAGACTCTAATCAGGAAACTGATGGAAACTCTTAGTTTATTAGTAAATTTCAGATCAAATGAATGTTCTTTATGTGCAACAGTGGAAGTAAAGAAAGGACTAAAGTTATGATGGCATTATATTAAAGAAACCATATGGCAGGATCCCACTGCAGCCATAACCAAAACAAACAAAAATTCCCACCATTTGCAGGAATAAGCCCATCTCTGACATCTGTTCTGTTTTATTCCTTTTGTTCATTTTCTGGAGCATATACCGATAAGTGGATTGACACAGAAAATGCATATAAATCTCGATTAAACTCCCGTTTACAGTCAACAAAATAGTTCCAACATAAACATTGCTCTTCCTCCTTAGGAATTGAAACAGTTCTGAGAATGTTTCACAACAGAATTACGAAACAAAAGTCCAGGAGTTTATACATAACAGTTTCCTTAGAAATGTTACATCACCCAGGGGTATATCACTTTGTTTTTGTCTAAAAATATTCTCTTTAATTTGCTCTGCTGTGAGCGGATAAAAGAATTAAGCAGCTGATCTGGGCTCAGTGGCCAGAGTGTTACATTAGACATTAATCCACAACAGTGGAAGGTTGGAGAAGGGATAGCATCTTTAATCCGGCGTGTCATCCACCCAGCCATCCCATCAGACACACAAGAGACAAATTACTTGTTTCTCCTATGGGGGAAAAAAAAAAAAATCTAAAACCAAGAGAAACAAAAACAAACTTCAGTCTCAACTTTGCTAAAATTTCATTTAAACTCTTCTTTTGGAATTGTTTAAAAACAGTCAAACTACAAGACTGCTTTCTAGGAAATGTGTTGCATCATGCACACATAATCCTACAATGTCCACCAAAGTCACTGAATCCTCCTGCAGTGCTTCTTGCACCCTCTCGGGGTTAGACAAGTGTCCTGGCAGGCCCCGTCGGTGAACACTGTCCTCCTATATGTAACAGATGTTACTGGGGCAACAGTTGGTATTGAAAAGGAGGGGCTTCAGGCCATCTGTCCAGGGTCAAGGCTTGAAAAGATGCGGCTGAGATGTTGGCACGTTCAGGAAAATGGTAAGTATTCAGTTGAAAAGAGAGAATATAGCTCACATTGTAATCATGCTCAATGCGAGCTTTCATATCAGAGGACATTTGTGAAGGTTTAGAATGAAAGATTGAGACTCCCATGAAGCCTTCTGGGACTTTACTGACCTGGTTTCAGCTCAAAAGCACCATCTTGTGATAAGAGACAGTACTACAAAATGTTAAGTATTCCTTTATTCAATTTAGAATCCTTACATCACATAAAAAAGACTTGTGGCAATAAAAACAAATACCATAATTATATTGACTCCAAGCGAGATTTCAGATCTTCAAGCAGTCGGTCTATTTTTTCTCTCATAAATGCCAAATTCTTATGACAAATCTTCCTCTAGAAAACAAAAAGCTGAAATCACAACCACATCTGCATCATGCATTTAAACACAAAAGCTCACTTCACACACCATGTAGGTCTTTATCCTCTCTTTCTCCAATTCACAGAATTCAGACACAGTGAACTCAGTGAAGTCTTTCTTCATGGATAAAAAGCCACAGTTAGGGGAACGTTTTTCATGCTCATACCTGGACAAAATAGGGAGGAAATGTGTCACAAGGCACAAAAAGACAAAAATCACGATAATGATAAAACAGCATCTTCATAAAAACAGTAAAGTATCAGATAATGGACTTTAAGTGTTAGACATCCAAAAATGTTTTAGGATTCATTCAATATTTGTTCATCACTGCTTCCCAAAGCTGGGGTTAGGACCTCTCTGTGGGTCTGAAATTAAACTTAGACTGACAACAAATATTGACCCAACAGCTGCATATAAATTATGAGTGCAATAATGAATTTTGATACCATTTAAAATAACTGCCTTTGCACGTGTTTAGTTCTGACTCATTGGACTCCCATCTTTTCTGCAACTTTTTTTCTTTTTAATCAAATTCAAACTCCTGAGACCTGAGCTTTAGTTTGGATTATAAGCCCCCCTATTTGGGATTAATGGGACCTCAAATTTCAGAACATCTCAATTCAAAACACTAACAGTGGCAATTTTCCTAAATTAAATAATTCAAGTAAATAAATAAAATAAGTCTAAATGGTAATTATTTTCAGATATCACATTTCATTTTTTCCTTTTAATTAATTAAAATTTTTTTAATAAATTTATTATACAACTCCTGTGTCCTCTCATGCATACAATTGCAGTTGCATGAGCGTTTTCTTCTTGGGATAAACAAGATTCAGAAAGCTACAAAAAGATGAAAAACAAAGATTGATGATGTTCCCATTACCAGACTGACTTTTGATTTTAGTCAGAGCTGAAAAGTTTGGGTGCAGCTGTACTGAAGGTGATAAACCAGATCTCACTCTGATGGATTTGATTTACCAGGCGTTGAGTGACATAAAAGTCAGCGCATGAGGAATGTGATGTTCTTTTCCTACCAGGGATCATCATCTGGCTCCCAGCCCTCCAGCTCGATCAGACAGAAGAAACAGCAGGTGACGTCAGGTTCGTTCACGCTGGGGCAGTGGACAAAGCCGGCCTTGGCCATCTGCAGAGACGGACCGCAAACAGGAATCCTTTTTTATTACAGCTCATCATCAACAGAATGCAACAGGATTTGTTCCAATGAGGATGAAAGGAAGATCTCCCTTTGGCTCCTAACAAGGTTCCAAGCTGGTAACATGACACACAGTGTTACTGATCAAGAGAAGTGTCAGCAGCCCGTTTATAAAGAGATGATGAGACGAGCAGGGGGAAATGCCTGTTCACTGATGAAACCGAGACACGTTTAACCACAACAGGAGCCGCTAATGTCTACAACAAAAATCTAGGGTGTAGTTATTCAATGTAAAGGATGTTTTAGTTTAAAAGAAATTGACAAACAGATTATAAAATCAGAAGGGTTTAGCATTCTTCCCAACTCATCTTGATTAAAGAGTCTTGACTGTCCTTTAATACTAATTCATTTATTTTAATTCCATATTAAGTACTTAAAGCCCCTGTCATTAACTATTACAACATTGCAATGCAGACACATTATGTAACATTAAAAATAACTAAGCAGATTCATGTTTACCATCCTACCTTCTCAGGTGTGCAGTTACATTCCTCTCTGAAAGGCCAGTCTGCAAAGCTTAACTCACGCAAGTCATGACTGTACATTTTATCATAAGTTAAGAACCTTGTTGTCAGACTGTCTCTTCCTTCCATGTTTTTGGACACAAACTGACTCAGATTAGTTTGCGTCGCAGGGTCCGTATTGATGAAGACATGTGCTGACGGGTCTGCACACCTATGCAGGTGTTTTCACTTTAAACCAATTAGTCTCTGCTCCAAGAAGAAAGAGGTGAGAGAATTGAAGGTAATCAGTTCATTTAATGCACATAAATAAGGATAAAAGTAGCTGTTTTTGCAATTCATGTCTATTGCTACTTATAATTCACAAATAAATAAATAAATAAATAAATAAATAATGGACGCTGATCTAATTAATTAGAATAAATTCAAAGGGATGCTTTTTTGTGCCTGCTTGTAATTATGCAGCCTCTTCTTAACTTTATTATATTACAAAAATCCATTTTAGTTTTTATGTTTGCAATAAGAATTTAATATTTTTGGATCCATGAAATGGCTTTGCATCCATTTATATGATAAAGTGTCTCTTCCTTGCATTCTGTGTCTCATATTATTAAGCAGGTGTTAAACATTGTCTCTTGAAGTCAAATCTGAGACAAATAAAGATAATATGAAATTCCTTTCAGTAACCTAACATGATTGACTATTATTATTATTATTATTATTATTATTATTATTATTATTATTATTATTATTATTATTATTATATTGATCAGATGTTTGTTCTGAAACAGACTTGTCAGAACTGAGTTTAGGTTATTAGATAACAAAAGCCACATAAAAGCCAAAAGGTTGGTAGTTAAATTTCATGTTTTTAGTGTAACCTTTAGCAGCGTGTTTATTACAGTGTGAAACAGAGCTGGTTCTGGTCTGCAGTGTGTCTCTGTAACTCTACCCCTCAGGCCCCTGAGTGCTGAAATGTGCTTACAGCTGTACGCCGCCGTCCTTCTCCCCCTCTAACCTTATCTCTGCAGACAGCCTGGGGAGGAACAAGCTCCCAGCTCACAGAGCTGAGAGCTTCTGGGTCTTATAATGTGTGTGTGTGTGTGTGTGTGTGTGTGTGTGTGTGTGTGACACTCTTACGGCTACCAGTGCTCTGAGAGGTGATGCTGTGTAAGGACTAATTGAGAGTTGGGCATATCTGAGGTCACACTGTTAGTTGTGCTGAGTGGTGTGTGTGTGTGTGTGTGTGTGTGTGTGAGTGAGTGTGTGTGTGTAAATGCTGGAAGATAGCATGACCCTCTGATTTTCTCCACATGTGTGTTACTGCAGTCATAAAGTATTTTTCTGCACATTATTCATATTTTTGACATTGCTGCACATGTGAGGTAACCATATGTGATCCAGGAATTAGATTATTACTTTGATGCAATTAATAAGTTGACTGTAAAAAGAAAGTTTTGCCCAAACTTTGATCATTTTAATCTTCATGTCTATAAAAAAATCAATAACTATCTTTCCAGTCCTGCTATTCTTCGTCTTACAGCTTTAAACTCTCTACTCTCTTTTTCTGACATAATTGTGCTCTCTTATTAGAGTCTACTGAGATAACTTGCTGGAATCTCCTGCCGTAGGTTTGTTTTCACACAGAGCTGACACTGAGAAGGGAGGGGGGGGGAGGAAGAGAGGGAGGAGGTATGATGTAGAGAGGTGGAAGGGAGGTGACAGAAGCAATGTGTTTGCACTTTTATCTCCACACTTCCGTTACGGAGCAAAGCCATCATAACTGCTGCTTCCAAATGCTGCTCTCTAAATCTCCCAGATTAATTCAAAAATTTTGAAGCTCTTCTTTCATCTGAAAACTTCTTTCGTGTTGGAAATCTGTTATTTTTGTATGAGCTGGAGGTTTTCTAAAGTCACAGAGAGCAGGAGGATTAGAGCTGTAGCCAATGTGGAGCACAGGTAAGAGATGAACTCTATTACTGTCATCTGTGTGTGTGTGTGTGTGTGTGTGTGTGTGTGTTTGCATGAACATGACTGTCGCTGATTTACTTTCTTGACTCAAATATCCACCCTGTATGTCGGTGAAGCTGACGACCCTCCTGACAGCTCCACCTGTGCTCTGCTGCTCTCATGTCCAGACTGGACGTGTTCCTCTTGGGGGGGGGGGGGGGGGGGGGGGGGGGGGGGACATGTGTACTTCATTTCATGCACTTGCTTATGTGTTTGTGCATTAAGCAACAAATATTGATGTAAACATTGTGATAAAAGCAGCATATAAATACTTTAACTGAATAGAACATATTTTGTTTGTTTCATAAGCGCTCAGCGAGGAGAAAAGCTGACACGTATTTTTACTCTTAGCTGAGGAATGTCTGGGTTCAATCTACAGAAAACTGTGAATTTGTTTTCTGTAGCTTGAAATATGACAAAAAGCTGAAATTGTGTCATTTTACAGCAGAATAACCAACTTTTTTCTCAAAATGACTCTAAAATAATCCATATATCTAAAATTATAAAGGAAATATGTGGTTTGAGTGTGTCTGGAAAGAGAGAGGTGTTGTCCAAAGGTGTAAAATGTCAGGGATGTGAGAGAGAATGACAGTCAACATCAACATTCTTCATCTCTGTAACCGTGTGGATTCACAGCCACACCCACCTGTAGACATTCATCCATTCATCTGGTAGAAATACAAATCTCCCCTCCTCTTTATAAGTGAATGAGCATTGTAACACAAAATCATGTTTAATAAAAAGAAATAAAAGGTTCACAGCCTTTAAATGTTCAGATATAGAACCAAGATTTTAAACCATTGATTCATAAAACTAATTTCTTCATCTTTTAGTGGGTCACCACCAATCCCAGATGTCATACAGCGACATGCGGGCATACCCACCCACTGATCCATCACAGCCAACCACGCAGGTTCACATTCACGACTTTTTCCAGATTAGATTATTTATTCTATTAAACATGTATATCATTGGAATTATTTGAAGTGTGTATCATCCATAAGAACTATTGAGATTGGAGATGTTCAGCCACGTGATGCTCTCACCATTCCCATGCTGCCAATTAAAAAATAAGACATATATGTGAAAAAGTTTTGTTTTGTTACCGATATCTTCCTGTAATATCATTCTTTCTGAAGCTCTTTCAAAGTTTTTCTTTGGATTTTAGATGCTTCTTTTACTCATTTTTGGTGCAGTATCAAACACATCTCTGCAGATTATTTTTGTTTGTTTACTTTAGCCACTTAACCCACACTTGAATCGTTCAGGGATACAAGGGCAAATATATGTTAGAGCCAAAAAACAGCTTAGCAAAGACCTGTTTTAACTTTAGGGAATTTGTTACGTGCAACTTTTCACAAAAGCCACACGTTTTTCCAGTTTCATTTGTTAAATTGAGCAAAAACATATAATTTAATTTTGAGATGATTTTGTTAAACAGCTGATGATCAGCTGAAAGATGAAGCATCTCTCTCGTCATGTTTTAACTCTTTGTTGGACTTTATCTGCTTTTCAAAGACTTCACTTTCATCTGTTTATCTACTGTAGATAGTTTGATTTAGACCTGAAATGTCTGACTTTCCCTTCCACTTACCTGTTGGTGTAGATTTTCAGTCAGTGGCTACACCTATTTCCTTATTTTTGAAGGCTCCTCTCATCCAGAAGGTTTCTTCAGTTCTGATCATGGGTTGAGGATTTTAGGTTGCCTCAATTTTCTCTGTTTTTCAGCACAAACTGCACAAAATACTGGACTGGACAGAAAATGAGAGTAAAAGCAGCTGAAGTAAAAAAAAAAATCCAACAACTTTGCAAGACCTTAAAAAAATCCTGGATAACTTTTAATCAAGACCTAATAAGTTAATGGAAAGTCTGGATGTGGGAAAATTAGGACTTGAAGAAGAGATACAGATGAGTATATCATAGCAGAATCTTGATCACACGCTCAATTTTACTAATTTGTTGAGTTTTACATTAAACATTAGAGCTGAACAAAAATGCTATTTTAAATGC
Organism: Aphyosemion australe; assembly: GCA_006937985.1. Taxonomy (NCBI): domain Eukaryota; kingdom Metazoa; phylum Chordata; class Actinopteri; order Cyprinodontiformes; family Nothobranchiidae; genus Aphyosemion; species Aphyosemion australe. The sequence goes on along the minus strand of SSNS01000297.1, from coordinate 74,695 downwards.
ATTTCAAATCAAATACATCCAGAAAATTCTTATGGGAAGAAATGAACACAAAATCACGTGCTGGCCTCTTTTCCTGCATACATCCACACCTGATCAATAGTCTAAATTTAGTGAGATAATCATCCCTCATGCTGTAAACTGATATGCCCGTCAGACTCACTGGCTCAGGACGGTTCAAGGGGAACACAGAGGAACTTGTGTTCACGCAGGGCTGACTTACATGCAGCCTGATCAACTGACCTTTGACCTTCATGGGCAGCCTCTAAATTCACCATGACAGTGTCAGAGAACACCCGAAGTCTAAAATGTGAGCTGGGTGCAGAGGGAATGTCCAGAAAGAAATGAAAGAGATGTAAACATTTCTGGAAAGTTGTATAGACGTATGAGAGTAGCACCAGATGTATGAATAGAATTTATGATTTATTTTGACTGGACGTTTGATTCATTGTGAGGAGGTGAGTTATAGTCTCTGTGGTGAGTTAGAGGGATTAAAGATTGGTGATGAGAAACAGTTTCAGCAAAGGTAAAATGGACTAATATTCCATTTTAGTGTATAGAAACATTCATAAATCAGCCTGTTGTGCTGCACGTTTGTTATGCTTCCTGTTTATGTGTCAACAGAGCTTTGAGAACATTAAAACCTGCCACTTTCCATGTCAGGATCACCTTTCACTGTGGAGCTATTCCAAACTGCACTTTGGGAATGGTGTCAGGAATCTGCGTTGATGCACTCACGCCAGCAGAGGGCAGCAAAGTTTCAGCAGCACACATCCCTGTTGCATCCTGATGGACTTCAGGATTAAAACCAGCCTGTAATCTTTTTAGATTAAACTTGATTATAGCGTTATAGGATCAGAATTAGGTTGACTTTAAACTCATTGCATAAAACTGACAGTTTGTGGTGCTTCAGGTCAAAAATAACATCCCTAGAATGAGTGTGAGTCAGTGAATGAGGAGATGGATTGCATGTAAAGTTGTGTTTTTGCAGCAGGGTGGGAAACTAATACTGCATGAGTAAACACCTGAAAACACAACAAAAATGCAACAACTCCTGAAAAAAATCATGAATTACATAAAAACATATTTCTTTGAGAATATTTTAACAACACACAAATGTTCTAGACCTAAAAGGGAGAAATCAGGGAAAGAGATTGATTTTTCTCATCGGCTCTGCTGCTGTTTGAGCTCAGGGATCAGCTGAGACACACACACACACGCACACACACACACACACACACACACACACACACTGCACCCGTGTTTGCTCCTTCATTCTCTCCGGAAAAACGAGATTTTTTAATTTATTGAACCCTCTAAGCTTGAGTTGCTCATTGATCCAGTAACTAACTGCACCAAAGTTTTTCTCTATGGTTACATTTCTTGCAGGCATCAAAGAAAATAAAACCTCAAAACATTTCAAAGAATGTTCCTGATAAACTACTATTGCTTAAACATTTAGATCAGTGGTAGACTTTTCTTTGTTCCAAAGAATAATTGAAGTTAAAAGATGAAGACTGCAGATCAATAGGTCATTTATTGGGGAAAAAAAATTTTCTGCCGAGGGGAATTTAAATTTATTGCAAAAGTGACTGGACTTGTTTTCCAGCTGCTGTTTCCATGAAAATCAGGATTTGTCGTGTCCTGGAAGACAGAGAGTCCACACAAAGAGGATACAACACTTTCATGTAATTTTGACTCAGATTGAAGGTGACACCAATAATTGATTTCCATCAATTAATTACCAGAATTATTAAAAAAATAAATAATAATAACCTTGTTTATTTTTTTATATAATAGCCTATCAGTTTATTCAGAAATATTATACAAATGTTAAAAATATGATGATAGATAGATAAGGCTTCTATTTGAACAAGTGAAATAAAAACAACTTTAAGCAGAGCATATTGTTTAGCAGAATAATAAAAACACAAGAACACTTATTGTTGCCATTAAATGTAAATAATATGTAAGGAGCAGGAAGAAGCTCAATCTCTTTAGTTCCACCTCTTCTTTACAATAAAATCTAATAATCTGTTCAATTACTCCATTTGATTTAAGCAGGAAAAATGTACAAAATGCATTTAATCCATATCTGTCAAGTTTTGTTCAAAAACTTGGTACTTGGTAGACCATGTTTTAGTCTATGCACCGTATTGAAACACAAATTTAACTTTACTGGAAAAAAAACCTTCAAAACAAAAAAATAATATATAAATAACAATATGTATATGAATATGAAACAGATGTTTGATTCATGACCTAATTTACCAGGTAAAAAAAGATCAACATTTAGCCGAAACCACCAAATCAACAAAGAGGAAAATAAACCTAGATTCTAATCTTGTCTTGAAAGCCTGATTAAACATGTGGGATATTCAAATAAAACAAAAACAAACAAACAAAAAAACAATAACCTGATTTTAGGATTTAAGATGCAAATGAATGTTTAATTTATGTCTAATTGGGCAATTTATCTGACACGTTTTCTGCAAATATGGGAAAAGCTGGTATAGAACCACATAAGCAAGTGTCATTTTCCTATATTGAACAGCATTTCTTTATTCTTGTTTGCCCAACACATTAACAAAATAAAACCTTCTACAACGTGTTATGGCTCTATACACACCAGGATTATGGGTAAAATGTTTCTTTATGTTGTAAAGGTTGCAGATCACTGGTTTACACCAACATACCATCAGGTACTCTCATTTCCTTGTAACATTTACACCGATGTTACTATAGAAACACAAGTAAAAAACTAACAAAATAATGCTGTTGTTCGTAGACAATAGTTCCCTTTGAGCACATGTCCATATCCCCCCTGCATGCAATGATGCTATCTCCACCATGATCACCTGTAGCCATCGTAAACAAAGTGACCTTAGAGTCCTGGTATAATGCTCTCTCTCTCTTCTCCATCACCCCTTTACTCTCTCACCTGTCCGATAATCCCATCTGTCCTCCCCCATGTGGCCTTCACCCTTCCCGTCCCCTTAACTTCCCTCCTCTCATCTGCCTTTTCCTCGCTCCGTCTTCCTGACTGTGGATGACACAGGATATCCACGCTCCGATTTCACCCTCTCATCATGACATCCATTAAAGTGGCGCTGGGCCCCGGGCCCCTGTTGGCCTGACAGCACATTAGCCCTCGGCCCATTGAACGCCAACAACGACCAGCCCTGAATTATTGATACCAACACTGCTAATGAGGAAACCCTATCTCAGCTGTTTTTTGGCCGTAAATCCTCTAATACAGGCCCGGGCCTTTATTTACTCAAGTGCATCCTGGTCCAGGCCTTTATTGGAAGGAGGCCAGAATTAGAGGCAGGCCTATATTTCAATTTGAGCAAAATAAACTACCAGTAGAATGAATAAAAACAAGATTTTGTGTCTATTTGAGCGGTGACTGAAGTCTCACATGCAAATCAAAAGTGATGATTGGTGGGTTTCACTCACGTGACCCTGCCGCCGCGCTGAACTTAAATAGTGGACAGGAAGTGTTTTGCTCTACTATAAAACACAGCGTGACGGATGAAAGTGAGTGTTCTAAATGTGCTGGCACAGACACGATATCTTCCTTTAGGTTATGACTCATTTCATTTTAAAAGTCGGACATATAACTAACGTTTTATGCCTTTTTAAATCCACATTTCTGGTACATTTGTTTGATTTTATATTTTTATTAAGGTACCGGTATTAATGCCACATTACAACACTGCTAAAAACATGAACATTAGCACTCTGAAAGCTATTTGCGGTGAGGACACGTGAAAACAGTATCAAACTGTTTACCTGCTGTTTTTGTAGCTGCGTTTCTAAATTACTGTGAGGTTATGGGGCCTGTGTTCATAAATCCTGCCAGTAGGTGGCAGTGTGACTCTTTGGAATATGTGTTGCTTGGATGTGTCTGTTCTCCGCCTGAGTAAAAACGAAAGTAAAAAACTGTTCCCTGAAGTAGTTGCCTGCTAGTCTGTTTTTGCTCACCTTCGATACAACAAACAATAAAACGCCATAAAAACCTTTAGTAAGCCCTTACCTGTGATGAAGTGATCACTGCAAACTAGCATTATCCGTTCTGTTTCTGCTCATCTTGCAGCCGGAGATTATGATCCACTAGTCCGCCGTTACCGTAAAACGTGGAATGCGTGCGCCTCAAAAAATCGAGTGAGGGCTCACTTTACCGTCGATCTCCGGACAAAAACCACACGTTTCTAATAGTAGCCCCGGCCACTATTAGAGACCGGCCTTTATTTACCCCCGCTGACAGCGAGACCGGCTAATATAGGAGACCCGGCCGGTAATGGAATACAGGCCTTTATTAGAGGATTTACGGTANCGCACAGAAAAAACAAAAACAACAAGACAACCATTAAAGTGGCGCTGGGCCCCGGGCCCCTGTTGGCCTGACAGCACATTAGCCCTCGGCCCATTGAACGCCAACAACGACCAGCCCTGAATTATTGATACCAACACTGCTAATGAGGAAACCCTATCTCAGCTGTTTTTTGGACACACACACACACACACACACACACACACACACACACACACACACACACACACACACACACACACACACACACACACACAGATCCATACGGAGTGACACACACACCTGTATTGATGAGAACTATTACTCCAGCTCCTTGCGTCCCATTTTCTAAAACTAATATTCTCCGAGCTCGATCCATTTCCTGCAGACCTGCTGTGTGCTTGAGGCTGATTCAAGGCTTTAATTCTTTTTCTAACCTGTTTCTTCTTCCGTTGAGAAGAATTTCCGCTCCACATCCGTGCTATTATTATTGTTTTCTGTTGACGATTCACGTGTTTGATCCTGGTAACAGTTGTACAAGTGGGAGGATTGTCGTTCCTTAACACCAGAAGCGTATTGTCAAAGGCTTTTACTCGTTCTGTGAGAACATGAGTGGGTGTTTGTGGAGTTAAAGTCTGCCAGTGTTTATATACATTGATTTAAATGTATGCAGTGAAGCTGCCTCACACCGAGAGCTGCTGGAGGTGTCGGCGAGCCTCTTTAGTATTCACTCCAACATCCTTTGACTCACAGACCCAGCCTGAGAGCGTGAGAGGGGAAGTGGGAGGGTTGAGTTAGAAAAGAGAAAGCAGGACACGGAATGGCTCCGTGAACATCAGGCAGTGCTTGCTGTAGCCCTCAGGCTCACGTGGTTATTTCTGTGTGTTTGCAAGCATGCCTGCCCAGAGGGGATTAATTTTTTGACAGTTTTGTTAAGCCCTTTTCTGAAGCACCAAGCTTCTCGATAGCTGTGTGGCTTTTTTTTAAACCTTCTCTCTCCTGCTACTCCAATATTCCTCATGAGGGGAGCTGGGAACCAGAGCTGGAACATGTCAGCAGACGTTCTTTCAGTGGCTTTTTTGGTGTGGAGGAAGTGGACCAGAAGAAGCTGGCTGTGAAGCTCCTTTTCAATTAGTGACTTGGTCCACAGTTTAATTTGTCTCCTGTGTCCGACAGCCTGTTTATCTTTGTCTCCATATTCCATCCTTCTGGTCGTCTCTTCTTGTCACTCCACGTCTCTTCAACCCTCTGTCAGTTTGCATTTAGTTTAATCTCTGCCCCTCCCTCCCGTGCTTTCTCTGCTCTGTCGCTTTCCATCGCATCTCTCTTTTTCTATTTTTTTAACTTCTGGCTTAGCAGCCTCCTCTCTTTTTCCTCCACTCCTCTCCCGGTCTAAATTTTTACCCTTTCGTTGAAAGAACAGGTGCACTTTGATTGAGAAGGAATGTGAGACGGGCAAATCCACACAGACAAAAGGTTAATCCTGTAACAAGTCCACATACGCGTGGAGTCAAAGGACACAGAGAGAGAGAGAGAGAGAGAGAGGGAGGGAGAGAGAGGGGGGGTGGTGGAATGGAGGGTAAGAAATGAAAAGTGCAGCATGCAGATGTGGCAATCAGGGTCTAAAATGTGAGAAATCAGAGAAGCTGAAGCATTTTCAGTCAAGCTCTCTCTCCTTCATGACTTCCACTCTGCATGATGACAAGTGTCTGCCCTGCTCTCATTGGCCGCGTCTGCCACCAATCAGAGCGGAGGCATGCAAGGTGCCTTTAGGTTATACCCAACCCCAAAAATCAAGAAGCAGAGAGAAAGAGGAAGTCAGAGTGGGGGATGCAGATGCTGACTTCACAGTGCGCTGAAGACCTTCCATATGATGCTCCATGTGAAATGATACAGTTGAAGGGAAACTGCTTGTCAGCTGTTTACTGGAGACCACTGCATTTCCTCCTGGCTGCTGTGGAGTGGAAGATCTTGCCTCTGTAGCCTCCTCCTGTGATTGGCTGTCACACTTTAGGCTCCCCCTCTTTTCCCTCTTTTTCCTCCTCTTTCTCCCTCCTCTGCTGCCAACCACCTGCATTCTGTCCTCAGGCTTACCTGAGCCACCACTGCAGAAACACCGGACCCCCTCCTCCATACACACGTATATACAGAGAGAGAGAGAGACACACACACACACACACACACACACACACACACACACACACACACACACACACAGTTTTCACCTGGAGAGGGCAGGCGCAAAGGGACGACATGTGCAGCAGCAGCAGCAGCAGCAGCAGCAGCAGCAGTCTCTCCTCACATCAAACACTGCCTCTCTGAGTTGCCTCTTTCTGGGGAGTGAAGAGGAACTCTGAATTTTGGAGCCGTTGTCTCTTGTCAGGAGAGACGGAGGCGGTGAGGGGAACCACTTGTCAACCCAGGGACACCAAAGGCAAAACAAACACAGCATGATTCTGGGTGAGTCTTTGCTTGTTGGTGCATGGGGATTTTTTGGAGGTCAGTCATGTCTGTGTCTAACTAATCCCTACTTAAACTTCAGCAGCTCCTGATTAACGGCGTGCTCTGCCTGGTTTCCATCCTGCTCCGAGTCCAAACTGAAGGCTTGGAGGCACCTTTCAGTCACAGTTAGGGATTGCAGTTATAACAATACATCTAGTGTGGCAGGTGTGAGTGATGTCAGTGAAGGTCAAAGTGTTTGGAGTCTCATTATGGGTCACATGACCAGACTCCACCATTGCTGGGCTCTGCCAGAGGAGAGGGTTTAATCTGAACTTACTGATAAGTGCATGCAAATTTAAACGAACATCCCATTCTGAGCTTCCATATCAACTCTTTAAAACATCATCCTTCAGTATGAGTTAGTAACAAACTGGTTTCTGTGGATTTATTTATTTATTTTTTGGAAAGAAAAGATTCAGTCTACTGCATGCAGTTTCAAGTTATCATACATTGTTGATCTGGTCTGAGTCAGCTTGCTCTTCTTTAGTATGCTGGTCTCATCGTGGCCATGCTTAAGAGAGGGAATTCTGTGTGCGCTACACAGACATGCATAGGAGGATTTCAGCAGCCTGCAGCGTGCAGCTGTGTTAGCAACAAAAACATGTGTATGAGGTTTAAGTGTTTGCGAGTCTTAAAATGTGTGTATAGATGTTTCTATGGGACAGTATGTGTGGGTTAGAGTGAGTTGTTTTTGTTCTAAGTGTGTGTCTGTGTTGCTATGTGCTCTGAAGGAGAGGCCACTTTGTTTTAACGCATGCCTGGGCTGATTCAGGCGCTGCTCTGCTTCTCTGCCCACCCGGCAGGCATGTTTTTCAAGCAGACATCTTTAATGATTATAGGGAGTTTGTCTAGTCTGGGCTGTGAGACTTTGAAGCATGTATGTAAAGTTAGCAGTAAGCACAAAAGTTTGCATTTATTAACATAACTTGAAAATCAACATTTTAATCATCTTAGTGGCTAAAGTGAACATTTACCTGGCTGGAGCGTCGTGTAGCATTCAGACAAGTACCGTCTTGATCAGGTTGCAGGTGGTAGCAGCTGCCGTAAATGATATTTAGCCTGGATACGTAAGCATCAGAGCAAAGCTTCTGCTTTAATGGTTTTAGCTCAGGGTCATTATTACCCTGTCAGTCTCAACAGTTGAACAGTTGAATCACAACCAAACCAGGATTTTTTATTCAGAATTACAATTTTGTAGAACCAATGAATGCATTTAGTTCTAGATGCATTTTCTTTTCCCCCCATTTCAGCTCACTGGTGTCCTTTGAGAAAAATAATTAGGTACAGTATCTTAAAGCGGAGTTTTCTCATAGCAACAACTCAGATCTTTTCATCTAAATAACAGCTGATCTAAACTTTTTGCTTGTCAAGAACTCAGTCAGACATTAATTCTGCTAATCTCTGCAAATTCCAAGCTGAGCCATAGACAAATACGCCACTCAACTATTGCAATGCTGCAGCTTTTTAGTGTTTGTTATTTGCTCATCTGGAAGGCTAATGTCATTGCAGTGACCTTTACAGTTCTGACGCACATTTATCTAAATCTTCAATCAGCTAATTTCCCGATCGAGCTCGCAGATCTGTCAGGTTGTGATTGCACGGCTGAGGCAAACGGTGTACATCAAAAACACTGATAAGAATTAGTTGTACAGGTGGCATATGGCGTGTGAAGCAATCCGTGTAAAACGCGTGTAAACTCTGCTACGCGGCATGGCCATCACAGCTTTTATTCCATCCTTTGTTTTCTCTGACCTTGAGAGAATAACCTTTTCTCGTGCCATTACAGCTCCATGCACATGTTCAGTGCTCAGTGGTAACAAGCATTGCAGGCATTCTGGGCCTCTGATAGCTGAGATAGTGATGACAGTCCCGTTGCAGATAATGATAATAATGAACGTTTTGTTGTCCTATACAGTAAGCAGCTGTTTGCCTAATATGGGCTCTGCACCAACTCGTGGCACTTCACCAAAGGCTGAGAGGCAACATTTTGCTCCCTTTTAATTGACTGTAGTGATGAGGTGACACGTCTGAAAAATAAAGAAAAAGAAAACTCCAGCTGTCCTTTAAGCTCTTGGACACCTTCAGGGAGCTCCTGATATGAAATTCACCTTAGGATGAAAAATATTCCCAGTACTGTCTTTCTACTGACACTCCATATGCTGCATGAGGACTGCCCGACAGACATTTGTGTTAAAACCCATTTTACAAGCTTCATCTCAAAGTATTTTGGAGCAGCTCATTCGTGTCAAGATCAGTTCATGTTTGAATAATGTTCATCTGTCTTGTCTATTTGAATCGGAGCTGACCTCCAGAGGTCTGTCTCTTTGTCTTTGTGTTTGCACACCCACCCGGATCTCATCTGTCTTCATAACGCCTGTCTCTCTCTCTTGACCTGTCTGCAAAGCTATTGCTTATTCTGTTCACCTATCCCTCTGACTCCACTTCCTCTAATAGTCTGCACCTAATTCCGGAGGTCAAATCAAATAAGACACAGGAGAGCACATCTATGAGCAAGTCAGCAGTTTTCACCTCAGTTTTCTCCATAACTGCTCTACTCTGTTTGTTTGTGTGCGAGGTGCGTTGTAATCATAACTATTTAATGAACCAGATGTTTGCGTGGCATGGTTTTTGTCAGGTTTGGTTTATTCGCTTGAGATATAACTGGAAAAGGTTTGATGCAGACTCATGAAACAGAAAGCAAAACTTCATATCCTCAAGACATGATAATTAAAACTTCAGTTAGACTCTGGAAACTTCATAAAACACAAAAATAACATTTCTTGAGAAAAAAAACCCACAAAAAGCATTATAAATAATCTCATTTGCTTTTAAAGATCCTGTAATTTGCTATTTTTTCCCATCTTAACCATATTCTGTTTCTATATGCAGCTATGATCTTGATTACCTTTTGGGACCATTTCTAAGCTCCTTACTGCACTCAGCCTAACTCGCCTTTCAGCAGTGCAATAAGACTTTAAATGAGAAGACTTATTCTAATGTTCGATGGTGATAGTGAGGGTGTGTGTAATCTAAGCTCTAGTTCCTGTGTGTATGCCCTCGTTCCTGGTTTGTGATGATCCTTCCTGAGTCAAAAAGCCATTATAACAGGTCGCTTCCCCTCCTCCCTTTCCGCCTTCTGCTCCTCGCTATAGCTCCATTTGTTTATGCTGGAGTGACTATGTGTCAGCAGGCTGTCAATACTGTCTGTAAGAGACTCTAATGAATAGGCCTGTTATTGGACTGGAGGGAAGGCAACCCATTGTGTCTGAGGGAGCATCTGTGCGTGTGTGTGGTCCAGCAGTGTGTGTAGCACTGCAGAGCAGAGGGAGGTGGAGGTTTCTGCTCCTCTGACTCCAGCAGCTCCATCACCCTCTCTGCAGTGTCCTCTGTCAGCGACCAGTCACTAAAACTAAAGCCAGGGTAACGCAGGAGTGCGGCTCCACCACAAGGACGGGGTCTTTTCTTTTTCACTAAAACAATGAGTTTAAGTGTGATGGGAGCATTGGTCCCAAACTTGTAAAGATTAAAATGTTGTTTATTCTTTGCACATCGGAGAGGAGACCTGCTAGCACCAGAAGCCCTCGCTGCTACTGCTGCTGCTCTGTGAAGCACAGGGAAGCACCTGAGTGTGATTACGATGTCACATTAGTGCATTCACAAGTCTCTTACTGAGAATCCCGAGGCTACGAGGCAACTGGGAGTTCAAGCCTGGAAAATGTTCTGCACGCTTCAACAGAGAGTCAGATCACAGAGCGGAAGAAGAGGCAGATTATTCTTGATGCTGCAGCGCACTGCTGTTTTCAAAGTGGCACTGTTGCCTCAAATCATAAAGATGTCACACTTTGATGATGTCTGTGTATCACTAATACAACCATCTGGCAAAAGACGTGGAGTCCTCCTTCCTAAACTCTAAGACAGTTTGGTGTCTGACAAAAGATGGTGGGTGTTTCGAGTCAACTGTGCCTAAACTTTGGAGCATGACTAAACAAGGAAATCATACTAGTAAACCAGTAAGACATCAGAGCAACAAAAGATGAAAAGTCAGATTTTATCAGTATTTGTGAGAAATGACAAGCAGGAATTTAAATTAATTCAGTAAAAATGTAAATGTAATAGAAACAGTATAAGCTGTAAATGACTGGATGACAATATTCAGTGATGAATCATAAAGCTGCATTTAGCTGGAAGATGATACCAAAAAACGGTGGTTGCAGATCCAGGTGCAGGTTTAATAAGTCTTAACACCTTGTGTGCAAACTCTAAATCTTTACATGTATCAGTCAAATTTATTTTTCTTCTTTTTCTTGCAACGAAAATGAAAACTTTGCATAAATGAAAGTTAGTTTTAAAACCAAAACAACATTTAGCACAGAAAATGTTTAGTTTGCACAAATCTTTATATCTGCTTTGTAAAAAAATAATAGTGCAGAAAGACATAATTTTATAGTCACATTTAAAAAAAAACATTATTTTTTAATTTTTAGATAATTTTAACTTTATAAATAGACATCACATTCAAAAATAAATGTATTTATCAGCATCTAAAGAAAAAAAAAGCCAGTGATAAACTAAAATGTAATTTCAGTAACAATACATGATTCAATATCTCCCTGAAGGCATTTGAGTGTAAAAAGGTTGAGCGAAGCTAACGCTAGGCGGTGATAGATGTTGCATTAATCATCCCTTCTCCTTTTATGGGGGTTCAGGGGAGAGGAGAAGAAGAGGGACCAGAAAGATAGAAAAGGCAGACAGATAAAATGGAGAGAACAGAATCCTGATCAAAGAGAACTAGCTCCATCCAGGTCTGGGAACTGAAGGAGGGAATTTGTCAGACCATGTTGGCGATAGGGTTTCACACAAAGCCAGAAAGAGAAATCAATTCTCCTTGAATTGCTGCAAGGTCAATTCACAGGGACATAGCTAGGAAGCTAAATGTGAGGAAGGAGTAGCTTATAAAGCTGTGTTAGAATACAAGAGTAGGCTTGAGTGAGAAAAAGAGAGATTAAAACAGGAGAAAAATGAACAAACAGAAGACTGGCTGTGAGGTTGGAAGGGATATTCTGGTAACAATGAGGCTGCAGGGTGAAACTGATGCTTTTTTTTCCTGACAGCATGCCTTAAGCTGCTTTCTTTGCATCGTTTGACTCATTCAAAGAGGATATTTGAGCATCATATCTGACACATTGTTGGTAATGTCACCCCTTTGCTCTGTCTAAGCTTTAGCCAAAAGGACGTCTCTCAGCTCTGTGATCTCACCCATTTCAGCAGCTCTCATTTTACTACTACATTACTGCCTTCCACACATTTAACTGAATAAATGAGGTTTTGTTTCCAAGAAGCCTTAAGCCAACATTTAATCCTTAATGTTGCGTCAAGTGTTAAAAAAAGGCTTAGCACCTTTCCTCCTCCAACTAAATCCTCCCCAGTTTTTTTTAATGGTTTGCATAACGACTGATGAGATGCAGATAAGTGGTGATAAAAAGATGACCTGCCCTCTGTGGCAACGTGCCCGCTGATGGCTGCTGTAGCTCACAGCTCTGGGTCCTCGAGCAGGTTTCTAGTCTTGGACGGGAGCTGGGGAAGCAGGATCTGTGTGGCACAGGGCTTAACGCAGGCGTCTGGTATGCACACCTGTCCCTGAACAAGTTCTCCCCTGAATTAGTGGCCCTACCCCTCAGTTAGTGAGAGGGGGAGGGAGCAGAAGGAGCTCTGCCAGGACTTGCATCACAACTCCCTGCCACTGCCTGGAGGGAGAGCAGGCGAGGAGGAGGAGGAAGGGAGAACTGGGAGGGTGAGGTGCCATAGGTGTGGATTAGGAGGCTGTAAAGGACTCAGGGGTAATAAGGTACCTGAGGTCAATATTTTATTTTGTCTGACTCAAGCTGGTCAATTAAGAGACTAAATTATTTTCAATGTGAATTTATTCATTTTAAACTATGAGATGTATTTTTCTGTAGAAAGGGCATATACTCTATAATTAACTCTATAATGTTTACATCAAGACCAAAGCAATGACATTTCCATGAAATATTCTAATGATAACTAACATTTTTATTCAAACAGCCACATTTTTCTTAGTTTTTTCCAGATTAATTTGTGTATTTATTTCAATAATATATATGAACTAAAATTTGTTAAATCTTCTGACCCACAGATCAAACCATAATCTTCTTACCTGTTTTAGATAACTGTTTGGCAAGCTAACACCTAGTCGCAGGTAAAAACAAAGACCAATGGTCATTTCTACCATTTTAAACCAATTCTAATCTAAAACAAATCCAAGCAGTTTTTGCAACTGTTATTTTATAAACCTTTGTGGCAACATGATTTTTACATCACACAACTTATTAAGGAGAAATATGATTACATGATGTGCCCCAGGCTACATGCTTTTACAAAAAAATTCATGATCCTTTGTAAATTACTGTAAACCTTTATACTGTCAATGATGCAAAAGTTTATTCAACAGCTTTTGCACAAGCTGCTTCAAAATGTTGTATATTAGAGCAGTTTTATGATGGCAGAACTTCAGTTTTGGTCAATAAGACTTTAGCCTATCAGTCTGGTCAGAACGGATCTGTTCAAGGAGCTACCTACGATTCTTCATGACTTTTTAACTAAACCTCTCAACAGAAGATTTAACAGATTGTTTTAAAACGTCCCACATAATAGAAACATATTTTCTGAGCCCCTGTAACATTGTGGCTGCTCCTGGTTGAACAAAAATGCCTCCAAGTCATTTTAATGTGGCGCGTAGCTTGTTCTCAAACATCATTTGCAAATGTGGTTCAAAGGAGCACAGATGAAATTTAACAAACAGGAGTCAGAGGAGACGCTGGAAACAAACCATTTCCATAAAATTAGCATAGTCAGAACAGATCAGTTAGCCCACTGAGACAGGCAGAACAGCACAGACTTTAAAGATTTCACATTGAATCTCTCACATTAGAATAATCCTGGTTAATGTTTGCTTTGTTTAGTGTTTTGTTTATTTGTAGCATCAGGAGTTTCACAGGATGTCAGGGAACCCTCGTCAGCCCGTCGAAGCCGCGTTTTTTGCTCCCATCCTAAATTTTCTCATTTTGCCAGTGATGGCTTGTGTACATGTGGGAGATTGTATTTACTGTTGCACTGAAGATGGTTTTTGTGTGTGTGCTGGGCCAATAATCACCAACCAGCCACAGCCACAAATCTTCATTAGAGGATTAGCCTGCTGGGAGACAGCTTGTGTTCTTTTGCTTTTATTGGTGTCCGCAGCGCTCAGCCTCAGGTCCTCCCCCCCTTATTCCTGTCCTCTACCTAAAGGTGGAAACATGACCGCAGCTCACCTGAGAATTACACACGCACATGCACACACACACACACACACACGCACGCACATACACATGCATACACACACACACACACACACACACACACACACACACACACACACACACACACACACACACACACACA
>SSNS01000297.1:9923-54577 GCA_006937985.1 Aphyosemion australe | reverse complement strand
TCTGTTTCTTTCATACTTTTGCTGTATGCATTCTCCTTGATGCCAGTTACAGCAAAGGCAGAGCCAGAAAAAGTTATTGACAGTTATGTGAGGAGATGACGCAGGCAAATAGGTGAAGCCTCTGCTCATGAATGATGCATCATCCCAGCAGCACTGACGGAGAAAGAAAGAGAGGCTGCGTGACAGCTGGGGTGCTGTGTGTGCATGGTGCAGAACAAGGTGAGACTCTTTATGGTACAACCAAGCATTCTCCTCCTCCCACTTTTTTTTTCTCCTTCAACCCGCTTCCTCTCACCCACTCACAAATCTACAGTAAATCAGGAGTTCTCAGTGGGGTTGTTGCACTCTTCTTCCTGAATAGCTACGGTCACGCTCTTCTCTCCTAGCTCTTTTGAGTCTCCATCGCTTGCTGCTCCACTCATTTAGTTCTTGCCTTTCTATTTTCATCAGAAACAATCACTGTATTTTCCGTCTCACTGCCCCGTGCTGCCGCAGTCTGAGGTTGTGATAGCATCACAGAGAGGAATGAGACTACAAATGGGGGGGGTAGGGTACTCGTTGAAGGCAGACAGAAATGGCAAAATAACAGTTTACTGTCGTCACGGTAGCGTCAAATCTGTCTGTCCTTGTAGCCCCAGCTAGCATACCAACACACCCTCTCTGCATCATTGGTGATATAAGCGAGAAAGCTGCATTTGCAGAGTGGATTAGTGCAGCTGAGTTTCTGCAGCATTTGGTCCTGTTTGATGTAGATGGACAGAATTGGACATTTTAAAAGGGGGTATAGCTGTGAAAAGCTGTGGTAAAACCTAGAAATGTCCTTTAAACTTCTGTAAAACTGCAATCATATTACCGGATTTCTAATCAGTAGCAGCAAGTTTTTGATTGAGGAGAAACCCAGGGATGGTAAAAAAAAAAAATCCTATAATTTTTTGACTCAAACTTTTAAATGATTGCAGAATGATCATCAGGGGATGCAACCCTTGAGGGTTTTGAATATCCTCTCCGCAAGGCCTCACTATCATGTTGCTGGAATTTTGCACAGGTTCAAACTACCTTCAGTGTAGTTTCCACAAGTCAGAAAGTGCAAGACATGTGAGACAACCTTGGGAGGGGTTGGTGACAGAGTTGCAAATGAAATAAAATTAAAAATGAAGACAGTTTCTGACTAAATAATAATAATAAAATTTGCATGACTGTCACAATTTTTTGCAATTGTACCACATGCCCAGTGTCCTATTATGGCAGGAAAACAATAAACTAAAATGCGTACTAAAGCAAATTGGATGGAATTGGAAAAAAATACCTTTTTTGCTCCTAATATTTTGAAAAGTTTGAGAATCACAGAACTTGACAGGAAACAAACGTTTGCTTCGTGGATGCTTGTCTCTGGTTTTAGCCACATAGCATCATCTCCAGACTATCAAAATAATTTCAAAGAACAATAAAAATGAAAATTTCTGTGGAATAACGTTAAGTATTTCTGATGGTTGTCACAAAAGCAAACTGGATGTAATTTTAAAAACATTTAAAAACATCTGCATTTAGGTTTTTCCCCTTCTCTTTTGCCTCACATCTGTACAATAAGCTCTAGCCTTTGGGGGTGACGTTTATTTTCATCGACTGACTTGTTCCACTTGCTTGGACTGAGACGGTCAAAAGAGAGTGTACAACTTGGAGGATAATTGGTGGTGATGAACTACCCCTTTAGACCTGGCTACATTGATTTGAATAAAGTGTTTGGGTAGGAGAAAGAAACAGTGATACATCTGAACACTTGTGATCGAACAGAGAAAACACTTGAATAAAACATTTTGTACTAAAACAACATCACCAGAAAAAAGCCAAGGATACTGTAGGTAAGGTTACTGTTCATTTGGGAAGGATTAAACACTTTCTTTTGCAAACTATCCACGTTATTTTTGAGTAGCCTCATGGAGAAACGCTGATGAAAGCAACATCCGGTGAGATACCGGAAGTAGCACATACTCACTGGTTTGCATTGTGAGGTTTCGTTGCTAGTAGCAAGTTTATTTGAACATTTTAAGAGGATTAAAAAAAATATATACCCCCGAAAAAGTCACGCGCCTCGGGAAGATGTTGCGCTGTTCGCGCTTGTACTAACAACCAGAAAATATTTAATTTGTAGCTACAAGAGCGATGTTTAGAACATGCACCTCCAGAGTGAGAGAGCGTGCAGCTGCGAGCGTCGATACGGTTCTCGCCGCCTCTCCAGAGATGAGGAACCCAGAAGGATGTGGCTGAAAAATCTTAACTTGAAACCACCACAAACTTTATTTGTGCGTTCCTTTCATTTTATTGTGAAAACCCCCAGAGAGGATCCTACTTTGTAGTTGGATATGACAAAACTCCGGAGAAGAGACGCCGAGTAGTAAAGAGATCTGACAGCAGTCTCACAACAACAGGAATTATTTCATGTGTACAATTTTCTGAATAGTTATAATTTAACGTGCGTTTAGACTGCTGTTATTAACCTAAAAGTGCCATCCTGCTGTTTGTATTTCACCTGATGTAGAAACTAAAACTCAGGCTTGGTGATGAGGGATTTAAGGCTCTGACTCGGCTCTACGTCTGCTTTTAAGTAAATAAGATTGTGTCCCACCTCTTTCAACAAAACACGACCAACATTATTATGATGTAGGTACTGATGAGCCTCAGAGATTGTTTATTGCCTCGCTGTCAGACGCAACTGAGTTCAGAAAGTAGCTAAAATGCTACTGTACGTTAGCGTTGGCCAGACTTTAAGATCATCCCCCCCACCTCTCTGCTTCAGTAGGCAGACGGAGTGCAACGATGTCCCGTTTGAGATGTGACAGCTGGTGTTCATGCATGTTTTCAGTCTCTAAAAGCCCATAAAAAGAGGATTAGCATGAAGGAATCGCATCGTCTCAACGTAAACAAATGCGGACCGGAAGTTGCTTGCATCTTTTGCGCAAAGCATCACGGGCCGTGAGAATAACGTGGATAGATAAGATAATGTTTTCAGCAATCAGCTATTCCTAAATGAAGCTCCTGTTTCTGCTTCCCACAGGAGCAGAAACAAATATTGCATTGCAGCAGATGCTAAATAAAGCACCAGTTTTACAACACGTCAGCAATAACGTCATGTAAATATATGGTGAATGTTACAGAACAGGAAATGCTTGAAAAGACCATGTTCATGAGTGTTTTGTGAATGTTCACATATATTCACAAAAGCATCCTGACTTGTGGAAATTCTAAATGCTTCATGAATTATGTTCTGGAAGACAATAACCACTTCCAGTGTAAATGTCAGAGTTCTCAAGTATCTTTTCAGACCAAAATCTCATGAACATTGACAGAATATTGCTTAGAGCTAGAGGAATTAGGATCCCAATGGCAGNACACACACACACACACACACACACACACACACACACACACACACACACACACACACACACACACACACACACACACACACACACACACACACACACACACACACACACACAGCACACACACGCACACACACGCACGCACACACGCACGCACGCACGCACGCACGCACACACGCACACACACACACACGCACATACACATGCATACACACGCACACACACACGCACGCACGCACGCACGCACGCACGCACAGCACGCACACACACGCACACACACACGCACAGGCTTGCACACACGCACGCACACGCACGCACATGCACGCACACGCACGCACACAAATCTCAGACCATACTTAGCTTGTCAAGATTACTATTTGATTACAGAAGGTCAGCTTAAAAACATTTAAAATTACAAATTAGTTAAACGACAAACTAAGCTAAACATTTAACGAAAGAAGTTTTTGTTTCTTTGTAAATGTTAGGCAGAAACATTGAAGAGAGAGTAACAGATTACTGTAACTCGGATGAAACAAATAAACGCATCATTACAGATCAAGTCATTTACATGGACCTGTGGTTTTTGAGTTGGACATGCTTTTGGAGTTAAATCTCATGGAACTGGTCAACATTTATGGAATGAGCTAAAGAACAAATAAAGCAGTTGTTTAATTTGATGACTTTTGTAAATCAAATCATTTACTGGTCCCTTTTCTAAGAATTTTAACAAAAGTTTAGTTCTTTTTTGCATTGTGCCATCATTGCCATAAATAGAGACATCCACATGTAACCCAGAGGTTACAGCTGAACCAAAGTGAACACCCCCTAGTGGCTGGTTCCAGTACTGGTTCCACTCCCTCCAAGTGAACGAATGAGATTTTTTCCTGATCAATAGATAAAAAAACATCTCAGATAACTGTTCCCACATGTAGTTTTCACCTGTGCTGTTTATATATGATTTGTTTCTATTATTTTGAGCTGAAATTAATTATCTGATGATTAGTTATCACCATGACTCCTAGTGAGCAAACTCTGGCTCCAACATGGCAACATCCAGAAACAAAATATCATCGACTCACTTTTCAACAGTAAAGCCTCGGAGACATTCCATTCTGCTAACTTTTGCAGCATTTTGTCTCTTATTTTATTGTTTTTCCCCACTCATGTTTAAACTGGTAGTTCTGTAACGCTCAGATTCTGTCAGCTTGTTCCCTTCAGGTGTATCAGCTGTCCGGTGGGAACTCATACTCAAGACAGAACAAATTAAGGTCATAGCAGGGAGAGCTGAGCAAGCAAAATGCAACAAAATCTGCCAAACCGGTGCGGGCATATTTTTCGTCTTTTCTGTCCTCTAAACGGTGGCACGACTCCAAACAAGTTCAGATGACTGTTGTCCCACGCATAAAACACTGACGGACCAACAATGCACCATTTAACAGGATCCAGGAGGATATTTTTTTAACATAATCTCATGCAAACAATTAACTAGAGACATATTCTGTATAAAAATTGTGCAATAATATCTACACTGAACTAAAGCTAAATTAATTTTTGGGATTATTAGATAAAACATTCAAAGTTGTTCTATAAACAACCACTTCTGCAAATAAGACTTTATCCTTGTTAACAGCATAAGCACCTTAGTTAAAACGTATTACTCTATCATATATATTCCTGTTGTACATGAAAATGATCTAGCAGTGAACTTTCATCCAAATTAGAAACTTTTTTTTATGATAATTTTTTAAGACTAGATCTTTTGATGTTTTAATATAGTCATGATGATTTTGATTATTTGCATCCAGAACTGCACCGAAAGTTAAGCTCTCTGCTTTTTTAAAAATGTTTTTCAACAATATGCCATCATCACTCATGGCTATGCATCTGAGACGCTGCTGGTGGTATATGGTAGCCTAGTATGCAAAGAGGTCCCTGAGATAATCCACCACATAACTGCAGGGTGTAAGATGTTGGCAGAGAAAGCATACATGGAACACCACAACCAAGTGGCTGGCATAGTGTACAGGAACGTCTGTGCAGAGTATGGACTGGAAGCCCCAAGGTCAAACTGGGAAACACCCCCTAAGATGGTAGAGAATGAGCGAGCCAAGATCCTGTGGGACTTCCAGATCCAGACCGCCAAAATGGTGATGGCGAACCAACCGGACATTGTGGTGGTAGACAAACAACAGTGGAGCTACAATTCTACATGCTGGTATCTGAGTCATTCATAACACATAACACGAGTTATAATGGATTCAATGAAATATTATGAATGATATTTTCAACATTTCACCTAAACAGTTGTCAAATCAGTTCTCAGCATAAGATGATCTTAGTTAAAAGCTGTGGCATGAATATAGGCAGGTAATGGGCATTCATTCAAGGAATGCTCGGCCTTCATTTGATTTATTTTACGATCATTTTACATTATTATATTATTATGTTTCAGACATGCAGAATTTCATCCACGTCAACTAAATTGCAATAATCATAGAACATGCAAACACTTGTTTGAGTCTCCAAAAGCTTGAAGAATACTTTGTGTATTTAGAGTCAGTACAGTTAATCCCAGTGTCAGATTATTTAATGGATCTGTCAACACGCGTACATTTATATATAATTTCTTATTAAAGCAAAAAGGAAAAAAAAAAAATCACTGAAGCATTACTTGAAACAAACACGTGACTAAATCTAGATTGAGACAGATTTTAAAACAGCCACTTGATAAAAATGCATCTGCTGGTCCTAGTTGGTCCATAACGTCTTCTGGACGGATCGTTCTTCTCTCTTTCTGTCCTGGAGCCTCAGACCTCCCCTCAAAGGCAGGATCATATTCTGCCTTACTCTGCACGTCTGTGTAATCCATAGCTGCAGGGAGGGTGACCTTCACAGCGGGCAGCCTCGCAGCAGGCTGTGATGCCGCATGAACTCAGGGATGAGGACAGGCTGGGCATAAAGGGAGCTGGGGGCAGCACATGGCATTGACTAGATGTTAACGCTTTTACATTACACCTTCTACCTGTGGTTGCTCACTTAATGCAGATATATTGAATTTGGAAATGGAATTTTTCCAGTTATGAAATGAATATGACTCATTCTCTTTATACCTTCAATCCTACAAACAAGATTTTATTTATATTTTACATTTGCAAAGACAGACCTATCTTCTCTATAGCATGAATCGTTATGTGTGATGTCACCAACCTTAACATTTCTTTGCCGTTTTTCTGTTTCTTTCATACTTTTGCTGTATGCATTCTCCTTGATGCCAGTTACAGCAAAGGCAGAGCCAGAAAAAGTTATTGACAGTTATGTGAGGAGATGACGCAGGCAAATAGGTGAAGCCTCTGCTCATGAATGATGCATCATCCCAGCAGCACTGACGGAGAAAGAAAGAGAGGCTGCGTGACAGCTGGGGTGCTGTGTGTGCATGGTGCAGAACAAGGTGAGACTCTTTATGGTACAACCAAGCATTCTCCTCCTCCCACTTTTTTTTTCTCCTTCAACCCGCTTCCTCTCACCCACTCACAAATCTACAGTAAATCAGGAGTTCTCAGTGGGGTTGTTGCACTCTTCTTCCTGAATAGCTACGGTCACGCTCTTCTCTCCTAGCTCTTTTGAGTCTCCATCGCTTGCTGCTCCACTCATTTAGTTCTTGCCTTTCTATTTTCATCAGAAACAATCACTGTATTTTCCGTCTCACTGCCCCGTGCTGCCGCAGTCTGAGGTTGTGATAGCATCACAGAGAGGAATGAGACTACAAATGGGGGGGGTAGGGTACTCGTTGAAGGCAGACAGAAATGGCAAAATAACAGTTTACTGTCGTCACGGTAGCGTCAAATCTGTCTGTCCTTGTAGCCCCAGCTAGCATACCAACACACCCTCTCTGCATCATTGGTGATATAAGCGAGAAAGCTGCATTTGCAGAGTGGATTAGTGCAGCTGAGTTTCTGCAGCATTTGGTCCTGTTTGATGTAGATGGACAGAATTGGACATTTTAAAAGGGGGTATAGCTGTGAAAAGCTGTGGTAAAACCTAGAAATGTCCTTTAAACTTCTGTAAAACTGCAATCATATTACCGGATTTCTAATCAGTAGCAGCAAGTTTTTGATTGAGGAGAAACCCAGGGATGGTAAAAAAAAAAAATCCTATAATTTTTTGACTCAAACTTTTAAATGATTGCAGAATGATCATCAGGGGATGCAACCCTTGAGGGTTTTGAATATCCTCTCCGCAAGGCCTCACTATCATGTTGCTGGAATTTTGCACAGGTTCAAACTACCTTCAGTGTAGTTTCCACAAGTCAGAAAGTGCAAGACATGTGAGACAACCTTGGGAGGGGTTGGTGACAGAGTTGCAAATGAAATCAAATTAAAAATGAAGACAGTTTCTGACTAAATAATAATAATAAAATTTGCATGACTGTCACAATTTTTTGCAATTGTACCACATGCCCAGTGTCCTATTATGGCAGGAAAACAATAAACTAAAATGCGTACTAAAGCAAATTGGATGGAATTGGAAAAAAATACCTTTTTTGCTCCTAATATTTTGAAAAGTTTGAGAATCACAGAACTTGACAGGAAACAAATGTTTGCTTCGTGGATGCTTGTCTCTGGTTTTAGCCACATAGCATCATCTCCAGACTATCAAAATAATTTCAAAGAACAATAAAAATGCAAATTTCTGTGGAATAACGTTAAGTATTTCTGATGGTTGTCACAAAAGCAAACTGGATGTAATTTTAAAAACATTTAAAAACATCTGCATTTAGGTTTTTCCCCTTCTCTTTTGCCTCACATCTGTACAATAAGCTCTAGCCTTTGGGGGTGACGTTTATTTTCATCGACTGACTTGTTCCACTTGCTTGGACTGAGACGGTCAAAAGAGAGTGTACAACTTGGAGGATAATTGGTGGTGATGAACTACCCCTTTAGACCTGGCTACATTGATTTGAATAAAGTGTTTGGGTAGGAGAAAGAAACAGTGATACATCTGAACACTTGTGGTCGAACAGAGAAAACACTTGAATAAAACATTTTGTACTAAAACATCACCAGAAAAAAGCCAAGGATACTGTAGGTAAGGGTACTGTTCATTTGGGAAGGATTAAACACTTTCTTTTGCAAACTATCCACGTTATTTTTGAGTAGCCTCATGGAGAAACGCTGATGAAAGCAGCATCCGGTGAGATACCGGAAGTAGCACATACTCACTGGTTTGCATTGTGAGGTTTCGTTGCTAGTAGCAGTTTATTTGAACATTTTAAGAGGATTAAAAAAAATATATACCCCCGAAAAATGTAGTCACGCGCCTCGGGAAGATGTTGCGCTGTTCGCGCTTGTACTAACAACCAGAAAATATTTAATTTGTAGCTACAAGAGCGATGTTTAGAACATGCACCTCCAGAGTGAGAGAGCGTGCAGCTGCGAGCGTCGGTACGGTTCTCGCCGCCTCTCCAGAGATGAGGAACCCAGAAGGATGTGGCTGAAAAATCTTAACTTGAAACCACCACAAACTTTATTTGTGCGTTCCTTTCATTTTATTGTGAAAACCACCAGAGAGGAACACCCGCATCCTACTTTGTAGTTGGATATGACAAAACTCCGGAGAAGAGACACCGAGTAGTAAAGAGATCTGACAGCAGTCTCACAACAACAGGAATTATTTCATGTGTACAATTTTCTGAATAGTTATAATTTAACGTGCGTTTAGACTGCTGTTATTAACCTAAAAGTGCCATCCTGCTGTTTGTATTTCACCTGATGTAGAAACTAAACCCAGGCTTGGTGATGAGGGATTTAAGGCTCTGACTCGGCTCTACGTCTGCTTTTAAGTAAATAAGATTGTGTCCCACCTCTTTCAACAAAACACGACCAACATTATTATGATGTAGGTACTGATGAGCCTCAGAGATTGTTTATTGCCTCGCTGTCAGACGCAACTGAGTTCAGAAAGTAGCTAAAATGCTACTGTACGTTAGCGTTGGCCAGACTTTAACATCATCCCCCCCCACCTCTCTGCTTCAGTAGGCAGACGGAGTGCAACGATGTCCCGTTTGAGATGTGACAGCTGGTGTTCATGCATGTTTTCAGTCTCTAAAAGCCCATAAAAAGAGGATTAGCATGAAGGAATCGCATCGTCTCAACGTAAACAAATGCGGACCGGAAGTTGCTTGCATCTTTTGCGCAAAGCATCACGGGCCGTGAGAATAACGTGGATAGATAAGATAATGTTTTCAGCAATCAGCTATTCCTAAATGAAGCTCCTGTTTCTGCTTCCCACAGGAGCAGAAACAAATATTGCATTGCAGCAGATGCTAAATAAAGCACCAGTTTTACAACACGTCAGCAATAACGTCATGTAAATATATGGTGAATGTTACAGAACAGGAAATGCTTGAAAAGACCATGTTCATGAGTGTTTTGTGAATGTTCACATATATTCACAAAAGCATCCTGACTTGTGGGAATTCTAAATGCTTCATGAATTATGTTCTGGAAGACAATAACCACTTCCAGTGTAAATGTCAGAGTTCTCAAGTATCTTTTCAGACCAAAATCTCATGAACATTGACAGAATATCGCTTAGAGCTAGAGGAATTAGGATCCCAATGGCAGCCCTATCAAAACATTATCATCAGAAACGACAAAACACACCCCCTCTGATAATTATCCACCTAAATGGTTGTTTTTCTCATGGAAAAAATCAATAAGTGCATCATAAACCATCTCCCGAGTCATTGCCTCCCTTTGAAGCAATGGGAGTTTTAAACTGCTAAGCTTATAATGTCTTCTAGGAGCTAGCTGTGCTGCAATGCTAATGCAAGCTTGTACGTAAACAAGAACAACAGACGTTTTTTCTGTTTTGTTTTTTATTTAATTGCAACAGCTAACAATGATTTTGTCAGCAGCTTCTAAAACGCACCATATGGTCACACCTAAACCCCTCTCTCACCTGTCAGAGCAGGATGCAGCTCAGTGAGGTAGGAAACTGCTCTTCTTCTCATAATCACTCTAAATCTCATAATTAAGATGAATCTTGCAGGAATTCAACTGCCTCCAGGTGTGAGGCGTTGATGGCAATCCTGCTCAGGTAAACATCTGTCAGTGGAAAACATTCAGATGTTTTATTAATTAAATACATTCAGAATAAATTATTTTCCTGTGTTGAAAAGTACTTAAAAATATACAATTTGGCCCTTAAAGGTAACAGTGGCAGAGGAGTTAAGTGCCTGCCCTGTAACCGGAGGGTTGCAGGTTTGAACCCCATCTGTTGTAGTTGTTGTGTCCTTGGGCAAGGCACTTAACCCTCCTTGCCTGGTGGAGGTGGTCGGAGGGACCGGTGGAGCCATTGTACGGCAGCCTAGCTTCCGTCAGTGAGCCCCGGGAGCGCTGTGGCTACAATGTAGTTTAACACAAGTGTGTGAATGTGTAGATGACTGTTTGTGTTGTAAAGCGCCTTGGGGGGTTGTAGAACCCTAGAAGGGACTATATCAAATACAGCCCTGCTAAAAAAAACAGCATATGTTGTGTTTTGGATGCTGGTATGCTGGTCCAGCATGGGATGTTGGTGATTGGATGCTAGACCAGCATCCCATCCTGGACCAGCATATGATGCTGGTTCACCAGCTAAACCAGCACCAAAACAAAACATATGCTAGTCTATGCTATTTTTCAGCAGGGAAGCCATTTACCATTCAAAAATTTAAAAATGAGAAGGGAAAGCAGCTGATTTTTTTTATTTACATAAGAAAAATAAAGAAATCATTAACGATAAGGAATATAATGACATCAAAACTCTTGCTTGGTACAAACAACTATCTGCTAAAAGGGTTCTGATTATGACACACTTCCTGTTTGTTTGCACAGATGAAGCTCAGATCACAGCCTGTATCACTGGATTAAGCCTCCATGTTTGACAGTAAAACCTTAAAGCATTAACCTGCCACATTAATTATGTAACTAGTAAATCTATACAGGCTGATGAAAAGAGACTTGTGACATAATGCGCTTTGTGCATTGAATTGCAGATGTGAAAGGTCCATTACTTACACGTAGTCTGCTCAGCTGCCTCATGTTAAAACAGAGTTCATAAGAAACATGGTTCGAATAAAGATGTTGTTTGAGGCTCGCTGCTCAGGTAGTGAGGTCATGTTCTGGTTTACTAACTAAAAAGAACAATTTTGAGAGTGAAACTTGGTGGTGTTGTGCAGAATGTGGGCATGTGTCATTTAGGTTCCCTGGGACAGAAAATATGCTGTCTCTGCACCCACTGGTGCACCACTATGCTGTCTTCCAATGTTAATACGCAGGGCTGCTGATGGTTTAGGACTGCATACATGTCACACAGTCAGAGCTGGGGAGAAAAAGCAGGAGAGATTGAAGGAGAACGCGAGTGGTGGAGGTTAATTTAGGATGCGCTGCATGTGGAGTCAGGATAACCATCTTTTCTGCAGCTGTCCTCCAACACGCTGTTTGTTCAATTACCATTTACTGCAGCGAAAGCGAGGGACAAGGGGGGAGAGGGGGAGTGAGGAGTGTATGAGGAGGAGGGGAGGTGTTCAGTGATGCAGGAGATGAGGAAGTTAGGAATCAGAGTGAGAACATAAACAGCAAAGGACACAGGGTAAGACGTAAGCAACTGTCACATAAATATCTCAGGTAGCAGCTCCTGAACCTTGCGTTGTTTCTGCAGAAACCTTAAAAAAGAACTGTCTGTGCAACTCAATTTGCTTGTGCGTGTATGCTCAAAGCTTCTGTTATGGAATGCGGCTGCTGTATCAACCATGTGCTTTGAAGAGAGATTATTCTAACAGAATATATTCCCAGCTCTCTGCATGGGGTCCCGACCACATTAAACGAAGATATACAGAGATGTAGCTCAACACACCCCCTCTTTTTCCTTCCTGTGTCTCTCTGGCGGGCTCCTGGTCCAGTATATGGAGCAATTAGAGAGATGATATCTTCTGTCAGTCAGCAGCTCACAGATGAAGCCGGGCCTCTTTAACATGCTAATGGAACGCCAGATTCAATCAGGGCTTTGTATGGCAGAGGGGAGGGCATCGCTGCTCATTACAAAATAAATCATAATATCAATCAAGCTCAAGCTGCAAAAGCAAGCAGCACCTAATCCACTGCACTGAAGTCCCGTTTCCTGGCTGCTTTCTCAGAAATCTGCCGTCCCTCTTCTCAGCACGTCCCCTTCGATCTTCAATCTCATTAAGTCACCGAGTGGCGTCGTTGATGTAGCTGTTTGTGAGAGTGGATGTGAACGAGGAGGCGGGGGAGGACAGGAACGGTGTATGTGAGGGTGCAAACTCCCTGAATCATCTGACAAAATTAAATTATTTAAATATAGCACCAAACCTTTTTTCCACATCTGAACCCATGCACACTCACAATCGACAGGGTGAGTTTGTGTTCTTGCCTTTCTGGTAGCACCAAAAACATTTGGACATGAAACTTAGCGTAGTTACAACCCAAACAAATGTGAAATAAATGAGCTGTTCCCCTGAAAAGATGACGCCAATACAGAACTGTGCAGTGGGTAAAAGGTACATCTGACATTTAACTAATGATGAAGTAATGATTCAGTGCAGTTTAATGCACCTCTTTTCTCAAAGGGAAACAAAGGTAAAGACAATAATGAAGCAATAAGAGACTATTAAAGGGAGATCCTTAAGGGACGCTGGGTGAAATAGAAAAAGGTAAAACCTGTTACCTGTTTCTTGTTGCAGGAAAGCCACCAAGCAGTTCTCTTGGTAGCCATTTGTCCTTATTGTTAGACTGCTGAAGAGAATATAATGTAACCCCCACCCTTAAAAAATGACAATGGCATCCAAAACTCAAAGATCTTGTTAATTTTTATGTTCCAAATGTTACCCTGAACTATGCAATCTGTACAAGATAGTTCTGCATACTCTCAAGTAATTTGCTTATGAGTAAAAGGTAAAAGGTAGAAGTTGCAATACTAAAACCATATTTACACACACACGGAAAAAAAAATCATATTCCTGTGTATTTAGAAGTGTGTTTCTGTGTAAACGTTTTAAATAATTACTCTCCTTTCCCCTTATGGGAAGTTCTCTCGTTCGCTCTTCCTTCTTCCATCTCAGGAACATTGCTAAGCTGAGTCCAATTCTGTCTCGCTCTGAACTTGAGATTGTTATCCACAACTTCATCTCCTCACGCTTAGACTACTGCAACTCGCTTTTCACTTGTCTGAGTAAAACCTCCCTAAACCATCTACAGGTGGTTCAGAATGCCTGTGCTCAGCTTCTGACCAAATCGTCAAATTACAATCACGTCACCCCGCTCCTCTTCCAGCTTCACTGGCTGCCGGTTAACTTCAGGGTTCATTTCAAGATCCTGGTTCTGGTTTTTAGGGTCTTACATGGACAAGCACCATCATACATTGGTGATCTTCTCAGTCCCTACACCCCCAGCAGGTCCCTGAGGTCCAGTGATCAAAGGTTGTGCAGCGCACCAGGCTTAAGACCAAAGGTGACAGATCAATTACTCCTGTCAGAGGCTGTTCCAGAAGCCATCTGCAACAGGTAAGACAGTTACGGCTCATAACCTTTACATAAAACAACACTTTGAATTGTCCAGAAAATCCATTTTAGTCACAAAAGGCTGCTTTGTTTTGTTTAAACACTCGTTCAGTCTAAGGAAAAGTTTTTTTTCCTACTGAATGCATCTCCCACAGTTTCAGAGAAGTGCTGGTGTTGACAGACAAGCCTAAAGGGGGACATATCGTCTTAGTAACCAAACAGTTCGGTTTGACAAAGAAAGTAAAATGAGAAGGATGTCTTAACATTTAATACAGTCAGTGATGGACAGGCCTGCCACTTTAAGCGGTTTTTCTCCACCTTTTGGTGTCAGGAGGACTTACTCATGTCTCAAATATGTGTAAGACAAACCCCTCCTGCTGAAACATTTGATTAGTAATGCATATCAAATTATATTATAATTACTATCAGGTTGTTTGCTTTCTCCTCAGTTTTGTGATGCTCAACACACAACATCTAATTTAACCTTGTCAGCTTTGTTTGTGCTGTCCAGCTTCCATTTCCCCTCTTTATACTGACATAGCTGCTCACTGGAGCTACATTTAAGGAAAATATTGGCCCTTTTTCCAATTCAGCAAACTTGAAAATAAGCATATTGCCAAACACAATAAATTATGTATTGAGGTTAAGTATGTTGTTTGTCCTCCAGTGATTTTGTGCCTCATTTCAGTAAAATTTAGGATCAGCACTGATGTAGAAGAGCTGTAGCTGCTGGTTAGGTTTCAGTATGGCCCAAAGCACATCATTTAAATAACTGATCATACTGCAACAATAGCCACATTTTAATCCCAGTTTCCAGCTTGTCCTTAAATGTGAACTGAGAAAACTGGGGTCAAAATTTCCACATCAGAGGTGTTTGGCTTCACAAGGGTGCAGCTCTGATGTAATTCAGCTGTCACCTTAAACAAGCGCACTGCAGCATGTTCTGCGTTTGATATCCTCGTTACTCTCATTACCATGCAACTTTGGGTAGCTTTTCAACAGCCGAGCGCTCCTTTCATCCACGCCGTTGCAGATCTCTCCGTGGAGGTGTGATTCACGGATGTTCCGTTTCTCTTTAGTCATCCTGAATCAATACTGGAGAATTGTGTGTGAGCTTATTGTGATTTATGTGTTTTTATGAGACCAGAAGTTCATTTCAGCCAAGATCAACCAGAGTTCACTGAATAATGCATCGTTGCTGTATGCTGAATGTCCCTCTGCTGGGTTTGAAGCTTTTATGTATGAGACAAAGAAAACATTCTCAGTTCGAGGAGGTTTCCTGTTCTTATGATAAGCTGTACCAGGGGAATATCAGCATCCACGTAGAGGGACTCTGTTTGTTTTCATATTCACACGCAGCTTCCTGGTTCTTTAAACACCTCCGCAGCTGTCTGCAGCCCTTAGATGAGAGGTGAATGATGCTGATTTAAACTAAAGTGTCGCATGTGGTCACACCAATGACAAGTGACATTAGAGAGGAGACATCTCAGCACTTAAAGAGATTGGACTGTGGGAGAATGGCCCAGAGATGTAGACTGCGACATGCTAGAGGACAAGTTCATTTCCTGATACTCTGAAGATTCATAGACAAAACCCCGCAGGACTGAAATGAAAACACGGAGCGCCCAGTCTCTCTATTAGGCTGATAGCGCACTGCCCTCCACTCTCTTTGAGGTATCAAAGTCAATGAAATGAACTGTCAAAAGCTCGAAGGGCCACAAAGTGGTTGGTGATCATTAAGTCACACATCTTTACATTTTTTTTCTTTCCAACCCCCACATTCCCTCCTTCGCCCAAGTTTCTCATTACTTCCCTTCAGGCCGAGGGGCTTATCTCAGAGAGGATCCGGGGCTTTTGTTACGCTCCTCCGAAGTGTAAATAGGTTGATCCACCTGTTTTTTTTTTTTCTTGAGTGATTGAATTCCATACCTGAGGGCACCGGTCGGTGGGAGCTGCATGGGAATAAAGTCACCAGTTATTGTTCTTCCTGGGTGTGTGATGACTGCCTTGAACAAGGGAAGAAAAGAAGGAGATATGGTGGGAGAAATGAGGGCTCGGGTGGGGGTGGGGAATGAAAGAGAGCAAAACGAAAAAAAATGAGCACAGGTGGAGGGAGGTGTGTACGCGTTCCACTGGGCTGCCTCCTCTGGCAAAGAATGTCACCTTGTCCTCTTTGTTTCTGTTCCTCCCTTTTTTTGTTTCTTATTTTCTCGTTTCACCCCCTGTTGTTTCTCTTTTGAATGCATGGGTGTGTAACGCGTGTATTTCCTCCCCTTTCTGCATAATGCTGCTCAGTGTTGTATCACTGTCTTTAATCAGATAAACAAAGCAGTGCCCTTGTTCCCCTCGTAGCATTCCAACGGTCCATCCGTCTCTGACTCAGACGTCGCCTACAGCCATCAATTCTCCGACACATCTCTGGACACAAACCAGGATCGTCTCGCTGGCCTGACTGTCAAAAAAGAAGCAGCAAAGCAAAAATAAATAAAAAAGATAGGAAACCTGAGAGAAAGTGAAGACAGGGTAGGAATTAAACAGAGGATTAAAGGGGACCTATTATGACTCATTCTCTTAGGTTATAATAGTTCTATGATGGATAACAAACATGTTTATGAAGTTCGTTGCTCTAAATCCCTCTCACATAACGAGGTTTCAGCTGTTTTATTCTTGACATTTTCAGTACCTTCCAGAATGAGCTGTTTCAGGGCTCTGTCACTTTAAGAAAACAAGCTGGAGCTGGCCACGCCCACCCATTCCCTGCTCAGGCTGCTATAAGCTGAAAAGCTCTGCTATCTGGGAGGGGCTTGGAATAGAGATGCTGCTTCTTCAGCAGCAGCTCTCTCTTGCACGTAAGAAGTTGTTCTATTCTACTTTCCCTGATTGTGACATCACAAATGGGAACTTTTTTCAACGACTCATTTTAGGCACATAATTCCTAAACCCAAACACTGATAGAAAACAGAGATGTCTCTTTTTTCATGTTTGGAGTGTTTATAGAGGCAGTAGAGACCCACATGGCAGCACAAAAAGATGCAAAAAGTTAGTTTTGCATATTACGCCCCCTTTAAGCAGGAGCAGGGATGAATCATTTGTTAAAATATTTGTCTAATAATTTTTATTTTCCAAATGAACCTTTAACAAGGGGCTTTTTTCAAGAATCGGGTGATACACGTGACACATCCTGGACAGGTTGATATCACAGAAACAGCACAACCCAAGAGGAAGACGTAAATATCCAACAATTAAACTGACATGGTTTAATCCTTTAAGGATGCTGGTTGTTCTCTGAAACATGACTTGTATTGATGTGGACAGGGTTGGTGCTAAAGGTTGAATTTGGAGGACCCATGTTAGGCAGCTTCTCAGGGATGTGTGTGCTGCTGTGTGTTTGTTTTTTACACTGATGTTTTGACCCTCTCTGCTCAGAAACGCTGCATCCCTCATCTCCAGTTTCTGCCCATGTCGAGCTCTGTTGTCTCTGTGTTCTCATCATCTCTGGCTGTCGCCTACCATTAACCCTGGCAGCTATTTGTCTGTCATTATTGACCTCAAAACAGCACAAACACTCACCGTCACCCTGCAGGACACACACACACACACACACACACACACACACACACACACACACACACACACACACACACACACACACACACACACACACACACACACACACACAAAAACCCAGGCTGCACACTAACGAAACCTTGCGTTGACATTTCTTTTCTCATGTTACACCTCAGACTTAATTGCACAGTCTTTGTTATCACTCAAGGTGTTATGAAGATAAATGTACCTCTAGATGGTAATTATTCAGGTATGTTTTCACTCTATTAATCCTGCTCTAAATGGGTTGACTGAAGTAATAAATGCTGTTGTTGACTCAAAGCAACAGCAACCAGTGCTGTGTCAGGAACTGGAAAGGTAATTAAAGCAAATAGTTGACCTCTACGCTGCCAAATGTGCTAATATCAGTTCAGTATTGAATAGTGAGAATTTGCTTGAGGAATTTGACTTTACACGGCTGTTTGCAGCTATTGAATGTGTATGGTGCATACCCATGATGAAAAATAAAGATCAGTCAGTCAGATCTGTGTGTGCGTGTGTGTGCATGTCAGCGTGCTGCTCACAATCCTTAAAAAAGTTCACAATCTGGTCATTTAGGAGAATGCAGGAGATTCGTTTAAAGGATTAACGACGTGTGTGTGTGTGTGTGTGTGTGTGTGCCCCACTGAAACTCAATCACAGGCATTAGTTCTTTGTGTACTTTTTTTTTTGCGATTTCTGGACAGTATAAATAGTGAAGCTGTGTCTGTACTGACAGATGGATGAAGGTAGTGCCATCAAAGACAGCCTTTTTTTTTCTCCACTGCATTCCTTTCCATTATTTTTGCATCACCCGTCCTCCTCCCCCAGAGCCCATCTTTCTTCTCTCCATCTTTCACGGGAAACCCAGTCAGCTCCTCTGTGTCTACCGGAGAGACAGATTGGTAATTAAATCCTCCCAGCCTTGATTCAGCTTCTTTAAAGAGATCAAGGTAGGATCTTTTTGGGCGGGGGGTCTTTTTAAGACCTGCCACTGTCATATTATCTGACTGGTGTGTCATTACCTCTCTATCTAGCCTGTCATTAAGCACAATGTTCCCCTTTGGGAGGAACAAGAAACATTTACTCTGCCTTATAGGAAAATTACAACTTTTGAAGAGGAAATGTAAGTTTGGGGGAGTGTCTGGTGAGTGCATGTTAGAAACATACATAAACAATGCAAGTGAGCCATGCAGTTTTTACATTCTCTGGTTCCTTTACAGAAGCTGGTTTAACTCTGTGTGACCTCATGCTGCTGGAGTATTATTTATTCAAATCACAGAGCATGTCACCACTCGTGTTTAAGCTTCGGCCGTGGTTCTATTAAATAGGTGCTTCAACCAGGTTTATTTTACACCAAATCTAAAATATTTGGAATTAAGGGGGAATTTATAAATATTTAAGTCTCGTGTAAACATGTTAAATCTGATTTTAATTGCAGGCAAATTAAACCAGATGTTTTTACTTCAACATATCTAAGATTGTGATGATTTGAACTTATTAAAAGTCTTGTAATGCATTACGTAGGATCATATTGAACAATAACAAATATAAAGCTAATAAGAATGCAAATTCTCATAAAATGTAAATACAAAATCCATCATCCATCACTCAAAGGAGCTTCAGCTTTGCTCTGTGTAATTCTCCCATTGAAGAAGCATCACACCAACCGTTTATAGCACAAACGGTTTTTATCATTAATGCATGTTTAACCTCAGAAATGTGCATAAAATGATAAAAATAGTTATTCTTTTATTTGTGTTTTAATCATTTTTAGGCTTGAATGAAGGGACTTGAAGGAATTCAGCAGCACTCTCTAGTGGTTACTCACATTTGAATGAATGTTGTAAATTTCTAAATGTTGTTGCATTTAGCTCTTAGTTAATTGGTTGAAGAAATCACATGATGTATATGTGTGGGTAGGTGGGAAATCAGAGAAAAATTTACCTGATTTGTAACAAAAACCCAGAAAGACGAAGCCTCAAAAACAGGTCATGGTGTGTGATGGTGTGTGTACACCTCCGACTCTGCATGAAGTGCATGCATTTGTCTGTAATGTGCAGCAATCAGCCAATCATTGTACTCGAGACCCGTTCTCTTTCTGCAGTCATGTAGAGGTACTGCTAGTTTGCCTTTTTGGCCATGTGACTAGAACACCAAAATTCCTGTTAGCTTTTGGACCAAAAGGGAGAAAAAAACTGAAGGTCAGATTTTTCAGTCTCCCTCCCTTATTTTGTTATCTGCTGCAGGAGGAAATGGACTGTTCCCCAGATAAAAGCACAGCTGTGTACAGCCCAGAATTCACTCTGAGCTCATCAGCAGAAAGATAAGAAGAAAATCAGTAACAGAGTTGGTGTGAGAAGGAAGTAAAGCAGAAATCCTTGATAGAGCAGCTTTACTTGACCATCTAAATGGTAATTAGAATAAACTTTTTAAGAACTTTCTCATTTCTCCTTGGATTAAGTCTGTGAAATCCAGAATCATGCATGAGTTAATCAATATGCAGGCGCAAACTCTCCAGAACTGTCAAAATGAAACCAGGAACATGCTAGTTTCTGGTTCTGATGTAAAAGTCTGTGTGAGTGTGAGGCAAAAAAAGGAGTTTTGATGAGAAGTAATGGTTGGATTATACTGAGGGTTTTCCCATGTGCTGCCTCAATCTCTTTAAATAATTTCACTGACTCAGAGTTCTCTCAATAATGTATACATAAGCCCGGGGCAGGTTTTCTCAGGATTTAGATGCAGCAGTTACTCTGAAATTCCTGCGTACTAAAAACCTCTGGTTGATAAAATAAATTATGAATGCCACGCAGTAAATCACTGAAGCTAACGCTTGGCACAAAGCTTCCAGACGTTTAAAGTATTTCTTAGCTGTCGTTTCATTATCCAAATCCAAATCAGGCGGTGTGCAGTAAATCTTATCAGCACATCTGTTGGTGATATTCCAGCATCACATTCATCAGCAGTGCTTGACTGTAAAATGAGCATCCAGTGCGTCTCTCTCCACAGAGAACAGGTGCCTGCATCACAGCCCTGCAGAAAAGCCCGACTGACTGTTACCACCTCCTACCCTCAACGCCAGCAACCCTGGCACATCTGTGCCCATCCAGCATAGCTGGTGCCAACAACCCTGCTCCCATTGTTCTCTCCTGAATGCACCAGTGCCCATGGGAAAGAAGGCTGAACACAGTCTGGCACAACATGCACAGCCTGTTAGATAATCTAAAGACATGAAAGATTCTCCTAGCCTAGATTCCAGAAACAGCTTTTTGTCTCGCAGCTCTGCAAGGAAAGCCCCCCTTTGTGTTTTCTGGTTTTCTCCTTATTAGCTTTTCATACAGTCTCTGAGCCTCATAACAATACAGTGCATTAAAGCATACTGCATTTTTATAGAGTAAATTACATATTGGCTTCTTGCTGTGATAAATCATGAAGTTAAAGCTCCATTTGCTTCATTATTTAGCTGATTATCATTATTCACTCTTTTCATCCTCATTCTGCATTAAACTGAATAAATTAAAAGCACATGTACGTAACGGAAATTTACTTCATTTTTCTCCGTTTTTTGGAATTGGAGGTGTCAAAAAACATCAGCCATATTTTGTCTGTTTCAACGCTTACTTCTGAACTGGAGGAGGGAAAGCAGCCAATACCAGCTTTATTGGGGCCATGCCGGCTGGCAAATTATTCCAGTTGGGAGAAGATGGAATTGTGTTTGATCTCTCATCTGCCTGCTCTTGGATTTCCTCCTCTCTAATCTGCCTGTTCTGACTCATTTTCCATTAAAACTACTTACCCTTTTCTTCTGCGTGCACATTGAAGGATTGGTCTTTGTAATTGTCAAATCTGAACATGAATGAACTCTGAGAATTTTCCTGGCGAACCAAATTCTCATCAAGGCTCAAAACTCATAATGATGCCCTCACATCTTCAATAAAAGAAACTAACAAAAAGGACCCTCAAAGGGTTAATATTTATGTTAATTTGGTCCGTCTTATTTAGTTAAAATTGTATTTCCTTTTACCTTGCCCCCGAATTTTTGGTGCTATTTTTTTCTAATGTTATTTTTCCCAAACAGCTTAATTTGTTGTACAGCAGGAAAACAGGCATACGACATACTTTTGCTCCAAAAATAAAATACTAGTTAATTGTTATGTTCTCAGGGACAGGTAGTTAATAAAAAAAATTAAAACACAGGTTTTCTGGTATTAATTGCTCAAAAATGATCATTTTTATAAAAATGATTTTATAAAATTTGGATCAATAAATAAAATACTAGCAACAATTTTTTCATTCGTTGTTTTCTTTTTTTCTCATTGAGCAGAATAAAGCCATGTGAGTGTAAATGTGTTTACACGCAACACAAATGATGTGAAAAACTTGGACTGGTGGTCACACGATCAGCCTTCTGCACCACACAGTTAGAGTTACAACTTAAGATCCCAAAAGACAGATTAAATTAATGATGGGGTAGTTATATTCTGTAGCCAAAATATGATTTATCACTCCGACGACACACACACACACACACGCGTGCATGCACGCACACACACGTGTCCCTGATGGGACAGACTGTTTTTGCTCAGAGAGCATCTGCTCCTCTCCTGTCTGGTCCACAGCCTCTTTTACTTCCTGAGATTCCTGTCCCTCCCGCTGCTGTAGAGACGCGTTCCGTTCTCCAGACAGACAATCTCGCTGTCTGCCTGCCTGCCAGACTCTGCCTGACCCACTGCCAGTAGCTTGTCTCTGTGCTCGAGTGCAGACTCACTGGGGAGCTGCAAACATCACTACTGTGCAAATTCAGCTAACAAAGTGTCACTCCTTTCAACACACGTGCCTCCGCACAGAGCCAAACGTAGTCTATACATCAGGACATGGCAGGGTGTCATCATAAACGCACTCTAGCAGCAATATATATTCATGTTTTTAGTGGCACAGCCTCAGAGTTAGAGCTGCTGTCATCATTCATGGAGGTAGAAGTGGGGGACAGAGTAGAGGACCTTGCAAGGGGAACTCAGATCATCTAAATTTGCAATAAGAGACATTTAGAAACACAAAAATGTTTTACTTTTACTAATTTAAAGTAAAAAAAACAATGCACAAGGTGGAACTCTACAAAAGACACAAAACCCTAGAAGTTTTACTCAAATATTGATTCATACGTGTGTTAGCCTCTGAAGCTTTCCTGTTTGCTCAGATGAGGTATCATTCGTGTAACTAGGGGTAATGATAGTCCTTTTCACCCTGAGGCCTTCAGATGAGCAGCAGAAGGCAGCAGCTGAGGCAGCATTTTCACCTCACTCTGTCACTCTCTCTATCCCATTCCCCTCAACGCCATCTAATTCAGACTTTAGAGACAACACATTCATCCGTGCAGCAGTCACATTACGCTGCCTGATTACTCTTCCTTGACGTTAAGCTTGATGAAAAAATGCAAAGGTGTCACCTGATGCTCACATGTGAATGTCTGGAGTCAGGTGGAAGCGGCGCTGCAGTGGGAAGCAGAGCGATTGACGGCAAGTGACGGAGCAGAAGAAGAGCTTAGAGCAATCCCGAAAAGGAGTGCAGCAAAAGCTTTAAGTCTCGGGGGAATTTAAAAGCCACGGAAATCCAGTTGCGGATATTAAGAGGCTTAATCTAAGAGCTTGCTGAGACGGAGTTTTGCTGTGTGGGCCCCATCACTATCATCCCTGACAGAGGTTAGAGAGGAGACTGGGGGGGATAAGGAGGACAAGAAGGCAGATGGGAGCAATAACGAGCAAAATGCAGCTGAGTTGTGTCAAGACAGCTTCATGTGTTTTCAGCTCACTTCTAATACTGTGAGTTTTCACCTTCCTGATTGCGGACGTCTCCTGCAGTCATGCTCATGATTTTCTTTTTTTCTTTTTTTTTAAGCTTTGGTAAAAAGTGGATGGGACAGCAAACGCAGGATGCAGCTGCACTGAATCAGAGACTGTGATTCGTTTGTGTCATAACTAGACACAAGTGATCCAACCGTTGTGCACAAGTCGCAATAAGGCTGAGATGAAACTCATTATCATCAAGCTGCAGATGTCTCCCTGAGAAAAAGAAGAGACAAGAGAACAGGCTGGCAAGCAGCTGGACAACATGAATGTCCCATTCTTTTCTTTTAATTGACAATCCTGCGTCATTCAACATGACTGTTTTTTTCTAGATAAAACAAGGTCTGATTCTAATTCTGCAGAATTCATAAAACCCCTCAACATCAGCTGAATAATCACAACCATGTTTTTCAAAGTAGTGAAAACGCATTAACTGTTTTCTTTGTCTTTTAATACATGGCATTATAGTGAAAAGTCTTTGTCAATCTGTGTTTCTGTGTTCAGGAGGCATTAATCGGGCCGGGGCAGCAGTGCCGACGTTCCTGCGGACCCCAACGATGATCCAGCCCCACCTGGACATGAAGCCCTTTCTGCAGTTTCCCATGGAAACTCCCCCTCCTCCACACAGCATGAGCCTCTTCCACAACTTCAATACTGTAAGACCAATACACACACACACACACACACGCACACACACACACACACACACACACACACACACACACACACACACACACACACACACGCGCGCGCACGAACACACATTCTGCAGTGTTGTAGGTTTTCCACCGCAGAAAGAACAAAGAGCCTCCTAGATTTATGCAAATGTTGTGTTGTGTTTTGCAGGTTGTGCAGTGTGATGCTTTTATATAAAGTGGGATTATTGATTGTGTGTGATGTCTGGTTTTAGGTGCATTAGTTAGTAGTAAAGTACGCCTTTAAATATTAGAGTTTTATTGCTGCATCTGTGCATTATGACAGGTCTATATATTTAAAAAAGCTGTGCATTCCCAGACTGCAGTTTCTCATGTACACACTCTACCCCATTCCTTAAATCAAAGACTGATAATTAAAGAGCAGCTCTGAGGCTATCCTCATCGCTGTGCACTTCAAACACAACGCTTTGTTTGATGTATTTATTTTAAGGTAGCAGAGCGGGATCTTCCCGCGCCTTCTTCCCTCAGCTCTAACTAACATCATTTAGATTAGACCGTGGAGACATTTATCATCTCACCAGCTCAGCAGAATGTGGTGTTGCTGCTCGTTTAGACTCTGATGATAAACGCTTTTCCCCTCAGCAGTGTGTGAAATCAGTGAACTTGCTGAAGCTTCATGTAGGTCAGAGCCATGCATGGAGCATGTTTCCATGTATCATCAGTGTGCAAAAAGAAGTCAACTAGTAAACTTTAAACATCTGGCAGGAGATTTCTGGGGCTGTTTATTGAAGGAATACACACTCTCCACTTTTCATTCCTAAGTTGTTGATCACATTTTGAAAATCAAGCACTATCTGAGTATTTTCTGTGACTCTCAGCTGTTACCACATGGAAATGTATATCTGGAACCGATGGAGCGACTGACTCCAAAAGTGAATGAGTTCTAGATGAACATCTGATAATAACTTCCTGAAAGGTTCATCTCTGCTAACAGAGAAACACACAGAGGCAAAAACATTAACACCTGCCTTTCTCTACATGTCTCTTAAGGCACACTGAAATCAGCAACGCTCCTTCAATCTTTCCTTTTTATTCCATCTTGCTGCTTCTGCATCAGTCCCTCGGGATCCCTCACTTCTAATTCCTCGCTGCTCCCCATCCTCCTCTTTAGAGCATCAACTCTCTGTAAGGGTCCACAGGGACAAACATTAAGGGCTGTTGCAGCTGAGAAGCAGGTGGTGCTTTTCAGGTTTATGGCCAGGAGATGGGGCCATAGGAGAGGTTTAACAGTTTCATTCTGTAGCTCATATGATCGAGTGGCTTTAAGAACAAGTAGAAACAACTGACTTGCACTCGTTCTCTCTGATACCACTATGTTTGTTTTAAACGTCTGGGAGAAAAGCATTTATCGCCTGAAGTGCATCACAGTTGTTTTGAATTTATATCATATGCTGTGACAAAAACGCTGAAAAAGGGATCTACTTTGGTAGCTGCAGTTAGCATCTTGATGTCTTGCTGTGGAGGAAGTCATGAGCCTGCAGCATTCCCTGAGACTTTTATGTTTCATTTAGTGTTGCGTGGAAATGTATCCAGTAAGACTGAAGGGAGTGAGCTTCTGTGGCTTTCTTTAGATGTACTCTGGTACCTCTCTGGACTCAGTCAAGACACTGCAGTTTAGCTCTGAGAATTGTTCCTGCACATAACAGACAGCTGGTTATTCTTTCATTCTCTTTAAATAATTGATCTTTGCTGAGTTTGTGCAGACATAATGAGAGTCTGCTCCGCACTGAGGGTTAGTAGCCCCATAACAGAGGAGAGAAATGGCATTTCTTGAAGCCGTATAGAGCTTTAATTGTCCTCTAATGGGGTTTCTCTCTCATCTTGCTCAGTGTGCCTGCACAGACACGGTGATAAGAGTGAACTTTTTGACATCTACAGTTTGCAATCACGAGGATCCAGTCAGATTTAGCTCCTCATGTGCAGAGATGAAGTCCTCGATTGTTAAATCACTGTCCGTTTAATTACAAAATGCATTCATGCTTTCTTCATTTTGATGAATAAATGCATTGCTACAATATTTGCTTCCTTCCATCGTCTATTTTTGTCACAAATTGACAGACTAGGGTTATTGTGTAAAGTTTTCCCCAAAAGAGATAAAGTCTCTGGACTCTGTGGTTGCTAATCTATGAGGCTTCATACTTTCTGAGCCAAAATCTGAGCCTGATTAAACTCAGAGTCATTGTCCAATGTGAGAAGACTCCCTAACCAAACACAGAAGTGTCTTCAAAAAGAAGCAGCTCACTGAATCACTTCTTCCCAGATGAGACCGATTAACAGGAGGCGCTTATCTGTTTGTATGTTTTAATGCATGTGAAGATATTTTTGTGGGGAGGAACTGTGTGATGCAAGTTCTCTGGCATTTTTGTAATACTTTCCCTGTATGTAGATGAACTTCATTACAAACTAGCAGGATTTTGACTGTAGCAATAACGAGTTGAAATAACTTTTGATTGTGTGCACGCTAAATAGAAAGTGCTTCACAATAAAAACATGAAACAA
Organism: Aphyosemion australe; assembly: GCA_006937985.1. Taxonomy (NCBI): domain Eukaryota; kingdom Metazoa; phylum Chordata; class Actinopteri; order Cyprinodontiformes; family Nothobranchiidae; genus Aphyosemion; species Aphyosemion australe. Next base: position 27,996 of record SSNS01000297.1, on the reverse strand, counting down.
CACCAAATTGAAAGCTTATCTGAATTAAGAATATCCCCTTTCTGAAAGACTCGATGCTGTGATTACAAAGGAAAAATTATGCTTGGTTCTCTAAGCAATAAACAGCAATAAATTATTCATCTTCTTTACTATTTGGACTTTCAGCACCCGTTTTCTCACACATATTTATATATGAGTCATTTTACAAAAATTACACAAAAGTTTTTCTTCATTTGGACAATTTGTGTATAGGGTGATTGCTTTGGACAAAAGTGGAAACGGGAAATTTAACCTTACTATAAATAAAGAACAATGTTGCTGATGCTTCGGTAGATCATTGGCTAAATAAACCACAGGATAAAAATGTAGACAGCAGGAGAAGCAACAGGAGGCGAGCCTGTGGAGTATTTATACAGGGATGGTGAGCAGCTGGGCTGATTAATGGATAAAAAGCTGGAGTAAGTACTGAAAGCAAGGTCATGAAAACTAAATAACAGAAAATAACTAGTCATGTGATTACATTGGTTACTTACAGGTTGAATATAGAACACCAGAGCAACATCTAGTGTGTGAAGGTTGTAGTTGCAACAACAGCTTAAGTGACTTTTTTAGCCGATTTTCCCCTCGTTGAAAAATCTTTCTGATCGGCGCGAGTTTTGCGTCGTGCAGCGTGTAGTATACAGGGGTTACGAGAGGAGATTAACACCTCACGACAAGCTCCCCATTTTGCTCGTCCCTCATCCCAGAACCGTTCACAGCTCATGCGCAAACAAGGAAGCGGAAGTGGAGAAAACAGAGCAACATGGCCACAGAGGCCATCGTGAGGTTATCACACTGTTGAAGCAGCGCTCCAATCCAAAAGTACCAGAACCGCTCACAGAGTGCATGCACCAATGTGGCTCGCCAGCTATTTTCGTATCAACACGTCAAGAAAGTGTGTTTGTCGTGTTTATGTCAAATTAAACTGATCGCAAAATATTGTTTTGCTTTCTTTCTTTTGTGTTTCTCCTCCAACCCCAATAAACCCCTGCGTGTCCTCCTACGGCAAGCCCAAAGGACAGCAGACATCAATAACAACACAATAGCCTCCGGGTCTTCTGCGTTTTCGGACTTGTAGGTCCGACGTGTTGCTACCAGACGTTCAGTTTGAGCATTGGGTCGTACAGCGTGAGAACATGACTCGTGAGCTTTGCTCTGTGAGGACGTCGTACAGTTTGAGATGGATCTGAAAGCTACGAGTGAAAAAGTCACACAGTGTCTGCCCGGCTTAACCTATTCATGAGAAAATTCGCCATTCCCTCGTGCGTTTTGATGCCGTGCATTTTTTTTATTTGGGTCCATCTGTTGAAGGCTTCACCTAAACTAACTCTGATTTTAGATCTTTTATGGTCGCTCATCTTCTGAGAAGGATAACAACATCTTCTGGGCTCAGAAGCAGCTGCTTGACTTGCAGAGTCCGCCATTTTCCACAGTGCCAGCCTCGCTGTGCCGAGCGGACTGTTTTTCTGTATTTCGAAACCCGCAATGGCGCCCTCTAGTGGCTGGTAGATGTAAACATAAACCCAGCGTTAATAAATATTTGATTATTTTTTTATTAAAATATAGCTTTAAAAGGAAACACTGTACCTTCATTCTGCACACCTCTAAACGCTGAGATGATCCATTTGTGTGCCGAAAACTGCTGAGTTTTCCTGAATATGTTCAACCTACTTTGTATTAATTCATAATAAGCATATAGAGTGATTAAGGACTCAAAGGAAAAGAAGAAAGAGCATAATCTTTGCATAATTTAAAAACAGAAGTCTCCCATCTTACACAGCGTGCAGGTTTCCTTTAGCTCATATATTCAACATTTTATTCATATTTGCGTGTTGGAAGTAACGAGCAGAGAAAGGCTTCCAGTAGCTGCTGATGACATTTTATGGAGGAAGCACTGGATTCTAACAGAGGGACAGTTGGATACTCAATCCTGTCTGCATCTGGGCAGATCGAGTATGCATAAAGAAAAGGGGAGAGAGCGAGAGACACAGAGCTCAAAGGGGGAGGAGAAAACTGGGAAGCAGAGGGAGAGAAATAGAGTGAAGCGTGAGGCAAAGAGAGGAAAAGCTTTTGAGAGGCTTAGGAAGAGGAGGCTGAAGAAAAGACACGGGCACTTGATGAGTCATGTGTTGAAAGGAAAGAAACAGAGAGAAACCTATTTTAGTGGTAGAATATGTGCTAAAAAGGGTTGGCTGGCAATGCATCACTAGGCACAAGCCCTGTTTGTTTTTGAGTGAGTTTGTCTGCATCCAGTTGGACAACCCACCAGTTGGCTGAATGAGTGAGGAAGGTGCACCGCACACTCTTAGTCTCACACATCCAGAGACACAAACATTAAACTTGGCCAGCGGTTCACAAACAGGAGGACAGATGCAGCTTCAAGCTCCAACAGATACAGATGAGAAGAGGGTGAGTATGTCAATATTTATTTTTGAGAAATCTAAGACTGCAATATTTTGCAGATTGTGTGATTTAAACTTTTTTTTCCCCTGATGGTTGCTGCTAGAATTGTTCTTCCAGGGAACAAGTGATTTTTAAGGAGCCTTTCAATTGTGTCACTGAGTTGAATCAATGTGCATGAAAAGGAGAAATAAACTGTAAGAAAAACAGAATGGGGTTGGACCAAAGTCAAAGCAGATTACACCAGAGACGCTTGGACATGCATGAATAATTTTGGAGTTGTTTGGATATTAACTCACCAGTTGATGTTGACGTTACCGGTGATGTGAGTCCGTCTTTAGCCGAACAACAATGAGTGATTTGTCAACATAACTCAGATTTTTAATACACTGTTTGCTGGATTTCTGAAAAATGATGTGTAAATGGGTTTTGGAAAATCCCTCTGAAATTACATCATTCTGCTCCGCTCTCATTTCACGAGCACATGTTTCTGGGTACGATGTGATGTGTGCTGCCTTCCAGAAGGGCTTGTTGGCAGCTGTGTTTTCTAATAACTGAACTGGGTGGACCGATTGTAGCTGACTCACACACACACACACACACACACCCTAAAGTGCTGGCTGGACTGGGAGAAACCCTGTGATTCATGTGTAACATTAACTCCACGCCACGCCTCTTCGAACTTATGTTTAACTCTCGTCTCAGACGGGGGTTAAAAGGTCACGCTATGGCATCCAAAACATGGAGCCCAAGGAACATCTGACACAATTGAAAGAAATTATTAACGAGTTGATTGTTGGTATGAATGGGTGGCTTGTTTCAGCTCTTATGTTCAAGTCTCATGCTGCCTTTTCCTCCTCTGATCGGGTGACGCTTTTTTGTGAAGACTTTCAGATGTTTAACGGTTCCTTTATAATCATCTCTGCAGCAGAGCTTATTTTAGAACATTTCTATGCAGACAAGGAGAGATTTGTGTGTCGAATGGCACCAAGAACCAAATGAGATAAGAATGTGACGATGTCCAGAGAGCCTCTTCCTCCCTCTATGTACATTTCCCCATCTGGGCTCTTTCCCAGCTTTCCTCTCTTTATTTTTATATATTTTTTCAACTAATCTTCCTTTCCCACTCCGTCACTCATTTGCAGCTCCAGATGGTGTGTTTCTGTACTGTCATGCTTCCCGGCAAAATTTCTTTTGGCTTCTTTCCATATCATCATTTATTTTAAGAAGCTGAAAGCTCTGTGGACATTTTTAAGCTGTTTGTGTTTGACTTATCAGAATATTTCTTATTTTTTGTGGCTCCTCTGGTGATTGAGCCATTTGTACAATAGATGAGACTCAGGGTGTGAAATGACTTTAGGGAAAAGTTGGCGATTATCCAAATGAAATGCGGTAATGAACCGAATCAAGTCAGTTTGTCAGACACTTGGAAAACTCTCTGGAATATTCATCCTCGTATAACCCTGATGAAGTCAGAGCATCAAAGCGGCTCTGTTTTTCAGGCCACAAGTTTAGTTTGTTTTTATTGTTTTTGCAGACACTTATTTTTATAAATGTGACTTGCTTTGGCTGCAGTACCGTTCCATGCAGTTGCCCGTGGTGACAAACTGCACCGGACACTGACTCCAGACTAATGCTAAGGTCAACTAACAGTGATTGTTGGATAAATTCAGCTATAGACCCAGATAAATAATTGGAACGGAGCCCTTTAAGATCAATGCAAGCAGGGCATTTTGTGTCCGGGACAGATTTGTGTGGAGGGATTAGATGCTGACACGCTGGAGGTGCTGCTAAGTGAGTTAGTTAAATTTATACAGCGTGCTTAACACCAAGCTGATGACTGACATCCCAGCTGAAACTATTATTGTTGGGGGGCATGTGGTGCTGCAACCTTGTCAGGATCAGAGAAGAAAAGGCCTACGTTTGATTTGTAGCAATGTGGAGAAAGATCCTGCAGCCTTAATTATGCACGTTATCCTCTCTGCTTGTGGTTATGCAGATTTTAATTATGATTCACATTTAGCATACATCATAATTGCAGACTGATTCATTGACTTTGGAAGCTCAGACCTGCGGAAAAAATAAATTACAACTCATATTTTTAGCTGTTCTTTCTCTCTTTCTTCTCCTCGCTCAGATGGACCCGGTGCAGAAGGCTGTGATCAACCACACCTTCGGAGTTCCTCTGGTGAAGACCAAGCGGCCGGTCATCTCCTGCAACGTCTGCCAGATCCGCTTCAACTCAGAGGTTAGAGGAAAAAAAACTGTTTCATTGCGTGTCGCAAAACGTAATACGCACAATGACATGTTCAATCAAGATAAAAGTAAATATGTGGTTAATAGCACATCGTGATACAATGCATGGCATGAAAGGTTACTCATTTATTAAAAAATAAATTATTTCCAAGAGGAAGGGAAGGGCTAATCCAAGACACTGATTAGATTATCGTCAGCACCAAGTCTACTAACTTGTTAGTTACAATGCCAGAGAGAACTGAACCAGCAATGAGCTTAGTAGAGCAACTGCTGCTGCCAGTCAATTCAAAGAATTTGAACTCCATTGGTCTATGAGAACCATCATCTGCAGGAGGAAAACAACACAGTCCCCTGTTTTCAGAGAAGTGGACATCCTGACATGTTCACCCCAAGGTCAGACTGCACTAAGAGGAATTGTGAAATCCAAGAGCCACATCTGAGACACGACTGGCCTCGGTTAGCATGTCAATTGTCAAAGAGCATGACAGTTCAGAAGAGTGGCCAGGAAAAAGACTCGTCTATCCAAAAAGAACATGGCATCACAGCTTAGGTTTGCAAAGTTGCATTTGATTAAGCCAGAAAACGTCTGGAACGATTAATCCATCCTTTAAACCAAGGTGAAGACGTTTTACCACCACACGTAGCGCCATATTTGATTAATTAATGGCATATTGGCTGAAACGCTACCTTGCTGACATGAATTGTGGCATACGTTAAATTCTTTTGTGTTGTTTTATGTAAACCAGGCATATTAAAGTGTTTGAGGTGTCCTGAAGTACTCCACATTCCAAAAAAATGATTCATTCTGAGCTCATCTGTCAGGTGGTTGATGCTCAAACTAAACTGGGTCATGTAGCAGAACAATGATCACAAACAAATCTACAACCAAATAAAATCCCTCAAAAAAGGTTTTGTTTGGCTGTCGACAACTAAATAAAAAAGATACAAATGTAATCCAATGACTGAATAAAAGTCCTGACGTGATATAGATGACGATGAGGGCTCACAGGAGACAGTTATTTAAAGTTAATGACACTAAAGACGCTTCTGGAAACTAGAATCAGTAGTATAGCCTATGTTAGGATTTATATTTTGTTTTCTTTTATATCAAACCCAAAGTTAGATGATCGTGATAAACATTATAGTTTTTTATACATTTCTGCCCGGGGACTACGCTGCAGGACTCCCTCTGCTCTGCTCTGACGGAGGGGTTGTTGTGAATTCCTCTGGTCAAAGTTTTGGCTCTTTGACCTCACTGGAATTCATTTCAATACAGTTTAGAGTCAGTGGAAGTAACAATTATTGCATTTGATAGCGCCACCGCATAAACAATAACATGTTATATTATGATTAACTGGGATTTCAGGCGTGCTGGAACACTTAACATAAACAAGTCAACTTATAATTTGCACAGAGCATCTATATGGTTTACATTTGTTTAAAGTTGTTTATCAGAACCTCAGAATACTCTATAAACACCCATAAAACTAATTTCCAGCAAGTTTACATGAATGATGACAAATTAGAGGAAGTATTGCATTAGTTGTGATGCCAAAGCTCCTGTTTGTTGTGTAGATAAATAGAGAAGATATGAGATGACATCTGTGCTAAATGTCACGTGTGCAAAGTATAATTTGGGTGGGAGTCTCCCCTCATTGGTAGTTCTGGCTGTGCAACCATCCATAAGGAGTGGAGTGGTTCTATATATATAGATATGTATGCTGCAGCTCTACAATCATGGTCTCTATGTGGTCAGCCAGCAGGGCTGTAATCTTCTCTTTTGGTTTTTTTTTTCTATTCTTTGTATTCTCACAGCAGACAGGAAACAAACATGATTAAAAGTATAAAAAAAGTTTGAGACTCACAGCCGGTGATCGAGTATTGGAATCTTTTGTTCTGATGCTTTATATAAAACGTTTGGAGGCGTCAGACTTTATGCTGATAATGTTGCTTCAATGATAACTAGTAAAAATTAAAGATCTTTCTTGACTTTTTAGGTCACCATGTTGGATTTTGTAGTTTGTTCAGCTCTTATTATATACACAATGGACGTTTTCAATGATATTTTGCTTTGGGAGTTAAATATCTGAGTTTCTTTGTGGTTGGAGTGATTTTAGTTTCACTTGTTTTTGTTTTTCCTCATGTACCCTAGTTGGTCAAGTTCCCTAAAGGTTGTGCTTATTCCTTTTTTGTTTTGCTATTTTTTCTGACAACATCCCTTCAGAAAAAGGTGTGTTTTTGCTCTCCTCACCTGGCTGACCAGATACACACAGGAAGACCTTGCTCTAGAAAAAATCATAGATATTAAATATTTATTGAGCCTTTAGCTACTGTATGTTGATTTCAGACTTTCCTGTATGATAATCCAGATTGCGTGCAGGATCGCACCAGCTGTTTCCTTTAATTTTTGCAGAGTTCCTGCAGCCATTTGTTGTTTATATTCTCCGATCATGCTCCTCCTTATATAATAATTCCCTATCCAAAATATTTTATTTATAGATGGTAATTTCATTTCATGTGTTCTTGTTCATTTATTACAAACCAGATTGGCTTTAATGTTGACATTCCTTTTGCTCTTTTTGATTTAAACATATCATTTGTCTTTTAAAAAGTCATCCTACTTATTTCATTTTGCATATAACCTTACCTCTTTTCATTTGCTCTTTTCTCCAAACGTTGTTTTTTTCCTCCATCCTTATATTTCTTCTTGTGGCAACATCCTTCCCTTCCCTCCATCTTTCCCCCAGTCTCACACTGCATTATTTACAGTGTGGAAATGCCTAAAGTTGCCCGCCACAACTTATTATAAGATGCATTCGTCAAGGGCATGGATTAGTGTCTGGCTCTGACAGCCCCAGTGCATCTTGGGAAACAGAACGAGAGGGGGACTTGGAGAGAAAGGACGGGAGCAGAGGACAGAGGGGGAGGGTTTGCGTCTCGATGCTGTGGGTGGTGGTGTGAGGTGCTAAATGCTGGGTTATGCAGAATAACCTTGGTGGCTTGCTGCAATAATGACATCATAGTCTCAGTGGGGCTGCATGGGCTGACGTCACAGCCGCTGCAGCAGGAACGGGATGATATACATCTCTTATTTTGTCCTTGCACTACTGCCCTTCTCTTGCTCGTCTCCTTGCATATTTGTTGTTTTGTGTTTTTTTGTCGTTCCGGTTTTCTGGTTAAAGTTGCGACTGTTGTCCTCTTTGAATCATAAATGTAATGAATTGAGGCGTCACAGACTCGATGCATCTCTTTTCTCTTTCTGAGAGTCTGTCCCTCACACATCTGGGTAAAATCTCTATAACCTTTCATGCCTTTTTATCTTTTCACCAGTCTTCTCACACTTGAATGTTTGCCAGTTGATCCCTTTGACTTGACGGGAGAGGTTACGAGAACATATGTGGCCGCTTTGCTATGCGCTACCATACACCACACTTTTTTATCTCCCTGCAATCCCTCCTTCATCACAGAGCTCTCTCTTCACCCTAATCTCTGGGCTTTACTGGAGCACTTCCTTAAAACCCCTCTGACAGGGGACAGTTCTCATCATAATTTATAAGAAACAGGTGACCCTTCAGCTAACTGCAGTGCCTTTAAGGTTTCATCGTGCCAGCTCTTGCCCTAGATACCGCCACACACTCACCTAAAGCCAACTCAAACAACAGATCTCAGTGACATTACCCATCAGCCCCCTGCCTGCATCGCCAAGCCAGGCAATCTCCACTCTTGAGCCTGTGATCAGCGTGATGTCGTAGCTGTCAGTCAGTCAAAGTGTCCAAGTCTTTCAGCTCCCACGGCAGCTGTCAGCTGCTCATCAGGACAAAGTCTTTCTCGTGATCCAACCATTTCAATGAATCAATATCCACTTTGTTTGGTTTGACATACTGATGGAGTCTAGTGCAGCAGGATAAAATGAGGTTTGCACAAGTTGACCCTTTTGTCTTAGTGTGAACTGACTGCCTGTTTTCTGGTCAACCCACTGCAAAATCAGACAGCTCTGCATGGCAACTCCTTAACCCATCTACCATGTTGACCCCGACTCTGCATACCTCTTTGGTAGGAACACGGGGAGCTAAAGACAGACTGTCCATGTAATCTTCTGACAAATGACCGTCTGAACAAACATATTAGCCGGTACCTAGCCTGTCATCAAGCGATTACCCTTATGAGCTTCTGTAAACGATCTCTGCACCGCGCTATCGGTGCTAAAATGCAGGATAATTTTAGTTTTTTCTTGAAAAAAACAAATCAACAAAAAGATGTGGAAATCAAAATGTGGCTCCATATTTTTGAATCCAAGATTAACAAGATCTCCATCAAGTAGCTTGTACAATTTAAGCGTCAAATATCAGAAATTTTGAGATTTGTACACTTTTTTGTGTTTTTGTGATGGAAAATGGGAATAATTAAACAATCTATATATTATAAATACATTTCAAAATGGCAAAAAAACTGTACTCTCCATGGAATAGCATTTAAGCATCAGACTTTCATTAACATCTTTTGCTCTTATCTTGCTTCTGGTCTCTCCCCGGTGGACATCTGCTGGCTGCCTGTCATGACTTCAGTGTAGATTAAATAACATAGCATAAGGACATGGTTTCACGTGTGACAGAGAATCTAATCCCACCTGTTGTCTACCTGCTGGCGCCGGTGTGCACTGTCAACCTGAACTTGTCTTTTTTGTGACTCCACAGAGCCAGGCAGAGGCCCACTACAAAGGGAACCGCCATGCCAGGAGAGTTAAAGGCATCGAGACCTCCAAGAGTCGTCCTCAGGAGGGGGACAAGGCACATACCGCACCTCCCACCTCATCCCCGTCTCCACCTGGAGCCCCTGGCTCTGTCCCAGACAGCGAGCCTGGTAAGGCAGGTGAGAAAACAAAAAATAACAAACTGAATAAAGGTGTCTGTGTAAAAGTTGTTGTTGAAATAAACATCGAAACCCACTCAGGACGTCCAGGGATTAACATTTTACTAAAAAGTAAAATGGAAAATGTTCAAGAATAACAAAGGGTTTTAATCTCAGTGGCTTTGCAGTATAAAGCTGATTCTGTGAGAAACTTGCTCTAACAAAAATGCTCTCTGTGTGGTCTGGTTTAGCTGCAGGAACACTGTCCCACAGTCAAACTACAGATACAGCAAAACATTTATATTCATCCTTTTTGAACGCTTTTCAAAGATTTTATGAAAAATATACACATTTTGCAAATTATTAGATAATGTATGGTTCAGATTAATGAAATGAACTCTAAATATTAAGAATAGTAGGATGCAGTTCTTCACTACATCACATGAATAGTTCGGATCTTTTAAAGCAATGTTCTGTGGAAATATTATAAACATTTATTACCTTACCTGGTGTCGCAAACAGATTAGTTCTGATCATGACAGGTGAGACAATGGCTAATCCCAGGTACAAATTAGAGTTTGTCATAATCTAAAAAAAAATCACAATATTTTACATTTACAATACAGTTTTACATTACATGATTTTAGCAGAATTATTATGAAATTCCAGCAGGATGTGCATGCTGAACCAGAAGTGCTAGGGCTGCTAATTTCTACTACATCTATATGTGAACTAATTTTAACTTGTCACTATGTTAAAATAGCATTTCCATTAACTGCTATAGAAGTTTTGACATTAAACTAGTTTAAAATGATGATCATTTACTTTGAAAGTGGCCTCATTGTGACTAGTGGTTTACTTGTCAGTTTGCTGTGAACTAAGCTTTACTTCTTTAATCATTCACAACTATTTCAATAACATTCTCTCAAATAATCTCAAAATTAAACAGATCTTCGGTCTCAAAGCGTCACTGAATGCATATTCATGATGAAAGTCTCAAAAATGTTGATTCAAATGCTTAAAATTACTGAAGTGAAGAAGGTCGATGTGCAATCAGACTCATTTTTAGTCATCTATCTATCTTGACATTGAATACATGCTGATCTGGAATCTGTTTAGAGTGCAAACAAGTGGATTGGCACAGAATGTATCAATTTAACATAACATACAATCAGGCCCTGGAAGATCAAACCACATTAAGGCTGATAGAAGCTGACCTATGCGGAGAGGACAACAACAGGAGCTGATCCGACTGTAATGGAAAGTTATTATTGTTCAATGAGATCCAAGGTATTGCAGTGTCATTCCTTAGCGGAACATCTTTAGCTTTGTCTGTGTTGTCTTAGCCTTACTTCGGCTCACACTGTCTGACTTATCCTCTTATTTTAAGCTATAATTTAGAGGATAGACTCGGTGGACATTTTGCCCTTCTCCTTTCTCCAGATTGGATTTTCCATTCCCTCAGTGTCACCGCTCTGTGTTTGGATCAAACAGCAGCCAGCCAATACACCTGCCAAATTTTCATGACATTTGCAAAGTTTTCTGTTGCTAATGGTTTACCATTTTCATCACGCTGATAAGAGGGAACAGAGCGAGCACTACATACACAAAAATTCTACTCAGGCCCAATAAAGGCAAATGAGTCAGAGCGAGTCTCTGTGGATTTCTCTGCATTTTTCTGGCACTTTCTTCCTACTGGTCCCAGGAAAGTAAAAAGGTCTGTCCTTTTTTATTTTCCTCCCTCATAAGGGGAATCACGGGATCAATCTCAAATCAGTACCCATTACTGAGAGTCCCTGAGACGATCTCCAAGTGCACAAGGGACCAAAACCAGTCTGTCACGATAGAGCTCTAAAATGAGAAACATGTGAAAGAATGCCTTTTTCCATCCAAGCCTTTTTCTCGTGACCCTGGAACTTTGCCTCTTCCTGATTTTGCAGCGTGCATGCTCGTGTGTGTGTGTGTGTGCGTGTGTGTGTCAACCTGATGGTGGTGGAGCAGATCTCTATGAGCATGCAGCTGTGTGCTTCCTCATTGTCTGGGGACAGACACTGTGGTTTGGGACATGGAAGCCACTCCGGGAGCGGAACACAACAAAGAGACATGAGGTTGTGCACATCATGTGTGTAAACATCAACAAACAATACGGTCAGGCTCAGGAAAAGCATGCAGATGGAGGACTGAATTTCCCACAAAGGAAGCAACGCTCACAACAGCAGCATTCCCTGCATATGTTGACTGATTTTTCCTATCAANTGCTTCAATTTTGATGCAAAATTCCATATTTTTAGACACATATAAACAAATGCAGTGGCAGTCCTGACTATCGTGTGTGCTATGACCTTAATTTTTCATGTACTATCACTTTTTATTAACACATCAAATGCAATCAGAAGTGACGATCATAAACATGACATACTGGGACCTTGCTGAGGGCTGAAACTGTGAAAGGTTATGGCACGAATGCTGCTGCCTCTTCAGCTGTACGGTTCCCAGTGTGGAGCTTTATCCAATCCTCAAAGGGCTTGTGGTTGTTGTTGTTGTTGTCCCCAAAAAAGAGGCCCTTGGCTGTGAGGGATTTGAATTGGTGAGAAGGTTTGGCTAGGCCTGCAGTAGATGGAGAGGCAGCTGTTATATTGGAGCAAAACTCTGTTATTCCCTTCCTCCTTCCTTTCCTCCTAATCCTTCTGCTGTCTGACACTCCCACTTTAATGAAGGGCCATGCTAAAACCACCCTCATATTATGGCACTGTGTAGTCCGCACAAACACACACACGCACATGCAGGCCGGCACACACACCCAAGGTCAATTAAACAAATGACTTTCATGTGATGGCTTGGGTTGCAGGTCTGTAAGCTGACAGTGGTGTTAGATTACACTGAGCTGACGGTCCTTCATGATGGATTTATTAATAGTCTCACAGTTCAACAGTTTTTCCCAGAATTTGCCAGGTTTATGTTAGTTTTGCTCAGCAAACCTGAACAACAGGACCCGATTAACACAATAAACATTAGACGCATGACCTGCACGGTAACTTGAGGGATGGGATCCAAACCAAGCTGAGAAAATGCATCCAAATGCATAATGAATGTGAGAGACCAGTGTTAGGTTTCGTAGCCTTTTAATCATTAAGAATAGGCATGGTGGAGGCAGAGACACAGACACACTAATTATATCTTCCTGCCTCTTAGTATTTTTTGCTGCAATAACAGGATGATGCAATGTGCTAAATTTGAGTTAACCACTTTAAATTTGAAATGTAAACCAAACAAAACGTGTGCCTCACTGCGTAATTGTTCCTCCCATGCAGATTTATTACAGCGTACTTTCTGTTCTATATAACCACAAAATGCTTACTCTTGCTCCTGGCTTTGAGTCTTATAGGGTCGTTTACAATCTGCTTCTAAATGAGGAGCTTTTCCAAAAACAAACACAATCACCCAGCAACATGTTTTCCACACCAACACAATTAAAGCTTTTCTTTCTATTTGCTATGCTAAAGGGATACAAATTATGCTGCAGTTAGTTAACCAACAAAACCTTTTTTCTCTGAGTTCACGCTATGCTCTAATTTCCTGAAGTGGATTAAGGCCTAACAGACTCACCCGTCTAAGTGTAAAGCATCTGGATTGGGTTATCCCCTGCTTGTGACCTCTCCCCATTAATACTAACTTCTTATGTTTGGCCGTGAGGGAGGAAGGTCGGTTTGCTGCTTTGTAAATGATTAATTAGACTTAGAGAACATCCAGAGTTTTTGGGAGAGTCAAGTAACTCTGACATGGAGTTTCAGAAAGCAAGAAAACCATAGCTCTTTGTTCCTGCTCTGCTCAACTCTAATGAATCAATCACACGGGTCAGTTTAGTCACCATGACTGGCGACAATGAATACCATGTTCAAGCTGCACTTGATTTAGGGCATGCATGTTGATCCTGCAGGATAGAAAGAGGTGAAACTGAGTAGATGTCCAACCAAATCCTGGCTGTCATGGATTATGAAATTCCTCATTAAAATTCAACCATCTATGGTTTCTTGCCAACTGATTTTAACCAAAAACACATGTTTCACTAGGCTGGGGGGATCAACAGGAAGTGTACCGAAAATGTTCTTTGATGGGATTAATGGACTCCTCAATGCCACATATTCAGAGAGTGAAATATTCCTTTTTTTTAATTCTTTTTACCTACACATCTGTTTTGCAAATGCTCTGTGCGGACCGGCAGCTCTGCAGCTGGAAACTTCCAATCTGCAAAGAAAAGGAATTTTGATCTGGGGAAGGAATGGAATAGAATAAATTCAAAATGGCATCTTCATCAGATGATGTAAGAAAGTACCACATCCAAAATGCACAAATGATCATACGGAGAGCCAACAACAACAAAGAAAAAAGACTTTATAGATCACAGTAGCAGTCAAATAAAAGAATACAACAGGATGACAAGGCAAATGGGAACCCATACAGGGAAACTACTCAGCTCAAATCAATATTTGTTCACTTTCCAGAAATACTGCACGGCGTTTCTTTAGCACGATAATCCAGAGGGGCTTTTCTGCAGCTTTCCATGGGCGCTACATCCTGTGGAGTTTAGATAAAGTCCTTCTAGTCCCCGCTAATGGGGGAGTCTGAATACCCCACCCAAATTTAGGGTGTATTTTTTCAGCACTCAAATTTAGTGAATACCAACAGCCTGGAGGATGGGAGTGGCTGACCAGAAACACATGCCTGGACACATGTATGAAGAAAACGCCAACGGACACGCATGTGTACAAAGATAAGTGTAAGAAATGTAGGAAAGGAAAGCGAGAGGGTATCATTTTTTGGGACCTCATGAATTGCACCATGACAAAAGTCGATGCCATTACCGTCTCAGCCAGAGCCAAAAACAACAGGTGCTTTTGGCAGGAGTCACAACAAGCCGCGGTGTCTGTTTCCCATTTCTCCCTTTGGAACAATTTAATTCAATGAGACCACATCAATGAAAGATGAAGACTTCAGACATATTAAGAGCACGCTTTACGCTCAGCGGCCATATGCTTTCCTTCCCTGAACCACTTAGATTAAAAGGATCTTTAAACCCATTTATATCCTCCGACACTGTAAACAGAAAGCTCTTTCTGTTTGTGGGTTTGTCTGATCTCTGGAGTAGTTTGGGCCTCCCATGTTCCACTGGGGGTGGTTAACAATGTGGTTCACAGAATTGTATTTCCAGGGGAACTGCAAGTAGGGTTCACTGTTTAAACACAGTTAAAGCAGCCAGTTATTGTACTTGTGGTATGTTTATTCTGTAAAATCTGTTAATTCATTCTTTTTGTTTGTTCCATTCTTTTGTTTCTCTTTTACTTGTTTTAGATGACACACGACCTCTGCTGCAGTTAAACGAGCCCCTATTGGCCCCGGGGCCACTTCCCTCTCTACCGACGCCACCCACCCCACCCATGGACTCCCCCGTCCCGTCAGTGTGCCCTCTTCTTCCCACCCCCACGCCTCCCCTGATCCCCCCGACCTCCTCCTCCCCAGGTTGTGGCAGTACCGGCTCAGAGCAGCCCGGATCTGGAGCCCCGGCTTCAGGAGCTGCCGGTACTTCGGCCTCCAGCAGCCCATCCAACCCGGAGACAGAAGAGGACAAGGCCAAGAAGCTGCTGTACTGCTCGCTGTGCAAGGTGGCTGTCAACTCTCTGTCACAGCTGGAGGCCCACAACAAAGGTGGGTCATCTGTGAGCGACACGTTCCAGACATCACCTCAAAACACTTCAATTTTTATCCATGAGGTAATTCTCTTTGGATCTTGTGCTAACAAAGTTTGAGTTTCTGGAGGTTTCTCCCCCATTTTTTCAGGTCTGGTTGGAATTTTCTCTGTTTACTCAAACTGCACTGTTTATGTTGGATATGAGAAACACGGATCACGTTCCGGGCATTTAGGACTTTGGCCAAGAAACACACAGAATGATGTTTTTGTCAAATGCAAAGACAAACCTCATGCATTTTGCTTCAGTTGTTAATGCAATAATATTCAAATGTTGTTTGAGGAAACAAGTAAAATACCAATTTACAGTTTCTGATTTTAGCATTTCTGCTTTCCAAATACAAGTTTTTTCTCTGATGAATGACACATTTCTGTACAGTATACGGTTTTGTTTTCTTAAATACGAATTTGTACAAAATAAAAAAACAACATAATAACAACATAAACAAAAGTTTATGATTAAAAGTGTCCCATTACACAATTAAGAGCATTAACAGAAACACTGATCTGCAGATAAATGATCTGTTTGACATCGACGTCGCTGGCCTCTGTAACCGAGATCTGCAGCTTCAGTTTCAGGAACTATTTCTGTCTTTTTCTATTTTTTTTCACACAAAAACAATTCTCCAAACTCAGGATCCCTTTTATTTCTCACACAGAATCATTGACATTCCTCCCAAACCCACACGTCTAATTTTTATTGTCATTTGCAGCAAGTTACACAAGATTTCTCATTCATGTCCTAAACATTTCCATGTGGAAGCTTTCAGAGGGTGATGCCTGTGTCGCATTTGGGATGTAAACATGATTGTTTTTGTTAAAACATGACTGTGATGTGGAAAATGGGCAGTACTGGGTCATAAAGATTGCATTTTCTTGAACATGTAAGCTGAAAAGCAAACTAGAGGCAATCACACAGTGATGATCTCAGTCCTTTTCTGTGTCACTACTTGTCTTCAGTGACAAGCCAGACATGAAATCAGTCAACAAGTATCTTAATCCTGGAAAAGCAACAACAGTGTGATCACCATCACCCGTGAGATTAAAGTCTGTGACTCATTAATATATTCAGGACTGTTTATTATCAGAATGCACGTGTAAGTAGGAGAAAACACTTTGCATGGCTGTGGGTCACAGACGGCTGGTTGTCTCCAAAGTTCAAGGCCAGGAGAACCAAAAGTTGAAACAGATGAAACTTGGCCAGATAGACAATCTGGAAACAATTACCCTCACTCGCTCTCAAAATCAAAACTGTGCATGTTTGCCGGGTTTAAAAAAAAAAGCATATGTCATCCAGACACCAGGGCCTGCAGTGCGTGGCAAAATTTTACTGCCAAATATATATAAATATATAAACACCGAAAAACGAAAGAAAAAATGGAAAAGGAATGTTGTTTTAAGATCTTGTCAGTCCACTCCCTGTTTTTCTTTTTCAGGATTATAAATCGCCCACTCGTGTGCCAGTTTCCACAGTGAGTCACACTTACAAATGCAGAAGAAAAAACATAATCAACATTCAGAGCCATCATCAATTATCAGACCAAAACAGAACAAAGAGCACGTCTTTGGCTGCAGATAAAACCTATCGGTTCAGTCTCCTCTCTCCTCAATGAAGCCTTCATGTTCCCCACAATCAGCCCCGAGGATTCCTTCCTCCTCTGTAACATTAGATCTGTTCAAAGAGGTTTTAGAGAACTCATCTCTCAAAGTCAGAGCCAAGGACAATAGGATCGTTTTCTTTAAAGGTGAAGAGGCGAAGCTTTCAAATAGATTTGAGGAACTTTTTCAAACTAGAGCTAAATAATAGAGAAACTGTACTGCACCACATGCAGCCGTCTTCACAGTCGTTTAAACTATTTGTGCAAATTTGGATCAAATTGTTTTTACAGACAGGAGTGGAATATTAGCAGGTGGAGTCTGCAGGGGATTGGACTATTAGGAAGGCAGAGTTCACTTGTAAAAATAATAAATATGAAAATTAGGGTTTTCCATTTTTAATCTGTTTTCTGAAGCAAGTGGTGAATTTTGCATAGAAGCATTCTAACCAAAACATTATAAATAGGTGACAATGAAGGCAACATTTAAAGGTTTAGTGAGTTCACTTGCAGATTAACTCCACATTTGTCTGGCTGCTGCCCCCTTGTGGTGAAAGTGTAGCTGTAACAGCTTCACAACGTCTGGCACTTTATTTACTGAAGAATGCATTCAGTGGTTCAGATCATTTCCCATCATGCTTCAAGCATTTGTCACTGTCATCAGTTCTGCAGGAATAATCTGGTCTGCAGAGCAAAGCTGTCAAGTCTTATTTTACTCCAGATGGATGAAAGCAATATATCATAACTGTATTATTTCATTAGTTTTGATTTTCTTACAAATTTGTAATTTTGTTTTGCCCTAATGACACTGATGAGCTGAATTATTATTTGCTTCTGTGTGTTTCTGCTTGCAGGTACAAAACACAAAACTATCCTAGAGGCACGAAGCGGGCTGGGCCCCATCAAGGCGTACCCTCGTCTGGGCCCGAAGCCCAGTGGAGAGCAGGGCGGGGGGCCAGTGGACCCCAACACTCAGGAACGAACCTTCCACTGTGAGATCTGCAACGTGCGGGTCAACTCAGAACTGCAACTCAAACAGGTAAAAAGGAGAATGTTACATCACAAATGGTATTAACTACATTTGATAAGATGAGCAAAGAGAGCAAAAGATTTAAAACAAAATAATAGGTTTCAAATCCAATGTTGAAACAAATTTAGATTTTTATTATCTGCACTGAACTAGACTCAAAAATGTGTTTGCATTCAGACAAAA
>SSNS01000296.1:753607-798526 GCA_006937985.1 Aphyosemion australe | reverse complement strand
CCCATAAGACTGCGGATAATCCTGGGTAAAGATGATACCAGGAAGTTGATACTTCCAGCAGGTGCACCGGTCTCAATTGAAGATTTGTGCCACACAGTAAAGACAAGTTTTAGATTGCAGCAAGATATTCGACTTCAATATGAAGATGAGGACTTTGGAAACGAGTTCATGACTCTGTCAGACATCTCAGAAGTAAAGGACAAAGCCACCCTTAAGGTGATATATTTGCAAAGCCCACAGGAAGAAGATGCGATAACTTCTCAAAGCCAAGAAACAGAGTCTTCATCCATCTCCGCTGCTGACACAGATGATACAGACCCTATTTCATCTTCAGGTTCATCATCTTCTAGGCACTGGGTTTGGCCAAGTGTCTTCACTGTACCTCAATTTAGCTATGATGCTGAATTTGAGCTTGAGAAGGCCAATACTGCCTGCGCCAATGGGGGAACTCCATTGAACCCCTCACCAAAACTGAAATCTCAAATTCTGGAACGACTGGCAGAAGAAATATACAAATTCAAAGCCTACCCAACAGACAATGATCTGACTGATGTTGCAGAAGCTCTTGTGAAAAAGCATCCTTGCCTTAGAGAACAGGGGTCTTTCAATGGCTGTAATGGATGGAAGATTAGCCTAAAATATAAAATGGCTAACCTCCGCACCAAACTGAGAGGCCTTGGATGTACTGAGGTGACCATAAATGCCGTCAAAAACAAGTCTAGTGACAACCGTCAGGCAGCCTTCAATGTGAAGAACCCCAAAAGAGCTGAAGTTAACTACTGTCCACAGCATCCTAAAGGAGAGACATCAGAAAGTCTGGAACAGGAGAGAGTTGCAATTCTTTCTGAATTGACTAAAAGAAATAACATAACTCACAATTGTGAGTGCAAAAATGGAGAAGACTTTCTCATACAGAAGGCAAGAAGTTCTTAAGGGTCAGCCGATGGTTGCAGACTTCAAAAGCAGATGGCCAGCGCTGTTCACTGAGAGAGAGGCAAGTGTGGTTAAAATGCATTTGGATCTTGCATTTACTCTACTGTATATGTTTTGATGTCCAAAACTAAATGTGCTATCTGTTGTAGGACTGAAACAAATCATTGAATGATTCGAATGGTTCGATTCATTAAATTCATAGAATCATTTTTTACTGATTCGAAGTGTCGTTAAATGTGCGCACCACAGCCTGAACACATTTTACTGGCGCACTAAAGAAACCAGCAGAGACACAAACCATTGTAAAAGCTGAAACTGTCCAAAGTTTGGGATCAAAAGTGAACAACAAGCAGATTGGCTAATGCTAGTGGGTAGCACGCTCACGATCAGGTCGGGTTCTGAAAAAACTAAACTAAGAATGACTAAACTCTACAAGCGGAAGAAAAGTCCCTACCATCTCGTTTATTTGTAGATGTCTGCAGCCTGCAGTGGTATGGGACAGACTTGTAGCAGCTACCAGGAGCCAGGTTGCTGCTATGAGTCTGCTCAACACCGCAGCAGGGGGATCTATGGCAAGCCGTTGTATTATGTAATTAACAAACGCTTCTATGTTTCTATGATATAATTTAGACTGAATTATTGCCATCCTGTACATAATAAAATAGACATGCCACCATTACATTGTTACCAGTAGAAATTAAATGTTAGCATTTCCAGTAGCTTACTACTGAACATGTTAATTAAATACATTAAATTCTACTGATCATAATTCATATATTTAGATTGTTATTTTGAGTAGGATGAGAGATATTAATACAAACCTAAAATGTTACTGAAATATAGGTGATTTTTGTGGCTGAACCGTACGTGTTTTCGGCCCTCATCTGAAGGTGGTCTGACTCGCGCCGAAAACCGGGCCAACACACCCACTGCCGACTCATTGGTCGGCTCAAATTCACGCCTACCTTTAGGGGGAACCTCCGATTAGCGGATAGAATCCGCCAGCGGGGGTTTCCCGCATGCGCGTTTCATTATCACTCTGAATGCGGAGGAGTTAACAAGCCTCTGACTGAAGCTGTTTTATCTGTTTCCGTCAGCTGTGATGAGCGCAGTGCGCGCGCACACACACACACACACTGACACAGTGCTGCCACGCAGCTTTTTGTTTAATAAGGAAGAGACCGCGGACTTCTCCGCGCTCCTTTGACCCACCCAGCCGTTTCTCTGTTCCCGTCTGCTGTGATGAGGGCAGACACCGGGCAGACTTCTCCGCACTCCTTTGACCCGCCCACATCACTGATATATTTGTGCCAATTTTTCGTGCGCATTTCTGAGACCGCCTATCACGTCCGCATTCCAAAGGGTGTCCTGGAAGACGTGTGTAAACAACCTGGCGGGGCCGGGGCCGACTGAGGCTGACCGATCGGAGCTGACCCGGTGCTAGTGTGTAAGTGCCATAAATGTGTGTACACACACCACACACACATTTGCACTTCTGAGATGATTACCATCAGTGTCACATGACTAAACACTTACACATCATTGCCCCCCTCACCCTCTGACACAGATACACAAACGAAAACAAATTGAGTGAAAAAATATCGGTTGTTAATATCGGCCCGGTTTCACATATCGGACCGATACAGATATTTTAAAAAATGACCAACATCGGCCGATACCGATATTGATGACGATATATTGTGCATCCCTACACTAAAGTAATTAAAACTAGTTTAGTGGTGTGTAATTTCCTATTAATTACTTATACTTAGATTTTATGAACAGCATAGAAGCAGCAGTTCAAACACAATTTGTTTAAACAATCTCGTTAACTTTTACTTTGTTGACATTTTTTTTTCACGTAGGATACGGACATGGAGGCAAACAGCTGCATGGAGCAAACTGTGATGGGGGTGTATGTTATCCAGAAGGAGGGTGCTGAACCTGAAGATGACCCAGAGGACATTGGTGTCCTGATTGAGGGTGTGGAGGCTGTCACTCATGTGTGCAACATTGCACAAGCGTGTGCTCTGTTGTTTGGACTCATATACTGTTTGAACCTGAGTTACCCACCAGAACTTAAATGCACCTTTGAAGTCTTCCAGAAGATACTTCTAAATCTTGATGGACAAAAGCTCTCTTCAAAGGCACAGTTTCTGAAAAACAAGCTTAGTGGCTGAGTGCACTTGAAAATGACTGATAGAAGGTCTTGAATGGATCATTGGTGCAATGGTGATTTCCAGTATTGAAGATTAATATTTGAGTTGTATAGGTTACATTATTTACTTTCATTTAAAAAAATTTTTTTTTTAGATTTGGATTCTCTCTGTTGGGCACTTCACCTTTACATATAGCACTGCAGATGTTTTTTATTTGTTTGTCCTTATATGGATAGCTCCAAATGGATCAGAAGTACAGACTTGTGCTCTTCTGCTAATTTTTTACTTTTTCATTTTGAGTTTGTAGTATAGGTACTAAGTCACACACTGCTGTCATGTGTTAAACAGCCAATGGTAAAATGGAGATATCCTTGGAGTGCTTTATTCTTCCAAATGCATTTTTCTTTCTCTTTTTTGAGGGGTGCTTGCATAACACAAATATATAGTTGGACTTCAGTTCATGTTTGTGTAAAGGCATATCTTTGCTTGAGCACTTATAAGTATATTAAAATGTAATGGCACTTTCAATTTGTACTACAAAGTCAACATTGCATTGAGGGGTTTCCCTGTTTCAGCTACACAGGTGATTTTATGTGTTAGGTGCCTGTAAAGTTTAACTGCACTGCCACCTGTTAAGTTCATTTTTGAATGTTTTGATTTGCGTGCTGGCAAGTTTTAAAACATAGCAAAGTTATGTTGCTAGCTTTGGAGGACTACAACCTAAATGGCAATACAGAAATATAAAAAAGGCTCAATAAACTATTAATTACAATTGGATCCACCCAAAAATGTAGATTTTCATTAAGTAATTGAATTTGCAAAAAGGATTTGTCAACTGTCATTGATTTTGTTTTTAAGCCCTCTATTTTTCTATTTTAGTTTTTCTTAAAAGTTGCATTGTTTTTTAAAACCCTGTAGTTTTTTTCTATGGATTTTGATTATTTTGCTACTTTTTTTTCTTCAAATTTACACAATATTTTGTTTCTCATTTTTTATCTTGCTCAAAGGGAATTTTTTTTTTATTTATTCAATTTTTTAAAATACAGTTGAATTTTTGCATCTGTTTTTAGTTGTGGCAGTTTTGGTTCTGCTGATTTGAAGACGTCATTTACTGTTTAAATAACAGTATTCTACTGTTAGTTTCCCTTTGAAATGGCATGCCTGCAGAAGATGTATGAAAATGGTAAGCTTTTATACTAAATACAGTTAAGAAAGTTAATGTTACCAATCTGATTGTGATTTTTTTATTGTAAGGTATAGTGGGTTTCTAAATGATGTGTAACAAATTAAAATAAAGCTTTGAAATACATATATTGATATAAGTAAAATCATCAACCCCCATATTGGTCCATTGAGCAAGACTAACAGTAATTGCCTTGATTAACAAAGTAGTTGTTCAAACAACACATTTTAATTGTGTTTTCCTGAAGTTTTTATCTTTTGTAGAATGAATTAAAAAAATTTTGCTCTACATACTTAAATATATCATTTCAAATCAATGTAAGGATACTACGTTGATCCAATGTCATCTGATTAAATTAAGCCACCAAGTGCCAAATGTGTTGGTTTGACATGGTCAAAAATGAGTTATTGTACTTGATTAAATTACGTGGAAATAGGTGCCATGATTAGATTGTGTTCATCCAACAATTTATTTTTTTGGGTTTTTTAGCTGTAGTCAAAGATGGCGTCAAAGTAGCACTGCTAACAATCTCCATCTCACTGTTCACTCCGAGCTGCACTGCAGTTAACCCCAGCTTTTTTTTACTTGTTACTCCATTAGCGCAAGTAAAGGTGACACCACGATAAAATGTGTTTTAGCTGGATAAGCACCTTCCTCAGTAGAAATGAATGCACTGGGGGCGAATGGAGACCCATCTAAGATGGCGGCCAGCCACTACGGCAGTGCCAGTCCACGAGGCGTCTACGTATATATGTCTGTGGGTAGCACAGTGCAAACATCTTTCTTTAGAAAAAAGGCTTTTAGCGCTGATTCTTGTGGTTTTAAAGACATGTTCAAGTCATGTAGAACAGAGGAAAGAGCCGCAGCGAGCTCCGCTTCAGGCGCCATCTTCGTTGTTTATGAGAAACTGAGTCCTGGTGTGTGACGTACGCTGCTCAGCGCTGATTGGCTCAGTGAGAACTCTCAGGGGGTGGGGTTATATGAATAGGAGCGTTACCAGACCCATTGCTTCCCATAAGGAAGCATTGGTATGACTGGCCAGGCTTGTGTGTGAAGTGAAACACCACACAATTTTTTCAGATTCCTTTGTTTTACATGAAGAGGAATTATTAACTTTTGATCTAAAAACTTCAGATCTTCAGATAGACATTATGGCAAAGCAGGACCATAAATACACAAAGATCTACAGGAAGTTCTCCTCACCCATCATTTTCATGGTCCTAAAACACACAGATACCTCAGAGAAACTCTGACGCTTACACACTAGCACCGGCTCGGACCGGGCGGGACTGGGTAAGTTCCTTTCACATCCGGGTGGCCCGGGGATTTTTGTGGCTGAACCGTACGTGTTTTCGTCCCTCATCTGAAGGAGGTCTGACTCGCACCGAAAACCGGGCCAACACACCCACTGCCGACTCATTGGTCGGCTCAAATTCATGCCTACCTTTAGGGGGAACCTCCGATTAGCGGATAGAATCCGCCAGCGGGGGCTTCCCCCATGCGCGCTTCATTATCACTCTGAATGCGGAGGAGTTAACAAGCCTCTGACTGAAGCTGTTTTATCTGTTTCCGTCAGCTGTGATGAGCGCAGCGCGCACACACACGCACACACTGACGCCACGCAGCTTTTTGTTTAATAAGGAAGAGACCGCAGACTTCTCTGCGCTCCTTTGACCCACCCAGCCGTTTCTCTGTTCCCGTCTGCTGTGATGAGCGCAGTGCGCGCGCACACACACACACACTCACACACACACATACACACTGACACAGTGCTGCCACGCAGCTTTTTGTTTAATAAGGAAGAGACCGCGGACTTCGCGCTCCTTTGACCCACCCAGCCGTTTCTCTGTTCCCGTCTGCTGTGATGAGCGCAGACACCGGGCAGACTTCTCCGCACTCCTTTGACCCGCCCACATCACTGATATATTCGCGCCAATTTTTCGCGCGCATTTCTGAGACCGCCTATCACGTCCGCATTCCAAAGGGTGTCCTGGAAGACGTGTGTAAACAACCTGGCGGGGCCGGGGCTGACTGAGGCCGACCGATCGGAGCCGACCCGGTGCTATTGTGTAAGTGCCATAAATGTGCCCCTCCCACATCCACACAGAATACAAAGCCAGTCTTAAAGAGCAAATTGCAGCTTAATTTTTTTCTAATTCATATAAAATGCTGTCCAAAAAATATTATTTTAAACATTTATTGTAGGTATTTCATTTAAAAATACATAACAGCACAGTTTTTCTAGTAAAAAGTGTCCTTTTTCAGCAAAGCTTCTAAAAATGCTCTTTTTTCTAAATCTTAGCCTCTGACGTAACCAGAGGGAGTTCTAAGCTAGCTTCTGTCTGCAGCTCAGTGTGGAGAGTGCAGTTTTAGGGTAGAGAGGTTGTGTTATCCAGTGTGTGTGTTCACTAGTTTATGATTGTGTTCATTTTGATAAATTATTGTTTGTGGTGGCTGTAGAAACTCCAGCCTGTCCAGACATTGAGTCTATGGTTTTCCTAATAAGTAAATAAGGCCTCTGTCTCCGTGCCTGGGGGCGTTTTGTTCAGCTGAAAAGACGGAACTTCTGGAACTCAGATCGGTGTCGGTACCAACTCATGGAGGTCTGCGCTGGCCTCCAGAGACCCGTGGTGAGGTTTAAAAAATTAATTGCGGATATCTAGAACTCAGATCACCATCGGAACCATGTCAGAACCGCTGCCCGACCACCAGAAGAGATGTGCGGCTCAGTGAGCCAGTCGAGCTAGTTTCTGGGTCAAAACTGCCACGCGGACCTCCAGGAGAGGATGCGCTGCCTTTAAAAATACCAGCGAGTAAGTCGAGCTGGTTTCTGGGTCGGATCCAGCTCACAGCAGTGTGCAGGACCTCCAGAAAATAAGATCACAGTTGCTCTCTCTAAAGTGCTAAACTGCGCTACGTGAACAGATATTATCGAGAATGAGACAGCTGACAAACGCCCATCAGTTCCTTATTGTCAAGTATTAATAATATTAACTGACCGATACTATTTTAATTGTCTGCTACATGATAGTAATCTGTACAATATTGTGATGTTAGCACACGAGTTTAAGCTAACATCGTTAACTCACCAAGACACCTGCTGCTCCCCCGCTGCTTCTCCTCACATCACAGCTCAATCTCTCTGCTTTGGCCGATCGTTTCTCCCTCTGGCTTGTCTCTGCTCTCTGAGGCGTGCAGCAGGCTCATAACTTTATGGTTTTTGGCCATCATAAGTATAATTATAAACGTTTAAAGTTTCCTCTGTGTCAGAGCCGCATTAGAATCCATATTTGTCTCTGGATTAAGCTAACAGGACTCCCTCTGCTGACGTCACTTTGGTTTGGCAGAAAAAAAAACATTTTTCTCACAAAAATGACTCTAAAAGCCTAAATAATTTATGTATGTGTAAAAACATTTTAAAACGAGTTTCTATTATGTTTCTCTAAACATTGGTTCATTGGAGTCTCTAACTTGCAGTTTGCTCTTTAATGTCATCCAGTTTAACTTTTGGAAATTACTGATGCAAATATGTTAAATATATTTCTATTATTTTACAGGAGGCTGTGATTGGTGGATGACGAGCCTGGCCTGAACAAGATGATGCCAGAAAAACCAGGCTAAACAGATGTGTAGCGACATCAATCCTTGGTTTTTCTCCTAAATAATTCAGAGTCAAGAAAATAGTTATAAAAATAAATTTATTACTATATTTCTCAATCAATGATGACACAGGACAATTACTATGAATGATGGTTATTCAAGATACTGAGACAATTGAGGTGATGTAATGCAAGCTAGATGTTGCAAAATCAGCCATAAGTGTCTTAGATCCTATTATGTCTGGGTTAAATAAAATTTGGATGGTTTAATAAGTTATCAAATTAATAAAGACCATTTGACACCAGCGTGCAGGGCTACTTCACCTTGTGTGTGGAAGTTCCCGTTGACTCAAGGGTCAGTAGAGGTCGTGGCTGACGAGTGTCAGTGAGGAGGCCTCTGAGGTATGAAGAGCTGTAGCAGGCCCTGATACGAACCGATGGTCGTGGGTCACATCCGGTGACTGCTCGTCTGGTGAAGTTGCTTTGGCTTAGAGGCAGTTCACAAAAATAGTTTATTTTTATAACTATTTTCTTGACTCTGTCTGAATTATTCTGAAGTGTGTGGATTACTTACAGGTAAAAGAACCTAGATTAATGTTAAATTAACATTCAAAGATCATTAAGATTAATAATTCATATTTATATGAATTATTACATTTTATTGATCCATCGTTAAATATGTGGCAATAGCCCTCACGCTACACAGTTATACAGCCTCTTTTGAAAAAACCAGGACCAGATGCATCTCTTCCAGGTAACTATAGACCTATTTCTAAGCTTCCTCTTTTGAGCAAAAGTTTATAAAAACGTGTCTATGTACAATTATTGAATTTTCTAAATGACAATAACTTGCTGGAAACCTTCCAATCTGGCAGTAAAGCACTACATAGTACTAAGACAACACTGATGACAGTCATGAATGTTTTGCTTGCTACTGATAGCTGCAAATATATCCTGCTCATTTTGCTTGATCTCACTGCTGCATTCGACACGGTGGATCATGACGTACTGCTTGACCGTCTTAGGCACTATGTGGGAATCAATGGTTTGGCTTTGCAGTGGTTCAGATCATACCTATCCAACAAAACGATTAGTGTTAGGATTGGGGGGGGGGGGGGGGGGGGGGGGGGGGGGGGGGGGGGGGTTTCAGGTGCCTCCTCCAATTTTACATGGGGTGTTCCGCAGGGTTCTGTGCTTGGACCATTATTGTTTTTGATTTACATTCTTCCTTTGGGAAATATTTTTTGTATGTTTGGCATTAATTTTCATTTTTATGCCGATGATTGTCAGCTTTACCTACCCCTGGTTTCAGGAGATAATTCCTCTATTACTGCTTTGGTAGAATGCTTGTCTGAAGTCAAGATGTGGATGCTGGCTAATTTTTTGTGCCTTAATGAAGAAAAAAACAGAGGTTATTCTATTTGGGCCAAGTGGTCGTACTGACACAACTTCATACAACTGTGGACCATTTAATTCTCTGCTAAAGACATCAGTTGACAACCTTGGAGTAAAGTTTGACACCCTGCTGGGCTTTGATGCACATATAAATAGAGTTGTCGCCTTTTCTTTTTATCATTTAAGACGTTTGACAAAAGTCAAACTGTCAAAACACATTTCTTTGACCTGGCTTTTAATGTTGGTTAATTTTTATTCTCTTATGGATCTTTTATTAAACTGTTTTATGTGTTGTTTTTATTTTTCTTCTTTTAGCTTGCTGTTTTATGTTTTTAGTCTATTTATTCTGTTGGCATGTTCATCATGAATGGGTATGTACAGCACTTTGGGTTGCGTGAGCAACAATAAGCGTGCTTGATAAATAAATAATAAATACATTGACCTTGACAACCCGCATTGACTATTGTAACTCGGTACTATATGGGGTGGGTCAGGGCACCTTAGCAAGACTGCAACTCGTGCAAAATGTGGCTGCAAAATTCCTTGTGGGTAAGAGAACGTTTGATCACGTCACTCCGATCTTGGCTGAACTGCATTTGTTGTCCGTTGATTTTAGAATTCGTTTTAAGATTCTTTTATTGGTTTTTGTATCATTGAACGGGTTAGCTCCATCTTACTTACAGTCTCTGCTAAACCTATATACCCCAGTACGGGCACTTTGTTCGGAGAACTGTCTCCTGCTCTCTGTGCCCAGAAAATCCCGAAAGACACGGGGTGACAGGGAATTCTCTGTGGCAGGACCAAAGCTTTGGAATGAGCTACCGATTTCTGTGAGAACTTCCACTTTGGTGGCAGTTTTTAAAGTTAGGCAGAAGACCTTTTTATATTATTTGGCTTTTACTTAATGTTTCTAGCTTTGCAATTTTAGCATGTACTAATTTTTATCCTGTTTTATTTTTTTATTTGTGTATTAAATCTGTTTTAATTCTGTTTTTATTTTTTGTGCAGCGCTTTGATGTTACCTTTTGTACCTGTAAAGCGCTATATAAATAAAGGTTGAGTTGAGATTAGAAGCTGTAATCACCAACAAAGACTTTTCTACAAACTATTAAATAAAGTGTGTTCAATACTTATTCCCTGTGTCATTTCACTTTAATTATTATGACTCAACTTGTTTACTGAAACATTCTAATTTCTTTGTATGAATTCAATATTTGGTGTGATGGAAACATCTGGTGGAAAATTTGTGTCAATAGCCCACTTAGAAATATCTTTATTGATAAAAATACTTATTCTCTCTGCTGTAAGGAAACCCAGCAGATTGCATGGAGTCACTGACTTGTAGTGTCAGTGACTTTTCAACAATCCTCATACTAAGCAAGCATGTAGTGACAGTGGAGAGGAAAACTCCCTTTTAACAGGAAGAAACCTCCAGCAGAACCTGGCTCAGTATGAGCAGCCATCTGTCACGACTCAATGGGGGGTTGAGAAGACAGAACACACACACACACAAACCAGGAAAGAGTTCTAAAGATGCTATTTCTGCTTTAATGAAGTTGACGGAGAAGTACAGAGAAGGTCAGAGGGAGCTGCATTGAGTCTTTGTAGATTTAGAGAAAGTGTAGGGTGGTGCTGAGAGAGGAGCTGTGGTGCATGAGGTCTGGAGTGGCAGAGAAGTATGTTATGGTGCTTTCACATCTGGGCTGGCATAGCCCGGCCCTGGTATGGTATATTGTGTCGACATCTGGGTAGCCTGTGTGTTTTCAATGCAATGAAGTGTGAGACAGCTTTGATGTGTGCTGTAGGAGTGACAGGAGTTCAAGGTGGAGGTAGGACTGCATCAAGGATCGGCTCTGAGCCCCTTCTTGCTTTGGTGATAAACAAGCTGACAGATGATGTTAGACAGGAGTCTCCATGGACTGTGATGTTTGCAGATAACATAGTGATCTGCAATAAGAGCAAAGTGGAGTGTCATGATCTACCCTCCTGTCCTCCAGCTCCCTGCTCACCAGTCTCATCTCCCCTGCTTCTGTTCCTTGTTCCTGTTAATTGGTCCCACCTGCCTCTCGTTCTCCTAATCACCGGTGTTCCCTGTTCCTCATGTATTTAAACCCTGTCAGTCCTGTGTTGTGTCTGTTCATTGATGATGTGGTTCGTGTCTGACTGTTTCCTGCCATTTCTGACCTCACTCCAAATGAAGACTTTGCACTTCAGCTCACCTGTATTTGGATCCTCATTCACCTCAGCCTTCAGCACGTGACACGGAGGTGGAGAAGCTAGAGGTGGAGATGTGTACTGCCTTTTGTTAAGTACATTTTATAAACCTTGTAGCACTTTGAGATTGCTAAAATATAAAGTGCATTACAAATAGAATTCATTATTATTATTACTGGAGAAAAGAGGAATGAGGACATAATCCATGTGTGTGACTCCATGTGGAACGGTGATGTTACAGGGAGTAGAAGTAAAGAAGGTAGAGGACTTTATGGACTTAGGGTCTGTGGTCCAAAGCTACAGAGAGGGTGGAAAAGAGGAGAAGTGTGTGAAGCAGGATGGAATGGGTGGAGAAAAGTGTCAGGTGTGATAAAAGGGTTTCAGCTGTAGAAGACAGTAGTGAGAGCAACCATGCTGTCTGGTTTAGAGACGTGTCCATGAGGAAAAGACAGGAGGCAGAACTGATGTTGAGGTTCTCTTTAGGAGAGACAAGGAGGCATAGGATCAGGAATGAGTCCATCAGAGGGACAGCTCATGTTAGATGTTTGGAGATAAAGGCAGAGAGGCCAGACTGAGATGGTTTGGACATGTCCAGAGGAGAGACGATGTTTACATAGGTAGAAGGATGCTGGAAAAAGGACATGAAGTTAGCTGGTGTGGGTGTAGAGGAAGCAGGAGACAGGACTAAATGGAGACAGATGATTGGCTGTGGTGACTCCTAAAGGGACACGCCCACAAAGACTTTCAATTTTCTCTGACAGGTGAGAGAGGAAATATGAGGAAACTGAGAACTACTACAGATGTTTTGAGACCTTTTAGAACTCGTGAGAATGCCCCACTGTCCATGCAACATTCGTTTATACAGGTCCTTTTTAAAAAAATTTGCATATTGTGATAAAGTTAATTATTTTCTGTAATGTACTGATAAACATTAGACTTTCATATATTTTAGATTCATTACACACAACTGAAGTAGTTCAAGCCGTTTATTGTTTTAATATTGATGATTGTGGCATACAGCTCATGAAAACCCAAAATTCCTATCTCAAAAAATTAGCATATTCCAACCGACCAATAAAAGAAAAGTGTTTTTAATACAAAAAAGGTCAACCTTCAAATAATTATGTTCAGTTATGCACTCAATACTTGGTCGGGAATCCTTTGGCAGAAATGACTGCTTCAATGCAGCGTGGCATGGAGGCAATCAGCCTGTGGCACTGCTGAGGTGTTATGGAGGCCCAGGATGCTTCGATAGCGGCCTTAAGCTCATCCAGAGTGTTGGGTCTTGCGTCTCAACTTTCTCTTCACAATATCCCACAGATTCTCTATGGGGTTCAGGTCAGGAGAGTCGGCAGGCCAATTGAGCACAGTAACACCATGGTCAGTAAACCATTTACCAGTGGTTTTGGCACTGTGAGCAGGTGCCAGGTCGTGCTGAAAAATGAAATCTTCATCTCCATAAAGCTTTTCAGCAGATGGAAGCATGAAGTGCTCCAAAATCTCCTGATAGCTAGCTGCATTGACCCTGCCCTTGATAAAACACAGTGGACCAACACCAGCAGCTGACATGGCACCCCAGACCATCACTGACTGTGGGTACTTGACACTGGACTTCAGGCATTTTGGCATTTCCCTCTGCCCAGTCTTCCTCCAGACTCTGGCACCTTGATTTCCGAATGACATGCAAAATTTGCTTTCATCCGAAAAAAGTACTTTGGACCACTGAGCAACAGGCCAGTGCTGCTTCACTGTAGCCCAGGTCAGGCGCTTCTGCCGCTGTTTCTGGTTCAAAAGTGGCTTGACCTGGGGAATGCGGCACCTGTAGCCCATTTCCTGCACACGCCTGTACACGGTGGCTCTGGATGTTTTCACTCCGGACTCAGTCCACTGCTTCCGCAGGTCCCCCAAGGTCTGGAATCGGTCCTTCTCCACAATCTTCCTCAGGGTCCGGTCACCTCTTCTCGTTGTGCAGCGTTTTCTGCCACACTTTTTCCTTCCCACAGACTTCCCACTGAGGTGCCTTGATACAGCACTCTGGGAACAGCCTATTCGTTCAGAAATTTCTTTCTGTGTCTTACCCTCTTGCTTGAGGGTGTCAATGATGGCCTTCTGGACAGCAGTCAGGTCGGCAGTCTTACCCATGATTGCGGTTTTGAGTAATGAACCAGGCTGGGAGTTTTTAAAAGCCTCAGGAATCGTTTGCAGGTGTTTAGAGTTAATTAGTTGATTCAGATGATTAGGTTAATAGCTCGTTTAGAGAACCTTTTCATGATATGCTAATTTTTTGAGATAGGAATTTTGGGTTTTCATGAGCTGTATGCCANGATTCTGTGTAAGTTTGGCAACTGTACTGAAAAGAAATTTAGGATTATTCTTATTCTCCTCAATTAGTGACGAATAATATGCAGTTCTAGCTTGTCGAAGCTTATTTTTATAAAGCATTAGACTATTTTTCCAGGATAAGTAGAACTCTTCCCGGTGTGTAGAGCGCCATGTTCTCTCCAATTTTCTAGAGTTTTGTTTTAAAGTACGCAGTTCAGAATTAAACCAGGGAGCCAACTTCCTGTGCTTAATGACCTTCTTTTTTAAAGGGGCAACATTGTCTAATGCCACACGTAAAGAGGAAGTAACACTATGAACTAGACCATCAATTTGTGAAGGGCTAGAAATGAAATAGTTGCCCTCTGCTAAGTTCCTCTGAGATTCTGAAGACAGTAAAGATGGAACAGCTGCTTTAAAGTTTGCTACAGCGTTACCAGATAAAGATCGACTATAGTGGAATTTACTCTCATGTCTGGAGAGCTCGGTTATAATAAACTCAAAAGTTATCAAAAAATGGTCCGACAAGACAGGATTGTGTGGAAATACTGTTATCTCCTCACACTCTATACCATATGTCAGCACAAGGTCTAATGTATGATGGCAGGAGTGGGTGGAGCTATGGATTCTTTGAGTAAAACCAATTGAGTCTAAGATATTACTAAAGGCTACGTTGAGAGAATCACTTTCAATGTCAACATGAATGTTAAAATCCCCCGCCACAATGACCTTATCAGTATTTAACACCAAATCAGACAAGAAATCTGAGATCTGATCCAAAAATTGAGAGTAGGGGCCTGGTGGACGATACAAGACTACAAACAAAAGTGGTTTTAGAGCTTTGCAATCCGGATNTAGACTTTCATATATTTTAGATTCATTACACACAACTGAAGTAGTTCAAGCCGTTTATTGTTTTAATATTGATGATTGTGGCATACAGCTCATGAAAACCCAAAATTCCTATCTCAAAAAATTAGCATATTCCAACCGACCAATAAAAGAAAAGTGTTTTTAATACAAAAAAGGTCAACCTTCAAATAATTATGTTCAGTTATGCACTCAATACTTGGTCGGGAATCCTTTTGCAGAAATGACTGCTTCAATGCGGCGTGGCATGGAGGCAATCAGCCTGTGGCACTGCTGAGGTGTTATGGAGGCCCAGGATGCTTCGATAGCGGCCTTAAGCTCATCCAGAGTGTTGGGTCTTGCGTCTCTCAACTTTCTCTTCACAATATCCCACAGATTCTCTATGGGGTTCAGGTCAGGAGAGTTGGCAGGCCAATTGAGCACAGTAATACCATGGTCAGTAAACCATTTACCAGTGGTTTTGGCACTGTGAGCAGGTGCCAGGTCGTGCTGAAAAATGAAATCTTCATCTCCATAAAGCTTTTCAGCAGATGGAAGCATGAAGTGCTCCAAAATCTCCTGATAGCTAGCTGCATTGACCCTGCCCTTGATAAAACACAGTGGACCAACACCAGCAGCTGACATGGCACCCCAGACCATCACTGACTGTGGGTACTTGACACTGGACTTCAGGCATTTTGGCATTTCCCTCTGCCCAGTCTTCCTCCAGACTCTGGCACCTTGATTTCCGAATGACATGCAAAATTTGCTTTCATCCGAAAAAAGTACTTTGGACCACTGAGCAACAGGCCAGTGCTGCTTCACTGTAGCCCAGGTCAGGCGCTTCTGCCGCTGTTTCTGGTTCAAAAGTGGCTTGACCTGGGGAATGCGGCACCTGTAGTCCATTTCCTGCACACGCCTGTACACGGTGGCTCTGGATGTTTTCACTCCGGACTCAGTCCACTGCTTCTGCAGGTCCCCCAAGGTCTGGAATCGGTCCTTCTCCACAATCTTCCTCAGGGTCCGGTCACCTCTTCTCGTTGTGCAGCGTTTTCTGCCACACTTTTTCCTTCCCACAGACTTCCCACTGAGGTGCCTTGATACAGCACTCTGGGAACAGCCTATTCGTTCAGAAAATTCTTTCTGTGTCTTACCCTCTTGCTTGAGGGTGTCAATGATGGCCTTCTGGACAGCAGTCAGGTCACCAGTCTTACCCATAATTGCGGTTTTGAGTAATGAACCAGGCTGGGAGTTTTTAAAAGCCTCAGGAATCGTTTGCAGGTGTTTAGAGTTAATTAGGTGATTCAGATGATTATGTTAATAGCTTGTTTAGAGAACCTTTTCATGATATGCTAATTTTTTGAGATATGAATTTTGGGTTTTCATGAGCTGTATGCCAAAATCATCAATATTAAAACAATAAACGGCTTGAACTACTTCAGTTGTGTGTAATGAATCTAAAATATATGAAAGTCTAATGTTTATCAGTACATTACAGAAAATAATGAACTTTATCACAATATGCTAATTTTTTGAGAAGGACCTGTAGACAATATAAATCAGTCACACAAGTCCATCGTACGCTACAAATGTCTTTTTATTATAACTTTAAATAAAGTCTAAATAAAGGGACTAAACACATGCGTTATGATGGTTATCAAAAATATGGTGCAGGTTGATGCTCACAGCAGAAATCTGTGCTTCACAAGGGGGTGGGGTCCATCTGTTTGGGAGGGGCGTGGTCCCACCAACACCTCAGATGATGTCATCACAAAAAGGGGGGTGGGCAGTGATTCTTCACAAACATGTCGTCACAGTAACAGGAGAAAAAGCAGTTTGTTTCTAAATATAAAAACACCCCCCCCCCCAGTTTTACTACAGAAATAAAAACGACACATAGGAGGCAGACGCTGTGATGTCATTATCAACTCCCTTTGGTAAAAATGGTAATAAATGATCTTTCCTGTTATAGACTAATGACTTTAGCCACGGTTAGCTTTAACTAGCACAACAACACACCTGTGTCATAAAAAGGGTGAGACTATTTACAGTGTATTTTACATCAGTCCCTCCCACGTCTGTGTGTGTGTGTTTGAGAGAGCTGGTGCTGTGGCAGAGGGCATGTTAAAAACCTCCAGAGCAGCAAAGATTCTGGGTATATACATATATACATACATACATATATATATACATATATATATATATATATATATATATATATATATATATATATATATTCACAGTACAGGCCAAAGGTTTGGACACACCTTCTCAGTGTGTGTTCTTTATTTTCATTAGATTCTCACTGGAGGCATCAAAACTATGAATGAACACATGTGAAGGTATGTACTTAAGAAAGGTGAAATAACTGAAAACATCTTTTATATTCTATTTTCTTCAAAATAGCCACCCTTTGCTCTGATTGCTGCTTTGCACACTCTTGGCATTCTCTCCATGAGCTTCAACAGGTAGTCACCTGAAATGGTTTTCCAACAGTCTTGAAGGAGTTCCCAGAGGTGTTTAGCACTTGTTGGCCCCTTTGCCTTCACTCTGCGGGCCAGCTCACCCCAAACCATCTCCATTGGGTTCAGGTCCGGTGACTGTGGAGGCCAGGTCATCTGCCGCAGCGCTCCATCACTCTCCTTCTTGGTCAAATAGCCCTTATGCCTTCAGTGAGAATCTACCAATGTAAATGGTCATGAACATAAAGAACACACATTGAATGAGAAGGTGTGTCCAAACTTTTGGCCTGAACTGTATATATACACAACACATACACTGGAATACATGTCAGTCTCTAACATTTACAAGCTATACAATTATACAGATGTAGACCCAACAATGTTGTGAGATGTGAGCCCCCCTCACAGTTTCTAACAATGCTGCCATATTTGGGTCTGACGACCCCCCCCCCCCCCCCCCCCTCCCAGTGATGATGTGTGATGTGGTTTAGCCATAATGCAGGAATGTTGGGACCAGATCTTTACTGAGCTCCCGTTTGGAAGGAAGCGACCCTTAAACTTCCTCCTGAATAAGTGCACTTGTCCGTCACACGGTTTTCCCTAAATCCCACAGAACAGATCATGGACTCACGGGGATGGAGCTCTGATGGCTTCAGATAAGAACAAAGCTCAGGTGTGATCTAAATAGAAAAAGCACCACTCTCTCCCTCTCTTCCTGGGCTAGCTGGAGGAAGCTTGGATGACGTGGCTCTGAGTGCTGGAAGAGCTCAGTTCTCCGACTGGAACTGGACCATTCCTAAGTTTTGGCACTGAGAGGCCCTGTAGAAAAGAAACTGGCCCAGCTAAAAATGCTGGTTAAAAAAGAAATCTGTAATCCTGCTGCCCTGAATGCAACACACGGTTGCCAACATCTCTGCGCTCCCATGTTGGCCTTAAAAACACATTTATACCCCCCCCCCCCCTCGTCCGAAACACCCCTGAAGTAAAACCGGGCTCCTTGTAGCCCGTGGCTACGGCGTGATGCTCGGTGGACTGTATTTGACCCGGTACTTGTTGACGTTCATGAAGTGGAGGAGCGTCGAGTGGCGGGTGGTGCAGCAGGGCAGCAGGCCGTCGCGTCCTTCACCCATCAGCCATTTGTTGGTGTCGGCGCTCATGTCCCAGGTCACGTTCTCCTTGATCCAAGCCTCCACCCAGGCCTGGAAGCGTTTATGCAGCCGAGTGCTCACCCTCTCATGTGACTGTAAAACACAGACAGACATCATCAGACAGGTAACTGGGACAAGACAACCACGTTAGGATCACTCAGCTAACTCAGGTCCTGTTAGACAGGATCTCAGGGGACAGTCTGGATTAAAGTTCCTCAGGGTCCCATCTGTTTTTTGCTGATGATGTGATGCTTTTAGTATCTTCAACCCATGACCTTCAGGATGAGAGTGGACTTCTCCAAGTCTGAAGACCAGATTCACAACCAGAAAAGGGTTTGGAGAGGTTGGATGTTGGTCAGATGGATCAGCACTTCAGTAACGAGTGCATTGACGTCTACGTTCCAACCCTTAAATGGGGGCAGGAGTTTTGGATCAAGAATGAAATTACAGGGTCCCAGATGCCAGTAGATGAAGGGTAGCCAGGCAGCCTTGGAGGTCAGGTGAGGAGCTACATCAAGTGTAGAGCTGCTGCTCTGATTAGGATGCTTCCTGCTCACCAGGTTCATCCCACAGGTCAGAACCTCTCTGGTGTGGGAACACTTTGGGATCCTCCAGGAGGAGCTGGAGAGCGTTGGTGGAGAGAAGGTCTGGGCTTTCCTCTGGATGGATGGATGATGAATATGTAACTGGGTCATTGAGGTTTACTGAGGAACAACTCTGAACACAACATGGTTAACTTCTAGACAGGAACCTAAACACAAGAGTCTCTAGAGGGAATCAAGGCCGGATCCTGTGATCCTGAATGAGCTGCTGGTTACCTGCTTGGCTCTCATCAGGGCGGTGCGGCGATACATGTAGTCCTCAGACTTGAAGACATACACCATCTTGTAGGAGTTGAGTTTGAACATGCACTCCATCTTCTCCTTCTCCAGGGACTTCTTGCTTCCCTCACAGGCTTCCTTGTCCATCTGCTCTCTGCCCTTCTGGTACTTCCTGATCCGTCTTAGGTTTCTGGTTCAGGACAGCAGGAAACACGTCAGAACACCTCTAAACAATGACACGTGTGCCAGACACGTGAATATGAGTTACCTGGGCAGGAACACGGGCTTCTGGGCCAGGTGCTCCCTTAGCTCAGGGGTGGTAGACTCAGGGTTTAGGTAGCGACCAACGTAATCGGACCAGCGCTGGAAACACAGAACAGGTACAATATCTCACAGGTAATTCAGAGTACACCTGTACTAGTCTAGTACTACTAGATAGTACTACTAGTTACTCTGAATATCAGAGAACAGGAAGTTAACCCTAACTGATACCAACTGGATACCAACGCAATACCATGCCGCATCGCCATGGGAATGTGGACTCCTGCTATAGTATAATGCCGCTTACACACTAGCATAGGCTCCACTCCGCTCTGCTCCGCTTGGCCGGCCCCAGCCCAGCCGCAGTGGTTCCACACTGCCTTAGGAATGTGGACGTAGTTGAGCACGTGGGCGGTCTCCAAAATCGGTGCGAAAATTTGGCACGAAGATATCAGTGATGTCATGAGTGCATCTCAGAGCATGTGGGCGGGTCAAAGGAGCACGGAGAAGTCTGCTGTGTCTTCCTTATTAAACAAAGGCGTTCTGAGCAGCCTTATTTTGGAGACTCTTTGCCCTCTCATATTGCGTCCTGCTTTGCTGTGTGTGGCAGACTGGCAGCACTGTGTGTGTGTGTGTGTGTGTGTGTGCGTGTATGTGTGTGCGTGCGTGCTTGTTGAGCCGAACAATCAGTCGGCAGTGGGTGTGTTGGCCCGGTTTCGGCCCGAGGTAGAACGCCGTGGGAAGAGGGCTGAAAACTATGAGGGGCCGTGTAAGCCATAATTTATTCTGTTACTCTCACATGCATATATTCTCCTCACACACGCATACATTCTTCTCATACATACACACATTCCACACTCATACACATATATATTCTTTAC
This sequence comes from Aphyosemion australe, assembly GCA_006937985.1. Taxonomy (NCBI): domain Eukaryota; kingdom Metazoa; phylum Chordata; class Actinopteri; order Cyprinodontiformes; family Nothobranchiidae; genus Aphyosemion; species Aphyosemion australe. The sequence continues at coordinate 778,302 of SSNS01000296.1, read as the reverse complement.
ACACACACATGTATTCTCTGCACACATACATATATTCTCTACACACACATATATTCTCTACACAAACACATATATTCTCTACACACACATACATATATTCTCTGCACACACACCTATAGTCTTTACACACACACACACTTATATTGTCCACTTACACACACATACATACTCTTCACATTCACATACATCCCCCCCCTCCTCTCTCTCTCTCTCTCTCTCTCTCTCTCTCTCTCTCTCTCTCTCTCTCTCTCTCTCTCTCTCTCTCTCTCTCTCTCTCTCTCTCTCTCTCACACACACACACACGTTCTGGTTTGACATTATAAGAATATCAGAGATAAAATATATATAAATGTGAAAATGAAGAAAGAAATGTGTGTGTGTGTGTGTGTGTGCGCGCGCGCGCGCGTGAATGAGAATATATGAATGTGAGAGGAGAATGTATGCATGTGAGAGAAAGTATGGTTGAAACGGAAGGCAGACCATCTTACTGCTCTGTGATTGGCTGAAAGGTTCGAGGGAGGGTCATTGTCATGAGAGAAGCGTTCTCATCATGGACGCTGAAGCGAGGCTGGAGCTGGATATTTAATCTGTCCTGAAATGGTCACATATCTGTCTTCAGCTCTTGAGCAGCAAAGGACAGGCTCACCTCTCCCTACTGTTACTCAAAGCGTGGCTGAAAATGACATTAAAGGACTTTTTCAGAACAAACTTCTCTGCAGGCCAGCCACCTCGAACCGGTACCGGTTTCGCTGCCTCGGGAGTGCTCTCCGGTCAGAAGCAGCGTTTCCGTCAACTGTGCCTCGATTCCAGCTAACTACACGTGGAATTACGTTTTATTTTGATGAAAATAAGAAGGATAGTGGTGTTACTTTATTGTTCAGTTTGTGGGTGACGTCAGAAAATTATGCATTTATTACGTGATATTGATCATTCTGAACGTTTCCCTTACGACCGCTGTCATGTGAGCCGACACTTGGAAATACGCTGGGGCAGAGTGCACCAGCTGGTCGTACGTCCGGATGTAACCTTAAGTCCGACATTTGAACGTTACGCTACTTAAGAAGACGAGTGCACCACTCAGGCCTAAGCTCTTCAGCCGCTACGCCCAGGTGTAACTTTTACGCCTGGTCCACACCAGGTGTAAATTGGAAGATCTAGCCTACAGCTATTGTAAATAAGCAACAGCTTAAGTGTGCAGACAGAGAAGCTAACCTGGCACAGCTGAGACTCACCGAGGATGCAGCTGATTCATTTGTTCTGTGCGTAAAGCGTTGATGAAAGACAGACGACCTCCATTGTTTAAGCAATGTTTTATTCTTTAAATAGCAGCACACTGGGTAATGTATATAATAATAATTCATATGAGTCATTTAGTTGACCTATTCCGATCATTTTCCTGGATGCAGCGTTCTCGCGCTGAGGTTGCTGCGCACACGGCAGAGAAAAGCTGTGCGTAATGGCACCATTGTCAAACCGTGTAACTTGTTAAACAGCTATAATCACAACATTTTGAAGAAATAGTTGTGTTAAATGTATAGGATTAAGTACATGTATAAAAATATAAATAAACGAATAACAATGAATGTCTCGTTAAATATAATAATCGTTTAAAGTTAATTTGAAACAAAATGCATAAAAATAGCATCAATTTAACATGAATTATAGGCTAAAAAAACAAAATAGAATATAAACACAATTTATTATTCTTGTTCGACACGCTGTAGGTCCAGAATCTGACGCTGGAGGAGTTTAATATCTAATTTTAATTTGACTTTTTCAAGCTCCAGCTTTTCTTCTTGAGTTTTTAATTTTGATGTTTCAACTTCCACTCTGTGGATCTCTTTCCAGTCTTTTCTGAAGCTCATCCTCTCTCCGTTTCTGAGAAGAATGCGGCCTTTTGGGGAACTCCTCCTGCGTCACTGTGTGGGGCTACCTCCTCCGGTCTCCCATCTTGAATCTAAAATGTTTAATATTGTTAATAAAACATGAATGTGGATAATTTAGGGCTTCATCATGAATGACCTACCATAGTGGCTGTCAGATCTGTCCCATCCTCAGCGCAGCGCTCATCCTCCCAGATCTTTGACATGTCGGGAGCTGAACAGCGCCATAAAGGCCGACAAAAACAGGTGAATCCGCTCCAAAAATATGCATAATCATAGAGNGAGAGAGAGAGAGAGAGAGAGAGAGAGAGAGAGAGAGAGAGAGAGAGAGGAGGGGGAGAATGTATGTGAATGTGAAGAGTATGTATGTGTGTGTAAGTGGACAATATAAGTGTGTGTGTGTGTAAAGACTATAGGTGTGTGTGCAGAGAATATATGTATGTGTGTGTAGAAAATATATGTGTTTGTGTAGAGAATATATGTGTGTGTAGAGAATATATGTATGTGTGTGCAGAGAATATATGTATGTGTATGTAGAGAATATATGTGTGTGTGCAAAGAATATATGTATGTGTATGTAGAGAATATATGTGTGTGTGCAGAGAATATATGTATGTGTGCAGAGAATATATGTGTGTGTGCAGAGAATATATGTATGTGTGCAGAGAATACATGTGTGTGTGTAAAGAATATATATGTGTATGAGTGTGGAATGTGTGTATGTATGAGAAGAATGTATGCGTGTGTGAGGAGAATATATGCATGTGAGAGTAACAGAATAAATTATGGCTTACACGGCCCCTCATAGAAAACACGTCCGGTTCGGTGCCACAAATTCATGGGCTATGCTGATGTGAACACAAGATATCCTGACCAGGCCAGGCGGAGCCGATGCTAGTGTGTAAGCGCCATAAATAATAATTACCTCCGCCTCCATGGGCTCGTCTGAGTTCTCTTCTTCTGTATCAAGCAGTTCCACGGTGAGCTGCACTTCCCCTTTGTTCCTCACAAACATCACCTGGGCAGGTAAACCAACAAACCACATGACCTCGTAGAACAGACAGGGTATATACAGTAATCCTTAAGTTAAATTTACTACTTTTTAATACCTTTTTTACAACCTTCAGAATTTTTTTTAAAACCATCACGACACTAAATTGCAAGTGTTAATCAGTGACCTTTCTATTATTTACATAGACGGTTGAGCGTGCAGTGTTCTGAGATGATGCCAAACGACCACTGAATATGACGTCATCATTTTCAGACGGAGACAAGATCTTTGATCATGTGCCCTAGTGGTGCGACGGATCAAAAAACTCACGGTTCGGATCGTATCACAGATTTGAGTCACGGGTCGGATCATTTTTTGGATCAGCACAAAGAAAAGAAAAAAAAAGACATATAACTTTGCTCTCTTATTAATTTTGTAGAACACTTAGTGCAACATTTTTCTGCTTAATGCTCATTAAATACAAACAACATTTAACTCAAGACACATTTAATGCAGTTACGTCCTATAAAATCTATAACGTCAAAGATTTTTTAACTGAATGATTCTGACTATGTAGAATGAACATGTCAGCTATTCAGTTAGAATGTTCTCATGGATATCTGGAACGTTAATTTCTACCAGGAACAATAGAATTATAGATATCTGGAATACATATCCAGTCTGCCTAATATATGTTAAAAAGGCCACCACAGGTTTTTAGGGATTCTGAGATATCTCAAACTTAATTCCTACTAGTGCCGTTGTTATTATGGATATCCTTCATTATAATTTCTACTAGTAACAGCATAGCTGTTGATGTCTTTATTTGCAATTTTGACTAATAAGAACACAGTTAGTACTAGGATCAATGAAAGTATTGCTAAATAGGAATTACAGAGAGGTCCGATTGCTGATTAAATGTGAAAACGGCTTGCCATAGGCAAGCTCACTCCCTGCGTGTCCTGCTTTCACTCATTTCCTCAACTTTCTGAAGCGCTGTTTGTTTTTCTTTACTCCTCGTTTACAGATTTGTCCCCATCAATACTTCAGGTCCCATCACGTTAATGTAACAATTGTCCCAGGCATTTTGCGAGCGGCACCTCCCTCCCTGCTTCAAAGCGATCGGACATTTGTGTGTGCGGCGCTGCGCCGTCAAGCTGGAGGCACGTGCACGCGCATGTTCGTTTTTGCCGTTTGTATCATCTTTGTATTTTACAGGGAAGCCAAAATGCTCCCATACATGCGACTTAAACGATGCCAGTTGTGGTTTTTTAAGCTCCTCTCCTCCTCCACTAGCCATGACCACCGCTGTGCTTTTCTCGTTTGGATTGAACAGGTGGCGCCTCGGTCTTCCACGTGACCGATCCGCGGACCCTCGTGCGTGCTGAACCGTAGAGAGAGATCAGTTGCACCCCTAAAGCCCATATTTAAATGAACTAACGCAAACTTAAGCATATAGAATTTAAATCAGAATAGGACACCTGATAGTCTGAAAACATAATACCTAATTTGGAAAAAATAATACCTCTGAGACCAAATTTAACACTTTTAATGGCCTTAAATTTGACAATTTTTATTTATCACTTTTTAATACTTTTTAAAACCCTGCGGACACCCTGAACAGAGGGACGGAGTTTCAGAAGTAAACCAAACAGAACCGGCTGCTCCCTAATAAAATCCCAGCAATATAAACCATGAGCTGACCCTAACCCTGGGTCTGGTCCCTAACTGCTCTGGACAAGCACCATCATACATTGGTGATCTTCTCAGTCCCTACACCCCCAGCAGGTCCCTGAGGTCCAGTGATCAAAGTCTACTGGTTGTGCAGCGCACCAGGCTAAAGACCAAAGGTGACAGATCATTTGCTGCTGTGGCCCCCAGACTCTGGAACTCTCTCCCCCTGAGCCTGAGATCAGTGGACTCAGTGGTCTCCTTTAAAAAGCAGCTGAAGACCAGGGGCGTCGGACTGGGGGGGGGGGAAGGGTACCGTTTATCCAGGGCCCACTGCATGGAGGGGCCCTGGGACAGCCTTGAATAACAATGTTTTATTGTGTTTTTTTCTTCCCCCGATGAACTTAATGTCTTAATAAACGTCCCTTTACCTGGATAAAGAGGTTAAAAAACAGAATGTTGCCTTAAAAGTAATAACTGAATTGTCTCTGAGGCATCTATCACCCCTTAAAAATGTGCAAAGTGGTTTAGTCCACACCTGAGGCCAGGGGCTGCACCCCGCATCTACAGCTATGAGACATTGATATCGCCGACAGCCAGAGTTGGAGGCAGGAGGAAGTCATGTGTTTCCCCAAGAAAGGGAAACCTGGCTTCCAGAAAAGAAAAGAAATGAAGGAGAAAAAGTTAGTTGAACAGAAGCAAGTATAGGATTTTCAAGAAGAGAGGTGAGCAGCAGCAGCAGCAGAAGCCAGTTTGAGCTGACATTAGCTCTCAGACTGAAAGCTGCATTCATGTTCAGTGTTTAACGCCTTTAGTTTCACCATCAAGATCAGTTATAAATTATTAGTATTATTAGAATTATTACCGCGGCCGCCGCCAATAAATTCGCGGACCTCGCAGTAAAAACAGGTTCTCTGTTGCTATACGAAAACCTGAATGCAACAGAGCTCAAAAACTGTCTTGTTAATCCCAGATGATCTACTTTAACTCTATAAGGTAAAGTTGCCCACAGTGGAGGTAACTGACTTTAGGCCATAAATGATGGCCCATAATGAAAGCTGGAAAAAGGCATAGTCTAATTATTACATGAGCTCTTGTTGCAAGGTATGGAGAGCCAAAAGTGACACAATTCAATAAATAGCTAAAGCATTAATTAATTTTATAAATGTATCATTAAATATTTTAGATATTTAATTACATGAACCATAAAAATATTTAATTCATTAAAATTAATTTATAGATATTTCATAATTTATTTCATTATTTCATGTTTGTTCATCATGATTTTGTTTTATCTGTCAACCTTGCCCATCAAAATCAGTGAGCAAGGCTCAGGTTGATGACAAACATGGCAGCTTATATGTTAGAGGGTTTTTATTGACTTGGTCAGAGATATTTTAAGCCTAACAAGTAAAACAGTACAAGAGGAATTTCAGGAGGAATTTCCTCACTGACTACAGAATATCTGTAGAAGTACTCCTGCATGTGCTTGGTCAATATGGGGTGTTATGTACAGATGTGCTGCCCAGTGGACATTAAAAAAATCTTTATTTTATTTTCTCTGTAGTTGAAGGTGTAGTGTTTTAATAAAATTACTAAAAAGAACATCTTGTTTTTAAGTACACTGTAGCAGGTAAATGCATCTGGATGGCTCATTATCACTATTAAAGTTTCTCCTGTGTTCACTGGAAGAGATTTTTATTATTGTACGTTGATATTTTTATGCTTTATTAGGGAGAACACCCTGATGGCTGTAACTATGATTTAGAGAAGTGGGGACAGTTTTGACGGTGTTACACATTTCTACATAACACCCTGTATGAAGCACTACTGTCAAGATCTTGATCAGTGTGGAAATTCCTGTTTTACCACAGATTCTGGGTCAGCAACTTCTGTTTCATCTGTTAGGTTTAAAATATCTCACCAACTTGGAATCTTTCATAAAGGGAGCTGCCATGTTTGTTATCAGGATTAGCTCCACCCACTGACTTTGGTGGGTGAGGTTGACAGGAACAAATATTGATGATCAGACCATGAAACAATAAATTAAATCATAAAATAATTATATATGATTTTTAAAATTAATTAAATATTTTTATTGACACACAATCCATTAATTTTATATTTAAATAATTATTTAAGCACACTATTTTGGGCTTTATTTATTGAATTGTGCCACTTTTGCCGCTCCAGTTGAATCATATTTAATTTCTTTATATTTGATCTTGAAATGGACAATCTTATGATTATGTTGATAATGGAGGGATTATAAAATTTAGAGTACATTACATTCACAGACAGAACCTCATTTATTTCATTTCTTATGTATTTGACCTTTCATTATTGCAACAATATATATCAGTATTAGCAAAGCTTAACATCATGAACCTCATGGCCCTTTAGATGCCGTAGCAGCAGCAGCAGGGCCCTCCTTCTCTCCAGATAACACTGAGATTTCACTTTTATTATGCTGGCATTTGTATTTGCTCAATATAGAGGTTCAGGGTATATGCAGGAATCTCAAACTTAAATTTAAGACCTTTTCAAGACTTTTTAAGACCTTAGAAAATAAAAATCAAGACTTTATCGCAATGAACTAATCAACTGTTAAACACTAATATATTCTTTTTAAATACTGCATTGCAGTGGGACACGTCACGTTTGGGACAGCAAGGCTGTAGCAGTGGTACGTCAAGTCACGTGGTACGGAAACGCAAGCAAACTGGCATAGGAGAATAAAAAAAATATTTTATTTTAACGGTTTACATGAATCTAATTGTATTACCTGCAAACTTAGAGGGTGTGAAAAAGGTGACAACTAACCCCCGCCCACCCGGAACGAGGTCCTTGCATGCTGAAGATTAGCATCTATGCATCTACTGGGTTTTGTAGTGACCTGACATTTACATACTTTTATTGCAACAATAACCTGTTAGAATCATTTTAAAAAATCATCAATGTGAATTTTTGCAAAATGCAAACAACTTTCTACCACGGNGCTGGGGCGGAGTGCACCAGCTGGTCGTACGTCCGGATGTAACCTTAAGTCCGACATTTGAACGTTACGCTATTTAAGAAGACGAGTGCACCACTCAGGCCTAAGCTCTTCAGCCGCTACGCCCAGGTGTAACTTTTACGCCTGGTCCACAGCAGGTGTAAATTGGAAGATCTAGCCTACAGCTATTGTAAATAAGCAACAGCTTAAGTGTGCAAACAGAGAAGCTAACCTGGCACAGCAGAGACTCACCGAGGATGCAGCTGATTCATTTGTTCTGTGCGTAAAGCGTTGATGAAAGACAGACGACCTCCATTGTTTAAGCACTGTTTTATTCTTTAAATAGCAGCACACTGGGTAATGTATATAATAATAATTCATATGAGTCATTTAGTTGACCTATTCCGATCATTTTCCTGGATGCAGCGTTCTCGCGCTGAGGTTGCTGCGCACACGGCAGAGAAAAGCTGTGCGTAATGGCACCGCGTAATGGCACCATTGTCAAACCGTGTAACTTGTTAAACAGCTATAATCACAACATTTTGAAGAAACAGTTGTGTTAAATGTATTTGTATAGGATTAAGTACATGTATAAAAATAAACGAATAACAATGAATGGGACCAGTCGCAGCTGCGCCATATTGTGCGCGTTCACGAGGAGAGACGAGGTTTGCTGTGCTCGTTGCCTAGAAACGCATCGGCCCAAGTTCAGCAAGGAAGGATGGGAGACAATTTTCTACTAAATGTAATCAAGCAAATATAAACAAAAAAGCGCTGTTTGGAAGATGATCACTGCTGCCATTAATAACGAGTGTGACGACTGAGTGCGTATGTTGTGGAGGTGAGAAAAAATTGAAAGATTTGTCACGAGCAAAAAACACCAGTCTGCTCTTAAAAATCCCCAGGCTGGCGGGGTCCTCTTCCAAAAGCCTCGCCATACCGCTCTATGATTATGCATATTTTTGGAGTGGATTCACCTGTTTTTGTCGGCCTTTATGGCGCTGTTCAGCTCCCGACATGTCAAAGATCTGGGAGGATGAGCGCTGCGCTGAGGATGGGACAGATCTGACAGCCACTATGGTAGGTCATTCATGATGAAGCCCTAAATTATCCACATTCATGTTTTATTAACAATATTAAACATTTTAGATTCAAGATGGGAGACCGGAGGAGGGTAGCCCCACACAGTGACGCAGGAGGAGTTCCCCCAAAGGCCGTGTTCTTCTCAGAAACGGAGAGACCAGGATGAGCTTCAGAAAATACTGGAAAGAGATCCACAGAGTGGAAGTTGAAACATCAAAATTAAAAACTCAAGAAGAAAAGCTGGAGCTTGAAAAAGTCAAATTAAAATTAGATATTAAACTCTTCCAGCGTCAGATTCTGGACCTACAGCGTGTCGAACAAGAATAATAAATTGTGTTTATATTCTATTTTGTTTTTTTAGCCTATAATTCATGTTAAATTGATGCTATTTTTATGCATTTTGTTTCAAATTAACTTTAAACGATTCTTATATTTAACGAGACATTCATTGTTATTCGTTTATTTTTATACATGTACTTAATCCTATACAAATACATTTAACACAACTATTTCTTCAAAATGTTGTGATTATAGCTGTTTAACAAGTTACACGGTTTGACAATGGTGCCATTACGCGGTGCCATTACGCACAGCTTTTCTCTGCCGTGTGCGCAGCAACCTCAGCGCGAGAACGCTGCATCCAGGAAAATGATCGGAATAGGTCAACTAAATGACTCATATGAATTATTATTATATACATTACCCAGTGTGCTGCTATTTAAAGAATAAAACATTGCTTAAACAATGGAGGTCGTCTGTCTTTCATCAACGCTTTACGCACAGAACAAATGAATCAGCTGCATCCTCGGTGAGTCTCAGCTGTGCCAGGTTAGCTTCTCTGTCTGCACACTTAAGCTGTTGCTTATTTACAATAGCTGTAGGCTAGATCTTCCAATTTACACCTGGTGTGGACCAGGCGTAAAAGTTACACCTGGGCGTAGCGGCTGAAGAGCTTAGGCCTGAGTGGTGCACTCGTCTTCTTAAGTAGCGTAACGTTCAAATGTCGGACTTAAGGTTACATCCGGACGTACGACCAGCTGGTGCACTCTGCCCCAGCGTATTTCCAAGTGTCGGCTCACATGACAGCGGTCGTAAGGGAAACGTTCAGCTTGATCATTATCACGTAATAAATGCCTCATTTTCTGACCTCACCCACAAACTGAACAATAAAGTAACACCACTATCTTTCATATTTTCATCAAAATAAAACGTAATTCCACGTGTAGTTAGCTGGAATCGAGGCACAGTTGACGGAAACGCTGCTTCTGACCGGAGAGCACTCCCGAGGCAGCGAAACCGGTACCGGTTCGAGGTGGCTGGCCTGCAGAGAAGTTTGTTCTGAAAAAGTTCTTTAATGTCATTTTCAGCCGCGCTTTGAGTAACAGTAGGGAGAGGTGAGCCTGTCCTTTGCTGCTCAAGAGCTGAAGACAGATATGTGACCATTTCAGGACAGATAAAATATCCAGCTCCAGCCTCGCTTCAGCGTCCATGATGAGAGCGCTTCTTTCATGACAATGACCCGCCCTCGAACCTTTCAGCCAATCACAGAGCAGTAAGATGTTCTGCCTTCCGTTTCAACCAAACTGCCTTCCGTTTCCACTATACTTTCTCTCACATGCATACATTCTCCTCTCACATTCATATATTCTCATTCACGCGCGCNGTATAAGAGACAGGTTTAACGCCTTTAGTTTCACCATCAAGATCAGTTATAAATTATTAGTATTATTAGAATTATTACCGCGGCCGCCGCCAATAAATTCGCGGACCTCGCAGTAAAAACAGGTTCTCTGTTGCTATACGAAAACCTGAATGCAACAGAGCTCAAAAACTGTCTTGTTAATCCCAGATGATCTACTTTAACTCTATAAGGTAAAGTTGCCCACAGTGGAGGTAACTGACTTTAGGCCATAAATGATGGCCCATAATGAAAGCTGGAAAAAGGCATAGTCTAATTATTACATGAGCTCTTGTTGCAAGGTATGGAGAGCCAAAAGTGACACAATTCAATAAATAGCTAAAGCATTAATTAATTTTATAAATGTATCATTAAATATTTTAGATATTTAATTACATGAACCATAAAAATATTTAATTCATTAAAATTAATTTATAGATATTTCATAATTTATTTCATTATTTCATGTTTGTTCATCATGATTTTGTTTTATCTGTCAACCTTGCCCATCAAAATCAGTGAGCAAGGCTCAGGTTGATGACAAACATGGCAGCTTATATGTTAGAGGGTTTTTATTGACTTGGTCAGAGATATTTTAAGCCTAACAAGTAAAACAGTACAAGAGGAATTTCAGGAGGAATTTCCTCACTGACTACAGAATATCTGTAGAAGTACTCCTGCATGTGCTTGGTCAATATGGGGTGTTATGTACAGATGTGCTGCCCAGTGGACATTAAAAAAATCTTTATTTTATTTTCTCTGTAGTTGAAGGTGTAGTGTTTTAATAAAATTACTAAAAAGAACATCTTGTTTTTAAGTACACTGTAGCAGGTAAATGCATCTGGATGGCTCATTATCACTATTAAAGTTTCTCCTGTGTTCACTGGAAGAGATTTTTATTATTGTACGTTGATATTTTTATGCTTTATTAGGGAGAACACCCTGATGGCTGTAACTATGATTTAGAGAAGTGGGGACAGTTTTGACGGTGTTACACATTTCTACATAACACCCTGTATGAAGCACTACTGTCAAGATCTTGATCAGTGTGGAAATTCCTGTTTTACCACAGATTCTGGGTCAGCAACTTCTGTTTCATCTGTTAGGTTTAAAATATCTCACCAACTTGGAATCTTTCATAAAGGGAGCTGCCATGTTTGTTATCAGGATTAGCTCCACCCACTGACTTTGGTGGGTGAGGTTGACAGGAACAAATATTGATGATCAGACCATGAAACAATAAATTAAATCATAAAATAATTATATATGATTTTTAAAATTAATTAAATATTTTTATTGACACACAATCCATTAATTTTATATTTAAATAATTATTTAAGCACACTATTTTGGGCTTTATTTATTGAATTGTGCCACTTTTGCCGCTCCAGTTGAATCATATTTAATTTCTTTATATTTGATCTTGAAATGGACAATCTTATGATTATGTTGATAATGGAGGGATTATAAAATTTAGAGTACATTACATTCACAGACAGAACCTCATTTATTTCATTTCTTATGTATTTGACCTTTCATTATTGCAACAATATATATCAGTATTAGCAAAGCTTAACATCATGAACCTCATGGCCCTTTAGATGCCGTAGCAGCAGCAGCAGGGCCCTCCTTCTCTCCAGATAACACTGAGATTTCACTTTTATTATGCTGGCATTTGTATTTGCTCAATATAGAGGTTCAGGGTATATGCAGGAATCTCAAACTTAAATTTAAGACCTTTTCAAGACTTTTTAAGACCTTAGAAAATAAAAATCAAGACTTTATCGCAATGAACTAATCAACTGTTAAACACTAATATATTCTTTTTAAATACTGCATTGCAGTGGGACACGTCACGTTTGGGACAGCAAGGCTGTAGCAGTGGTACGTCAAGTCACGTGGTACGGAAACGCAAGCAAACTGGCATAGGAGAATAAAAAAAATATTTTATTTTAACGGTTTACATGAATCTAATTGTATTACCTGCAAACTTAGAGGGTGTGAAAAAGGTGACAACTAACCCCCGCCCACCCGGAACGAGGTCCTTGCATGCTGAAGATTAGCATCTATGCATCTACTGGGTTTTGTAGTGACCTGACATTTACATACTTTTATTGCAACAATAACCTGTTAGAATCATTTTAAAAAATCATCAATGTGAATTTTTGCAAAATGCAAACAACTTTCTACCACGGGTCACTCTGCTCAAAAAAACTGAAAAATATGACAGAATTGATCAGAAAATTACTAGAGATCATATTAACAATTATTATGAGACTAATTCACAGAACACATCTGAAAATATTCCAAAATACTGAAATCATTCTTAAGTAGGGTGGCCAGATCCCAACTCACCAAATGTGAGACAAAGATTACTCAATGTGTGTCAATGTGAAATCCTAATGCAATGAAATAAAGTTAAAAAAAAAATTCTATTCTGCCTTTTAGCTCCAACATCATTTGTAAATATACATAAAAGTATTATTATCATATATTTCATGTACTATATATTCTATTTGAATTCAACTTGAACACACAGCAAAAAGCTTTCAGACTATTTCACAGTTCCTCTCATTACCACAGCTTAACTCAGGCTCTTTGACCTTCTAGAGTGGCTCTGAGTAACTTTAGCTAAACTTATTTAAACCATCAACTCATTTTGATAAAACAGACAGGCCCACAATAAAAATGCAGGTTTAAGCAGCTTTTCAGCGTTTTCATTAAATAATTGCACTGACTTTCCACAACAGAATGATAGTAAAAGTACCTGTAACGCTTTTAGGATCCATTTATGTTAATTTTGAATGAGTTTTCCACTAATATCAACATCCCATAAAAATCCATACTTTTTTGCAAGTTTATTCTTAATTTCAAATCTCTATTAGTAGATATGTAGGGAAGAGAAAAAAACATCACTGATTTTTAATCTCTGAAAAAATTCAGATCTAACCTTAGAGTTCCTTAGTTACTTTTTCCCCTCAAAATTCTGAGAATAAGTAATCAAGGATTTTATTAAATTATCTCGTTATAAAAGGGTTTAGCTTGTCTGCAGTGGCGGCTCGTCCATAGGGGGCGCTAGGGCGCCGCCCCACCAGTCTCACAGGAAGAGGAAGAGGAAGAGAGGAATCACAAAATGTATTTAAAAAAACATAAAATTTAAACTAAACGATCTATACACCTTATGGGCTGTAAGTGCTGTGTGTAATCTGCATTTAATTGTAGTTTAATAAAGTTAATACTTTTAACACGGCCGAAACGTCGACGTACTTCCTGTCACGTGTCCTCTCGCGGGCGCAGCAATCTTTACCATAGACTTAATACGGGCTAACTGGCGCATGCGCGCTGGATCCCCAACAACAAGGAATAGGAGAGCTGTTGGGCGCATATGGTTGCGATCGCAAGCAAACGGGGGGAGTCTGCTCAGATCAGGAGGAGGATGCTGATTGGTCAGCTCACCCAGCCCAGACAGAACCGGGTCTTAATTTTCCTTAAATCAATTTCAAGACTTTTAAGACTTTTCAAGACTCCGCGGATACCCTGAGGTTAAACTAAGATCATGTTTATTAACTTGTCTTATAGCATGACAAAAAATGTGCACAAGAGATATTAAACAAGTGAGCATGGGGGCCCACCTAGATGGCCTGTACCTAGGGCCCAGAATTTGGTGCTACGCCCCTGCTGAAGACTCACCTGTTCAGGCTGGCTTTTCAGTGACCTTTGGTTGGTTCTTCATCACTACCTCCTCTTCATGCTGCTGTTTCTACCATTTCTGCCTTTTCCGGGATCCGCTGATTACCCTCTTCTTATTAATTTTCTTCTTCCCTTTCCTCACATTTTTTATCACAATTTTTACTTTTCCCATTTTTTATAATATTTTAAAATATTTTTTCATTTCTTTACTTTTTTATTTTTAATTTTGTTCTTCTGAAGCGTCTCATGATTTTTATCTTGAAAGGCGCAACATAAAAGATCGTTTCTTCTTCTTTTTCTTCTTATTTATTGTCGGTACAGATGAAGATGGCGAATCCAGAGCAGAACCTCTCTTGGCTCCTACCTTGAAGCAGTTCTCATCAGACATGAGCTGTTCAGCTTTCCGCTGGTAGATTCCCTCTGCAGAGCTCCTAGAAGGCTGCGTGGACATGGATCCTCCCGTCGCCCCATTTGTACTCTCTGACAGGTAGAGGTCAGTCACCTGGACACAGATCTCGTCGCTGACAATGTGCTGGAGCTGGGGGATGACAGGAAGAGCAGCTGACACGTAAACAGCTGCTCCAACAACTCAGGTGGGTGTGAGTCTGCAGGTGGATACCTGGCGGACGATGCTCTGGATGAGCTTGTCCATGGTGAAGGCAGTGTAGGCGTGGATGGTGAACATCTCTCTCAGAGAGTCCTCGTACTGAGAAGCTTCCATGTTCCCATCCAGCAGGTTACGCACCATCTCTAGGAAGGCTGAGTAGTAATCCTCCACTTCAATGTCCACTGGTGAGCAGAAACACATTGGTGTTTGACTCAAAAACAAACAGCAGCTAATATTTCAAACCCAGGAAGCTCGAGCTATAACCACACTGGCTCATTTCCAGTAAATAACAAATGTAACACACCACACACAATTTATTGTGCATTAGAAAATTAATATAATTAAGTATGGAGAATTTGCCCAGAGGAAAAACTAAATACATTCAAAGATTAAGAATCCTATCTCACCACTTTCAAAACTAACAAAAACAATAAGGGCTGACATCTCAGCTACAGTTATGTATCACACAGAATAATAGGCACAATTTAATCTTGTGTAAACAAAAAAATGTTTTGACTTCTTTTGAAAACTCTTCTGTTATTCTCTAACAACAAAAATCTAGGTATTGCATTCCATGCAACCATGACTCTGTAATAAACTGCTCGCTGCATTTGATTAGTTCTGCAGCGGGGTAGTGCACACCTTATGTGTCTTGTCTGACGCGTCATGTAGTTATGATTATCTGAAATATATGATAACTTATAAATTATTCTAGGTGTCTTTGTGGTAATTATATTTCTCATGAATGTTACCAGTGAATATTTTACTCTACACTTAATTGTTAACCAAGCTAAACTATCATGCATTGTTCTTACATTTGTTCTGTAATTGCAACCCAGAAATATTCGTGCAGCTTTATTTTGAGCCACTTGTAACTTATGTAAATTACGTTCACTTGTGTTAGACCAAATAACTGATGCATAATCTAAATGAGACAGTGATTGAACTAAATTTTTGGTTAGCCACCGAGGAAAAAATTTTCAACAATATTTTGTCGTGCCCATACTTCTCCCAAGTTTTTGCAAGACATGAAATAATTTGACTGGCCCATGACAATCTTGAATCCACAATAACCCCCAGCAATTTTGCTTCTTCTATTTGTTCTAAATCAGTATTACCTACGGTCAAATGCAATCTAGGTGTCATTTGTAGTGTGTATTTTGTACCAATTATCATGCATTTAGTTTTGTCTGCATTATTAAGTAGTTTATTTTCTCCAATCCATTGTGACTAAGGCCAACTCCTCTTTTAAAATATCATTCAGTTGACCTTCCGTTTGTGCAGATGCATATAATGTAGTGTCATCTGCATATACTGCCATGGGTGCATGTTTTAAAACCAGTGGTAAATCATTAATAAAAATTGAAAACAGAAGAGGGCCCAAACAGCTGCCCTGGGGCACTCCACAATCCACCTGACCGGCCTCAGAGTAACTGCCATTAAAATAACATTTAAATATTCGATTAGTTAAATAACTTTCTGTCCACTTGAGGACGGACAGCTGAAATCCATAACATTTTAATTTATTTAATAAAATTGTGTGATTGATCACATCAAAAGCTGCACTTAAATCTAAAAATATGGTACCAACAAACTTCTTATCTATTTCTTCTAACCAGTGATCAGTAATCTGAGCAAGTGCAGTAGTTGTGGAGTGACCTGACTTATATGCATGTTGATACATTGAGTTCAATCCATGTGCTATAAAATATTCCTGTATCTGTTCATATGCTACTCTTTCCATGATTTTGCTTAGTGCATGTAACAAACTTATTGGCCGACTATTTTGACCAGACAATGGTTCTCGATTATTTTTAATGAATGGAATTACTTTTGCTATCTTCCATTGTGATGGAAAAAGACTTTCCTTAAAAACTGGTGTTAATTATATGTGAAGTTAGCAATGAAATAAAATCTACCACCAACTTTAGAAATTTTACGCTAATATTGTCCATTCCAGAGGGTTTATCTTTACTATTTAAGAGCATTTTTTAAAACATAATCCTCTGTCACCTCAATAAATTTAAACTCACAATCTTTGGTTTGCATGATGCTGTCCTTTATTCTTTGATAATAAATGTTTTCTTCCTTTTCTCTCGTCCATGGTATTACTCAATGTTTTAATTTTACTAATGAAAAACTGCCTCAAATAATCAGCTATTTCTTTTGGTTTAGCTAAAAAATTCCATCTTACTCTAGAAAAATAGGCGCCTTCCTTTTTTTTATCATTCTGTTCTGTTTCAGCTGAGTCGGCGTGCTGATACTCACTGGGCTCCTTCAGCCGGAGCTGGATGGCTGGATTGTTGCTCCCCTCCTTCTTCAGGCCCAGGACTTCCTTCTCCCAGTCCCGCTCTCGAACGTCATCATCGATCTGCCGCTCTGCCTGCTCGTAGAGCCGCAGCAGGCGTGAGCACAGCGTCTGGTGCAGCCTCAGGAGGATGTACCAGTTGTTGTTGACCAGGAAGAGGTTGTAGGCGTCGTCACAGTCATGCAGCTTCTGTGCCACCGTGTTGCTGAACAGCAGCTTGGACTTGGAGGGGCAACCCCCGCTGGAGATGCCGTTGTGCTTTTTGGATGCCTCCTCCAGCTCCACCTCCTCCTCCTCCTCCTCCTCCAGGTCGGACAGCTCGCCACGCTGAGAGAAGAGCAGGTTGGGGAGGAAGTGGTAGATGAGCTGTTTGATCTTGTACTTGTCCTCCTTTTGGATGCTGGTCTGGCGCTTCACAAGGTGGATAATGAGCGCTGCGGCGTCCTCCAGGATCTGGCTGTCCTCGTAGGCTAGCATCAGGTGGGGGCCAGTAAGGGGCGCGGCGTTCTCATCAGACGGCTGCTCTTGACGCTGCAAAGCAAAGCCAGACTGACTAAAACACAGAGTTCAAGCACTTTCAAGAATTAACAAGGTCAAAGTTCAAACTTTGGAGATGAAACCATAGGAAAGGAGGACAGTTTCACCTCACTGTCACATGACATCATTGTAAAGCTCCATCCAGCAGAGAGAGTAAACTAAAGCTAACATTTTACGGTTTCAAATGCATCTGGCTAAGGTCTTCCAAGTTTTCCTGCTTTTGAAGTTCTTCCAAGGCTATTTTTTTAAATCCTTCTCCCAATGAATTCCTGACTATGACTCCCACCCTGCCTCCACCCGCAGACCCATTCATTGATAAAAAATAAAAAACAACTAGAACTGCAAGCAATTATCAACGGGTTCCAAGACAACCAGCGCAAGTAGCCCACCCGGTCCCGCCCCTGCCTTCTCCATTCCTCACTTGGCCCCGCCCCTCCCGCATGTTCTTCCGCCGGTGATCAGCTAATAATCTCACATCAACTGGCATGATGAAATAAACATGCAGGAAACCTTTTTGACCCTTTATTTTGTGGTTGGGTTGCGAAAATGAAAAAGACTAATTGTTATTTTTGTTGTATGATTTGAGGACCCGCTCGAAAATGAGATGACACATCTCAAGCGGTTTCTATCCTCATAAAATATAAGTTACATAAATAAATATAGAGGGTTTTCACGGCGCGTCATTGCTGTGTCATCAACCCGGATGTCGCCATATTGGCGATACTGGAGATGAACAAAGCGAACGCAATCCAGCAGATTCCAAACTTCGAATGGAAGAAAATGGTGAATTATTGCCGTGTTATAAGCTGCACGAATTGGTCAGACCGTGAAACACTTTTGCAATTTTTTAGACTGCCAAAAGATATTAAAAATCAGGGAGAACGATGCTAAAAGTTATCAGAAGAAAGGAGGCGCTAGTGGCTAGCAAAGCTAAACCAGGATCTACGGGGCAAAACTCTGGACAACATCAGAATTTGTTCGGCCCATTTCTTGTCAGGTAAGTGAATTAGTAATAGCACCCAGATGGCACCCAATCTGGGTCATCCTTTTGATAAAGTTCAGACCATTTGCCTGTAATACAATGAGAAATACAGCACTTAATTTTAGCTCTACAGCAACTGTGTTGCTGCTGTAGCAATGTGATTATATTAAGTCAATAGCCAATAGCTTGATATGAATTATATTATAATCATCACACTACAAAATTATTTAAGAGCTGCTGCGATTACTAATTCACTTACCTGACAAGAAATGGGCCGAACAAATTCTGATGTTGTCCAGAGTTTAGCCTCGTAGATCCTGGTTTAGCTTCGCTAGCCACAAGCGCCTCCTTTTTTCTGATAACTTTTAGCATTGTTCTCCCTGATTTGTAATATCTTTTGGCAGTCTATAAAACTGCAAATGTGTTTCACGGTCTGACCGATTCATACGGCCTATAACACGGCAATAATTCACCACTTTCTTACGTTCGAAGCTTGGAATGTACTGGATTGCGTTGGCTTTGTTTATCTCCAGTATCGCCAATATGGCGACTGTCGGGTTGATGACACGGCGATGACGCGCCGTGAAAACCCTCTATATTTATTTATTTAACTTACAGTGTTTGCGAAAACTTTTCAGCCATGCCTGCCAAACTGGCAGACGTGAGAGCGTCTCACGCAGGACATTTTTGAACCACGTAGTACAATGTCCTCGCGGGCTTCAGATTTGTATCTATTTAACAGTGGGTATTGTAGTGACCTCTGACCTTTACATATTATACATATTTTTATTGTGACAATAATCTGTTGACATAATTTGATAAAAGAATCATCAATGTGATTTTCTGCCAAATTCATAAAATGAGGATTAACAGAATTTATCAGGAAATTATTAGAGCTCATATAATTATTATAAATGATTATGAAACACCAGAAACAACATATTATATATGAAAGTATTTCTAAATATTGTAATGATCCATAAGGGCTTTTTGTGACTGATGTAGCCTGATGTTACTGTTCCTTTAAGAGACGCTGTGGCTGGTTGAGGTGAAACTGGAAGTTGGAGATGCGGGTTTATCTCAGCTGTTTGTTAAACTACTCTAATACACTGCTGTTAAGGACAAAATGTCATTCTGTCTGACGTTTTAGTTCATCACAAATATCACAATATAAAGAAATTATCTTTTTCTTGGGGGTGGGGGTGGGGGGTGGTCCCCGGTCCCCGAAATGCCTAGAAACGGCCTTGGGTGTGGGACTGAGTTTTGAAGGTGATCTGAATTGTATCAAATAAATAAATATTACATGCTTATAAATTATTATTATTATAAAATTACAAACGTGTAGTGGACATATCTGCCTACATTTTCCTTTTCAAACACTGTTTTTTTTATGCGACTATTTTCCTGTCCTGCAGTCTTTTAGCTGCATCTCCTCTCAATCCTCCAGAAAAACTGCTGCCTGGCTTCTTACTTTTCAACTCACAAGTTACTTTTGAAATTAGCAGATCAAAAAGATCCGTCGACCGCAAAAATAGCGAAATGTGCGGCCGCGCCAGTGAGGTGACGTCACTGATGCACGGGAGATGATCCCTGCAGCAGCGGAGCGCGTCAGACACAAATGAAAGACAGAAAGTATGAGCAAACATGAACGATCGTGTGTTATGTTTTTTTTTGGTGGCGCCACTTTGAGAATGTTACTGTGGCCGTGTGCAGGACGCAGCCGCCCGGCGGAGCACATCAGTAATCAGCGCTCCGCCCAAAAAAAGACCCGCTACGCTAAGAGTCCAAATAAATAATGTAATATATGTAGAAACTAGATCTTTTGAGGGGGAAGCCAACAAACAGTCTGCAGTTTTCAGGAAGTTTATTTTATTTTGGCACGTTCAGAGAAGACGCACGGCGTCGATCATAATGTCCGACGATTTAAAGTTTTTCGTCGGACAATATTAAATCACGTCGGTAATGTCCGACTGTCCGACGTGTTTTCGCAAACACTGAACTTATATTTTATTAGGATAGAAACTGCTTGAGATGCATCATCTCATTTTCGAGCGGGTCCTCAAATCATACAACAAAAATAACAATTAGTCTTTTTCATTTTCGCAACCCAACCACAAAATAAAAAATAAAATAAAAATAAAAAAATAATCTTAAAATAAAAAATCCTGCTAAGCTATGGCTCACCAATAATATTAGCCAGGGTCATTTTGAGAAGTAAGATAATATAAACTGACCCACTGTACACATGCATACGTGTCCAAATTAGGCGGTTACAGCAAAACAATCACAAATAGGCATTAAATAGTCATACAGAACATTTCTAAATAAACAAATTGAAGAAATGGACCTCAAGTTAGAAGGTAACTTATTCCAGTCATAAGGAGCTTTAACACAAAAGGCATGTCTCCCCACTTCTTTTCTAAAACGAGAAATAACAAGTGACAGCTGATCATTGGGTCGAGTTTGATGCTCGGGGATGTCAGGAACTAACAAAACTTTCATATAAGATGTAAAATCAAAGTGAATACATTTAAAAAGAAAAAATAACCAATGAAATTGACGTCTAGCTTTCAGTGAGTACCATGAAAGGCGTTCGTACATGCGACAGCAATGGGTTCTAAATGGACAACGTAAAACAAAATGACAAACACTGTTGTAGATAACATCCAGTGAATGAAGACATGTTATGGAAGAGTTCTGATAGATTATATCTGCATAATCAAAAATAGAAAGCAGAAGCTGGGTTGCAATACGTTTCCGTACTGCAAGGTCAAAACAATTAATAGGATGGTATAACGTTCGTAAACAACTAGAAATCCTATGTGAAACTGCCTGGACATGATTTTTGAATGATAAATCCGGCTCAATCCAAACTTCTAAGTATTTTAATTTCTCAGCGGAATGTACTTCAGAGCGGTCCATAAAATGCAGTTGCAGATCCCCACTTGCCCCAAATGTAGAAGGATATCTTCTAAACAGCATTGAATATGTTTTAGATTTATTAAGAATTAGTTTATTTTGAGTTAATCAATGCTGTACATTATTAAAATTCGATTGCAGAATCTCATGCAATTCTAAATTATTTGGTTTAGTGGAATATAATACTGCATCATTGGCATACAAATGAACAGAATAGGAGGTGCAGCTTAAAGGCAAATCATTAATAAAAATAGAAAATAGCAAAGGCCCCAGAAGGGAACCCTGAGGAACCCCTCTGACGACCCCCCACATGTTAGATTCATGCATATTAAATGAAACATATTGCGATCGATGATGAAGAAACGAATTAAACCATAATAATGACAACCTTGAAAGACCAATGGCATACAGTTTATCTAGAAGTAAATAATGATCAACCATATCAAAGGCCTTAGTTAAGTCAAGGAAAACGGGGGTTCCGGCAAGATGGCGAACTAAGCAGTTGTCCTGAACCGTTGCTCTGGTGCAAGGTACCTCTTACTCCACTTTTTTACGCTGTTTTCCCTCGGAAAGTTTAAGCTGACTTGATAAATATGCCGAAAGCACAGAAGAAGGATAAAAAAGATAGCAAATCCTCTGAAAAAGTACAAGCTTTGACTTCAACTGCGGATGACCATGACTACTGCCTCTCGGACATGGATGAATCCAGCAGTGGAGAGAAGAGACATCGTGAGGAAATAACTGACTCGCCTTTCTCAACTCCCTCTAAAGGTGATCACCCAAAGAAACTTTCTAAACCCAATCCTACAGCAAGCGACATATTGGCAGCTATCCAGGCTCTCCATGTGCGGTTTGATAAACAGGATGACAAAATGGCCGACATTAATAACAAACTATCTGAGAATTCCTCAGTGACTGCCAGTCTTGCTGAATCCCTTGAATTTAATGCAGCTGAAGTTCGGGACTGCAAGGAAAAAATCAATAAATTGGAAAAGGAAGTCTCAACCATGCGGAAAGAAGTGGATGACTTTAAAGAAAAAGTGAAAGAGCAAGACCGGTACTCCCGAAGGTGGAATTTAAGGATTAAAGGAATGAAGGAAGGCATGGGTGAAGATATCAGAAAGGATGTGATCAGGATTCTTGTCGGGATCGCACAAGAATGGTCAGATGGTATGGAGAACTTTGTGGATACTGTGCATTGGATTGGAAGGAAGGAAGACGACAGAAACCGCCAGGTGATTGTCCAGTTCACCAAGCGTCTACATCGAGATGGAATATGGAAAAAATCTAAAAATGCTCAGATCTGTGAGACTGAAAAAATCCGCTTCGCTGAGGACCTGACAAAGGAGGATCGCCTGGAGAGAGAGAAAGTTTGGCAAAAAAATTCTACAAGCCAGGAGAAAAAGCTTATTACAGAGGAGCTTTTGGTTACATCAACGGCCGCCGCGTGCTGGCGGATAAATGATAACTGAAAAAGAAAATTAATAGCTGTCAACTTTGAACTTTATATGTAAAGAGGGACGTTTGACAGTTCTTTGGATGGGGTAGGAGGAACCAGCATCACTCTTTTTCTTCATTACTCTTTTACTCAGAAAAGAAAGGAAAGTAATCTAATTTTTTTTTCTCTTTTATTTGAGTTCGATATTCTTATGTTTTTTATTTTTTTAATATTTTGTTCTTATAAATGTTACGCACAAGTTTATCCTTTATATCGTTGAACACAAGAGGTCTCAGGGATAATGTTAAGAGAAAAGCAATGTTTTTGTTCTGTAAAGGGCTTAAAGCTCACTGCACCTTATTACAGGAAACTCACTCAAGTGGCGCTGATGACACCTTCTGGTCAAACCAGTGGGGTGAAAAAATTCTGTTCAACCATGGAACTAATCATTCTGCTGGAGTAGCGCTCTGTTTTCACAGATGTCCTGGGAAGGTTGTGACGTTTCAGGCAAACGATTCAGGACACTGGATGGCAGTTGTATTGAATGTTGATGAGTCATATGTGATATTAGTTAATGTTTATGGGTATACTTCTTTAGTTCAAAATAAGTTCATGCTGGAAAAAATAACTGATGTCGTATCTGAGTATAAACGAACATATAACACAGACCATGTATTATTAGGTGGTGACTTTAATCTCGTTCGATATGAATGGCAGGATAGATATCCCCCCAGACATAACATTAACCAGTGGAATCCTACTTTGACAGAGTTCATTGATGAGAATAATTTAAGCAATATATGGAGAGAAAAAAACCCTGGAGTTACTCAATTTTCATGGATCAAACCAAATGGTAACAATATGTCCAGATTAGATCTATGGTTAGGTTCAACTTTATTATATAGATATGTTTCACATATTTCTATCTCAGCGGCTCCTTTAACAGATCACAGTGTCATTATTATAAAACTAAACCCTGAAAACAAGACACATTTTCTAAAAGATTATTGGAAGATCAACACTGTTCTTTTAACAAATAATGAATATGTTAATATAGTCAAAGAGCTCTGCTGTAAAATTTACAATGATGTAACTATTGGCAACTACATGAATAGATGAGAGTTTTTTTAATTTAAGGTTAGAGAATTTTCAATTACTTTTAGTAAAATGAAAAGTAGACAACAAAAGGATTTTGAAAGTAAATTACTTCAAAATATCAATAATTATTGTAACAAACAGGTTGTGACGGATGCCGATAAAGAATCTCTTCTGTCTTTTCAAGCCCAATTAGATGAGTTATATAAAAAGAAAGCTCATGGAGCACACCATAGAGCCTGTGCAAAGTGGATAGAAGATGGTGAAAAAAGTACTTAATATTTCTACAACTTGGAAAAACAGAGGCAAGAAAAGAAATCCATAAATATGTTACTTGTAAATGGGAAAGAATGCACAGATTATAAGACTATATCGGAAGAAATATATGATTTCTACTGAAAATTGTACTCCTCAGCTTATTCGATAACTGATTCAGTAAGGTTTCTTGACCGGATTGAACCCCATATTCCAAAAATTGATTTAGCATTTAAAGGCCCTATCAGTGATATTCATAGAAATCATGGTAAAAACTGCGACTCTTTAGCGCCATGCAGTTTCGAGTAAGTATTGCAGCTACGGTGGCCCACTCAAAAAGGCAACAACTCCAGCGTTCACTCCAGCTATCTGGTTCGTTTTTTTATAAAAAAGCATGAGATTGATTTATTTCCAGTCTCTGTAGCCTAACCCACACAAAGCATATAACTACTCAAGCAGGTAAAAAACATTTTTTAATGAGTGTTCAGTCTTAATGCATAATGCCACACGTAGCCCCCCCTCCCCATCCCCCGACAAGACGATGCGCGCGCACCCCCCCCCCC